>OY856412.1:630311414-630698914 GCA_963693085.1 Alisma plantago-aquatica | reverse complement strand
CATGCTTAGGCACTATCAAGAAACATAGTACAAGATGGGTTCATTAGCACTTAGAGTGACCCATCACAACAACAACATGGATATATGATTATAGATTCAATATCCTACATCAGCTAATCACAAAATTTGAGCAAGCTTAGTCAACCTAAGCATCAACATTGTCATAACTAGTCATATCGGGTCATTCTCATGCAAGACGATCATCTTTAGACTATATATGAGTTCTACTTGTTTTATGTGTCATAAACATAAATAAGTTATTGATTTCAAAGTATAAGGTATCATGGATGGTCATTACATAAATATTCATACAAGATTATGGATCCAGGTATCAACATGTGTGTTAGGTTACAATTCACGTCAAGATTAGGGCATTTAGTCACATCAGGTAACATGAATGTTTCACAAGGAATTTATGAGGTATAAGTCAATGATAAGTTACTAATTTTGAGTCCACATAATCAGTTTGTACATTAAGAACCCTCATGTGACAAGGTTTGAGATCCAAACATCAATGTATCCATATGAAACATGTTTCATGGTTTAAAGCACATCTTTACGTAAAAAAATAGAGTACTAGAACGAACAAGTTAGACTCTTAGTTGAACATACTGAAAAATTACTAATTACATCAAGAATGAGGATTTGGGGAACATTCAATCAAGATAAAGCATAAAGAGCTCATCTTAGCATAAAATCTCATTTTAGGTCATTTAAGGAACATTAGGTCACTAAAGGGTGCAAGGACAAATTAAGTTTGAATCTTGATGCATGAAGTTATTCATGTTAATGATATTAGGCTAACACCAACTTTTGTGGCATAAATGATCAAGATCAAGTATTCAATGGTATGCAACATCTTAAATTTACTTTAAAAGCATATATTTGGGGATATTAGAAGAATTACGATTAACACAAAGTTTGGGAGTATTTTTATTGAAAAGTACATATTTTTTCAATCAAAATTACATATGATATACCTAAATTTGGGTAAATAATCATAAAGATGTGGTTTTTGAAGTTTTTACCTCAAAAGGAAGATTTGGATAGTTGATTATTGTTCTAAGTGTAACACCATGGGGTATCTAAGGTAGCCACCAAGTGCATTCGGCCCAGAGCCCATAGTGGCAATGCACGACCCATGAACCTAGCATAGAATCCTATCCATGACCTAGTGAGGGGCTACAAATTGGTTGGGACTAAGCATCATTCAATCTGGCCTTGGCCTACGATTGATGGATGTTGGTCTTCTCATCTAGTTCGTCCAGTACCTATGAGTGGGTGGGGCATCGCCACCTGCAGCCTCACTAGAGCCATTGAGGACTAGGAAAGGATGTAATGTCAAGTCTTTCAACATGGCTGGCCACTCTCTGGGCAAGCTTGTAGAGCCAAAGAAAATAAAATGAGGCTCAAGGTGGTGTGTAATGGCGGTGCCCAACTGGTTCGTGCATGGAAACACCCATGGATAGAGCAAGAAGAAGAAGAAGCATGGAAGCCAAATCTTAGGGAAATGGAAAGCAAAGAAAATGGGTGCAAATGAAAGAGGAGGGGGAAATAAGAAGAAACATGGTATTATTTGAGGGCTACAAGGTCTAGATTGGCCATGTTAATGGTGGTTGTACCTTGCTTTTACCTTGTCACCTTGTCTAACACAAGGTAGAAGAAAATGCATGGGCCGTTAGATTAGGGTTCATCATAGACCCCAAATCGATCCAAGGGCTGGGAGGATGAATCTGTTACTCCAAAAATAGCACATTCACATTGGTTAAGAATAAGTGTCATGGATAGTTGAGTTGTTTAAGTCTGCTCAAAAGTGTGTTTCTTTCACAATTTTGAAAGTTTCATATCTCCCAAACTGTAACTCTGATTGAGATGAAAGGTTCGCCATTGGTTAAAAAAAATCTATACTCCTAATATTACATTTTTGGATCCCAGATAGTAATATTGAGTGCACTCAAGTTTGAAATTCATTTTCAAAATTGTGATTATATACTTAACTATATTTAATATAAGCACAAAGTGACATTTAATAAAATCTAGTTCATCAATTAAGAATAATGTAACTCAAAGTCATCACATTGAGGGTGAGGTAGGTTATTGAGTACAATAGAGAGTCTAATGAGTCAAGACATACATTAATGGAATGAGAGAGAAAATTCAAGTTATCACATATTCTTAATAGAAACCCATGTAAGTTCATTTTCTTTCAAGAAATACAATACTTAGATCAGAAAATTTATAAAATATTTTTTTAATAACATAATATATATTTCATTTCATTTATCATAACACATGTCTTAAATCATCACCATTGAGCTACTTCAATTAATGAAATTTGATTCTCAATCATTTATCCTCATTGGGTTTCTTAATAATTCCTTATGTCATATCACTAAAAAATGAAAAACCTCCCAATTCATCACTTTATTTGATATCACACTTTATAATAAACATTCACATTTACACTAATAACCATGACAATTGCAACATGTAACATATCCTTCATTACCCATTATGTTCATATTAGGTTTTTTGAAACAATACGTCACTTGCTCCATTTGAATTACCTCAGTGTACTATAGCTTCAATGCATAAAAATAATTGGCATAATTATTCATCATATTTTACTATTCAATATGCCTCAATTAGTATTGTTCAACACATCACTTGTCTTACTTTAATTACATAAAAATATAGCTTTCTCAACACATAAGTATTTTAAACACACAATCACAATACAAGACCACATTCTTTTTACTTTCATTCATCCAGTTGGAATTTCTTCTTTTGATTTAGTTGATTTTTATTCATCTATTGACATTCATTATTGAAATATTATATTATTCGTTATTATTTAAGTCATCATATTAGGATTAGGGTAAGGTTATTAACCTATTAATGTATTCATTAATTTGATTTATTATTCTTAACATGTCATCCTCTTTTTATTCATTAATTCTCATTTCATCTGGTTCACCACATTATTTCTAAATTAAATTCCTTGACATCCTTCATTTTTTGTAAAAAAAATCTATTTCGGATATGTGTATAAGGAATTATATATACTTTTTAGACTCATTAAAATAACATAAATCCGTCCTCATCTTCAATTCAGTCTACTTTATCAGCTTCCCCTCTAACCTTTAAGTATTCATATTCCTTCACATTTCACTGTCGATGGCATTTTGGTAACCATGTACAAATTTTAATATATTAAGTAAAACATTTATTTCAAGGATTATAATAGGATATAATTATTTATACTCACATTTTTTAGAATTATTTATTCTTAATTGTACATGATATGATTCATGGGATAATACATACATTCATGTGGGATTTACCATTCAACCTTATAGTACCCCACAATATAGGTGTTCAGATTATATTATCATAATAAATCTTCTAATACTCAAAACTAGAAACCATGCCTAGTTAGAAGTAATTTTTCATTTCACATAATCTTACCCAAACATTAGGATTTATCACACATTTTAGATAGTGGATTTAGGGTTCTAGTGAAGCCAATTTAGTTCAGTGCAACATTATCTATCATAATTAAAACCTCCATATTAATTAACCTCATTGTGGCATACTAAGGTTTGTTAATATTTTTTTACACGATATAACCGTAATTTTATTTCCACACAATTCATCCATTTCTTACAAGCATACATAATTTCATTGACTAATGGGATAATTCCTCAGTATTAACCCTAAACAAAGAAATCTTCATCTGAAACCCATTATATTAACTCTCATCCACAAACTATATTTAAGGTTACAACTAGTTTAGTAATATATAATAATAAGCTGTCATTATTTCATATTCACTCAATTCAAAGTATATTGTGTTCACATTTAGTCCATTTCCAAATTTCTTGTTTCTTTAGGCTAATTATGGAAATACTAGCATTAAACAATTTACTTCATTCACCACTAGTTGTTAATATCTCAAATAGACTGCATAAAGCTAGTAATATTCATCAGGAATGAATCATAAACATAATTCATAAAATTTACCTACATGTTCCCTAATTGATTACCCAATAGTCCAAAATTGCAACCAACAAGCACATTATTTTCCAATCAATTAAGGTTAGGTTTCTTAGATGTTTAAATATCTTGAAAGAGATGAAATCACTAACTCCCGATTGAAATAACCTAAAAAATGTAGTTCAAGATCTATAATTCTAGAAGTCCTATCAACTCTCAAGGCTTCTCTTGGATCAGAGGCTCTAAAGGGGGGTGAATAGAGCATCAAAACTTGTACAAGAATAGTTAGACCTTCAATTTACTTCAACTAAGCATAATTGCAAATAGTGAATTTGATGGAAATCTAAACATGTATAGAAATGATGAGAGAAATTGAAGAAACTAATTGAACTAGCTGTCAAAGAGTGGTTGCAGTCTCCAAAATAGGAGAGAGTCAGTACACTACCTAGAGAGGTCAAGATCTAGGATTCTTTAAGCTTGTCTACTCCTTATATTCACTTATAAGAGTTACAACAAATGACCTTCCTTTTTTGAGACAAGGATACACATCTTTCCTTTAAGGCCAAGGGAGCCAACAACCTTATAATCAAGGTATTTCTTATCCAAGATCTAGTCTTCTACCTCACCAAGGTCTTACCCACTATTTGCAATCAACTGGATGCCTTCACCAAGGCCCTTCCCTTCTTGCAATGAGTCTTTGGCCTTGAAGTCTTTACCCAGTCAGCTCCTTAGATCTTCTACCTTGATCTCCTCCTTCACTCAGAGAATATTGAGTCACCTTCTTCTACAGCTCGAAGAAGCATGTGCCTCCTCCTTCACTTGGAGAAGCCTTCATCATCATGAACTTGAAGAAAGGGATTGGGAAGGAGAGACTTTGAGAGCTTTACAATTGAACAATGAGGTATCTCTCTCACACACAACCTATATCACTCATATGGATGAATTGAAGTGTAAACAAGAGAGAGAAAGGGTCTCAAGTGGACTAAAAGCACTCAACTATGGAAAGGACCTTGAATAGCATGAATGAGAAACCTTGCAATGAACTCAAATAGGTCATATTCATAGTTGGGGGTGTCCACTAGAGTGTGGGAGCACTTTTAAACATTTTCTAGCCGTTTGGAGGGTAGAAATAATTTTTTTTGAGTTTTGCAACTCTCCAACAGTTAGATTCACTTTTTTAGTGTTTTCTATACAGTGCATTTGGTCTGAGTTTCAATAAAAGATAACTCGACCGATCATACTATGTGACAAGACCAATTTAAACCATTGGTTGAGTTTGCCTTGGTGGAAACTTAATCGATCCACTTAAATTAGTTTTTGGTAGAGAGGTCGGCGTTGAGTTATTTGGATAGACAACTCGACCAGTCGATATCATCCTCAAAATCCATTAAGGATCGGTCAAGTTTGTAACTCGACCGATGAAGTGCCTGTAATGAATTTTTCAAAATGATATTTAACTGATCGAACGTTCGAAATAAATGTCCCTGATTTTTTCTCATCTTAGTAACAAGTCATGTGATCAATACAAATAATTACAAAATTAATCTAAGGTGATTCAGAGTGTTTTTCATAATTGTGCATTTGCATTGCTTTTGACTTGAATTAAACCAAGCTAGGGCTTGAGAGAATTAATCCTTTTCATGTACCTAATGCCTAAAATCAATCTTAAACAAACATATTAGATACATATGAATGAAATGGTTAAGTCATTATCAAAATATGGACAATGTGTAACACTTAGGACAATATTCTCCACCTTTTTGACAATGACAACCCATTCCTCAACATATTGAAAAGAATATGAAAATTGAACTTTTACCTTTGAGAAAGGATGTGAGAGTTAAAACGTTTACCATGTGAATTTCATGGGGATACATGAATGAACAATGTAAATTGCTCCCCTTCAATTCATGCTTCCCTAATCCTACATGGTTAATCTTTCCACAAATAACCATAGCACACATACATACTATATGGTCCTTTACAAAATCACATGATATGTAGATAATTGACAAGAAAAGGATCATTTAAGTGCTAAAATCATAGGTTGAGAGCACTTCCCCCCCCCTTGTAATCTCAAAAAGGTAGGGAGGAAGAAGAGCTAAGAAAAACATGTCTTCTCCACATACAAAAGCTAAAGCAATCAACTGCATAAGGACACATCAAACATAGACGAAATGTAGATAACAAGTAGTCTATTATCATAAGAAAAATATGGGATAACATACCACAAACTCATAGATAAAGTCAACCAAAGAGTTAACGTACATAGGATTAAGATTACAACACTATGCATGCTCTCACAGAACAAGCTACAAACCACTGATAAAGTAAAAGATGATAAAATAGTAATCCTCACTTACACGGTCCAAATGTCTTAGTACATAAAAGTCTAAAAAGATAGATATGATAAACACCTAAAGACTAAAAAACTAAAATATCTAAGCAACATCAATGCTATCTATATCAATAGGGTCATCATCAACAACATCATCATCAACCTCGGGATCGTAGTCCTCGTCACCATTTGAAGGTGCAGCAGAGAGAGCAGCATCACATGCATCTCTAGAATAATCGGTAAGAACCATCCTCAGATCCATCATCCTCAGTGGCCTCATAATCATACGTAGCCTGATCAGGCATCTCCTTGTTAGAAGGATATTGTGAATTTTGTTCCGGCAATCATGGAAGTGAGAATTACCTAGCTATTGGGTGGTAGCACAATTGTGTCATAGTTCCATTGAAGATTGGCATAGAACTTATGGACCACCTTGGTGCTAGTGATTGAATTTTGAAAGCACTGGTATTCTACAAACAATGCACATAGGTGGTGGGAAGAAAACAACTCCTCTACCTCCTTAATAATCATCATCAGAGCTGAGGCTCAAACAAAGATTTAAATGGAAAAGGGTTCCTAGGAAGGAGCTCTTTATATCGATTTAGGACTTCAGAGTTGATAAATGAGGTACCATCATAGGTCCTGAGGTGAGGATTGGAGGAGGAAGGGTTAGCTCCACTAGGAATGACTCTCTTTCTATGGTTGGAGGTCACAAGATCAAATTGAGAGGCACAAGCAACCAAAAGATAGAGATATCATCACCAACAGGCCATCTAACTACCTAGATGGGTGTGGGAAGAGGCAAGGAAGGCTAGGATAGGCAAGGGAAAGGGTGTGTGAACCTAGTGTTGAAGGTTAAGGGAGATGGAGGTGGGAAATTAGTCGACTTTTCTCTAGTTGAGAGGGAGAAATGTTGCCCAAACCCTTTTTTAAGTTTGGTCTTGTCTGGTCATCGAATGAGTTCAGAGATTAGGAAACTCAACCGATTGGCATTTTCATATAACCTTAGGCCAAGGGATCAATTGAGTTGGCAACTCGACCGACAGGCATTCTGTCCAAAAACTTAAAATTTTAATTCCTATCCTCTAGGATGTTAATTAAATTTATTTCTTTAGCCTATTATGTATTTTAGACATATTGAGGAACATTTCACTCATCATAGGAAACTATTTTGTGACAAAATAGACGTTTGCGAAAAATATTCAAAACAAGCAAAACAAGGCAAGAAACAAGAAAATTTTAGCACATATCAAGCAAGAGATGATCAATTCTAAGCAAGAAACATATAGGAAAGAGAACAACTAGCTCTAAGGCATGTCAATATCATCAAGAGAAGTTATAAGAAGTTTTGATCTAATAAAAGTAAATTGCTCTCTAGCTAGAGGTTTAGTGTAAACGTCTGCAAGCTGATTCTTTGTATACACATGCGTGATATAAATACCCTGTTTGGAAATGTGGTCACAAAGAAAGTGATTACGGACCTCTATATGTTTATCTCTACATGCAATATAGGATTGTAAGACAAGTTAATTGCACTAGTTTTATCACAATAGATAGGAGGAGCATCAAAGTGAATGTTAAAGTCTTGGAGCATTTGCGTCATCCATAGGACATGGGCACAAAAACTCCCAACTACAATGTATTCATCCTAGGTAGTTAAAAGAGCAAAAATGCTTTGTTTCTTGGAGAACCAAGAAACTAGGCATGGTCCTAGAAATAAGCAAGTGCCACATGTGTACTTTCTATCAATCAAACAACCTGTGTAACTAGCATCACTATAAGTTTTAAAAGTAAAGTCCCTTGACTTAGGATACCATAATCCAAAATTTTGGGTTTTGGCTAGATACCTCAAAATCCTCTTAATAGCTAAAAGATGTTATTTACTAGGAGTTGATTGAAAGCGAGCACAAAAACCAACACTAGACATTATATCTAGTCTAGAGGCAGTTAAATAAAGTAAACTTCTAATCATACCTGTATATATCTTCTCATCTACCTTTTCACCTTCTTCATCTCTCTATCAAGTGTGGTGGTGTTTGACATGAGGGTATCAATTAGCTTGGTGTTCTCCATTCCAAAGTGCTTAAGTAGTTCATTTGTGTACTTGCCTTGTTTGATGAAGTTCCCATTTTTTGTTTACTTGATTTGAAATCTAGGGAAGAAAGTAAGATCCTCCATCATGCTCCTTTCTAACTCACTTTGTGTAAGAGAACTAAACTCCTTAAAAAGGTCAAGATCAGTCTCGCCAAAGATATTATCATCAACATAAATCTAAATGATTAAGAAATTTCTAGAAGTGTGTTTTTACAAATAAGGTAGAATCAACTTTTCCCATGATATAGACATTGTCTAGAAAAAAGTTCTTTAGTTTCTCATACCAAGATCTAGGTGCTTGTTTGAGACCATAGAGATATTTTTGTAACAAAATAAACATGGTTAGGCAAATTATCAAGTTCAAATCCCAGAGGTTGAGCAACATATACTTCCTCCTCAATTGTACCATTCAAAAACACACTTTTAACATCCATTTGATAAAGTAGAAAATTCTTATGAATATCAAAAGAAAGAAACATTCTAGTTGACTCTAGTCTAGCTATAGGTGCATATGTTTCATCAAAATTTATACCTTCTTGTTGATTGTAGCCCTGAGCATCTAACCTTGCTTTATTTCTTACCACTTTTCTACTTTTATCAAGCTTTTTTTGTGGTAGACCCATTTGGTGCCAATGATCTTTCTATCACTTGGTCTTGGCACAGGAGTCCACACTCAGTTCTTATCGAATTCCTACAACTCTTCTTGCATGGCTAGGATCCATTCATCATCCTTAAGGGCTCATTTGACATCTTTAGGCTCAAGTTGAGAGATGAAGGAATTATTTGCTTGTTCTTTGTTGTAGGCATCCCGCATTTTCACCCTTTTAAAAGGATTGCCAATGATGAGCTATTTGAGGATGATGTTTTTTAAAGTGGGGGTGGGGTGGATCCTTCTTTTCTTCTTCTTTCTCTTCTTCATTGCCTAACCTCCTTTCCTTTTTCACCAATGTTGAGTTCTTTTAAGTGAGGGATCACCTCATCTGCAATATCATCATCAACAACATTCTTACAAATAGAGGGGTTAGTTTAAATAAATCAAATATTGATATATTCTTCTACTTTACACACTTCAATGTTAAATACTCTATAAGCCTTGCTAGTAGTGCTATAGCCAAGAAAGAAAGTCTTGTAAAACTTCAGATCAAACTTGTCGAGAGAATCCTTGGTGTTTAAAACAAAACAAGGACAACCAAAAATATGAAAGAAGTTAATGGAAGGCTTTCTACCATGCCATAGCTCATAGGGGGTTTTCTTCAAAGAAGGATGAGTAAAAACCCAATTTTGCATCTTCGACCCAAAACTTCTTTGGAGTGTCATACCCCAGAAGCATGGCCCTAGCCATTTCCTATAGTAACCTACTCTTTCTCTCTACAACCCCATTTTTTGAGGCATTCGAGGTGAAGAAAAGTTATGTGCATACCTGAATTCCTCACAAACTATTCAAACAAATCATTTTCAAACTCTCCCCTATGATCACTGTGGATAGAAACAATCCAGCAAGAAGATTAATTTTCAACTCATTTATAAAAAGTCAAGAAAACATTGAGAGTATCACTTTTGAAAACAAGAAAGAAGGTCCAAGTCTATCGAGAAAAATCATCAACAATCACAAGACAAAACTTGCTATCATGAAGAAATTGTGTATGCATTGGCCCAAATAGATCAACGTGAAGAATCTCAAGAAATCTTTTATGCTAAGGACTCCTTTGGATTTGAAGGAGGACTTGGTTTTCTTTCCTTGGGTACAAGGTTGGCATTCATCATCCTTTTCAAAATCCAATCTAGGAAGTCCCTTGACCAAATCCTTTTTTTCTCAACTTCTACATTTGATGCATATTTACATGACCAAGCCTATGGGTCCATAAAGAGATATCATTCGAATTGGCAATAAGACATTTACCAAAAATAGGCTTAATAGAATCAAAAATAATAATATAAGGATTACCATTTATAGTTCCCTTATATATGTCATTGTAGGAGAGGGAATCTAGAAGCAAGCATTCTAAAGAAGTAAATAGAACAAGATAACCATTATCACAAAGTTGACTAACAGTGATGTAGGACATCCATAAGAAGAACATTTTTTTATACAAAGTGAATCACCTACATCACCCTCACCTATTAACTTGCCTATTTTGTTGTCCACAAATGTCATTGATCCTCCTTTCTTCTTAGTGAATTGATTGAAATGACTAATTTCATCAGTCATGTGTTTTGAAAAGACACTATCAACATACCATTTTCCTTTTACCTACAAGAAAGGAAGATAACTGGTGCCCAATTTAAACATTGGGATCTAGGGTTATCTTGGGGACCCACTTCATCTTTGGGTTGGTCCCCTTCTCCCAGTAAGGACAATAAGTAGAATAATGATCATCACTCTTACAATGAACACAAACCATAGGGTTCTTAGATTTGGAAGATTTTCCATGGAAGATTAGAGGTCCCTTGTTCTTCTTCTTACAATTTCCTTTACCATTGCCTTTTGAAGCACCTCATATCCTAAACCACTTGTACCACTATGTTTGGTGGAGGACTTTATTGAGGGACTTCTTCCCTTTGAGGAAGGTTTGCAAAGTGGCTCTCAATTTCTAATTATCATTGGTAAGAGTGAAAACAATAGAAGAAAAATGAGAAATATCATCATTAGCATGCCACAGGTTGGCCTCTAAATAGAGGGATTTAGTCAAATAAGAATCTCTTTCCAAGGAAATAGAAGAAACTTCATTTCTAAGTAAAACCGGTTTAGAAGATAGATCATTTATTTGAGCAAGCAACCTAGCATTTTTAGTTCTAAGCAACACAAGCTCATCAAGATAAATTCTATTTTCATCCTTACTAGTGTTACAAGCAATCTTAAGTTCATTAATTTATGTTTCAAGAAAAGCAAGCTTATCTACTAAGCTTGGTTGTCTTCCTTAAGACTAGTGATGTTCTTAAAGTAGACACCATTCTCAACTTCCACTCCATTGTATTAGATCTCAACATCAAGAAACTTACCTTGCAAGGAATCAATGCTATCAAGATACAACTTTTCATTTTGATCCAAAATCTCAATTTTAGCATATAAATCATCAATGAACTTACCCAACCTCTTCTTCTTACATTTACATTCAGAATAAGAAGAGAGGGTAGCATTAATCATACCAGTAAGAGTTTCTTTGGATAACTCATGCAGTATTACCTCACTTACCTCACCAATGTCTTCACTTGTGGAAGCCATGAGTACAAGATGGCAATCTCCTTCATCAGAGCTTGAGATACTAGAGGAAGATTCCTCCCAAGATGCATGAGTTGCATCCTTTCTCCTTTTCTCCTTCTTATCCTTCCTCTTGTACTTGCCTTTCTTCTTGTGGTTGCTCTTGTGAGGGAAGCGTAGATGATGTGTATTGGCTTGCCATTAAGTTGCACCTTCTTGACTTTAGCTTCATCCCAAGTAGCTACATCACTGATTATGGAAGAATCATCACCTTCCACATGTTGTAGTTAGTCCCTTGAAGGAAGAACTGCATCTGCCATTTCCAATAGAGGAAATTAATGCAATTTAAGACCAGAGCTCTCATGGAGAATCTTCCTTCTAGGTTGAGAGACCCAAGTAAGTCACTCATATTCTCATCTTATGGGAGATGTGTCGGAGAAGACTATGGCTATGATACCACTTGTTCGATCGAAGGGCTCTAGAGGGTAGGGGTGAATAGAGCTTTAAAACTTGCATAAGAATAGTTAGATGTTCAATTATTTCAACTAAGTATAATTGCAAATAGTCAATTTGATGGCAATCCAAACATGCAAAACAAGGATGAGAAAATTGAAGCAACCAAATGAACAAGGTGTTTTCGAGTAGTTCCCCTCTCCAAACTAGGAGAGAGGAAGTCCGCTACCAAGAGAGGTCAAGATCTAGGATTTCTTAGGCTTGTCTACTCTTTATATTCATTTAAAAGAGTTACAACAAATGACATTCCTTTTTCAGGATAAGGTTACCCAACTTTCCTTTAAGTCCAAGGGAGCCAACAACCTTACAACTAAGGTCTTACCTATCCAAGAGCTAGTATTCTACCTCACAAAGGTCTTAACCACTCTTGCAATCAACTAGATGCCTTCATAAAGGTCCTCCCCTTCTTGCAATGAGTCTTTGTCCTTGAAGGCTTTACCCACTCAGTTCCTTAGATCTTCTACCTTGATCTCCTCCTTCAATCGAAGAATCTTGATGCACCTTCTTATACAGCTCAAAGAAGCATGCGCCTCCTCCTTCACTTGGAGAAGCCTTCATCATCATGAACTTGAAGAAAGGGATTGGGAAGGAGAGACTTTGAGAGGTTTACAATTGAATAATGAGTTATCTCTCCTCATACACAACCTACTTCACTCATATGGATTACTTAAATTTTAAATAAGAGAGAGGAAGGGGCTCAAGTGGACTAAAATCACTCAACTATGGAAAGGACCTTGAATATCATGAATGAGAAACCTTGGAATGAACTCCAAGAGGTCCTATTTATAGTTGGGGGTGTCTACTAGAGTGTAGGAGCACTTGTGAACATTTTCTAGCCGTTTGGAGGGTTGTAATGGATATTTTATTGAGGTTTGCAACTCTCCAATGGTTAGATTCACTTTTTCTGCATTTCCTATATAGTGCATTTGTTCGAGTTTCCATAAAGATAACTCGACCAATCACACTATGTGACAAGACTAATTTAAACCACTGGTCAAGTTTGTCCTGATGGCAACTTGATCGATCCACTTGAATGGGTTTTGGGAAGAGAGGTCGTCAGCTGAGTTCTGTGAATAAACAACTCGACTGATCGACATCATCCTCAAAATCCATTGAGGATCGGTCGAGTTTGTAACTTGAATATTTCAAAATGACATTTAAGTGATCAAACATTCAAACTAAGTGTCCCTGATTTTTCTCATCTTAGTTACAAGGATCATATCATCAATACAACTGATTTCAAAATTAATCTAAGGTAATTTGGAGTGTTTTCCCAAATTGCACATTTGCATTGCTTTTGACTTGAACTAAACCAACCTAGGGCTTGAGAGATTTGATCATTTTCATGTACCTAATGCCGAAAATCAATCTTAAACAAACATATTAGATACATATGAATGGAATGATTAAGTCATTATCAAAATAGATAATGTGTAACACTTAGGTCCACAACTTCAACTTCTTTTTCTCTCCTTACCATTCTAGAATCCTAGAAGTAAAGAAGTTGAGAGAAAAAAGATAAATAGAGATTGTTTGGGATACTTCAGAACCAAATGAAAGGAAAGTCATCCATCACACCAAGAAAATAATTATAACCAAATAAAACTAACCAAACATCATTGAATTTCTTGATTCCATCACGTTTAGTTAACTGTAGGTTAACTTCTCCACTTTAATCTCCTCAAAAATCCTAATTCTCCTTTCTATCTATATATGTTTCTTTGGATGCAATGAAATATTATGATAGTTGTAAGGTTGTTAGGTTACTACTATAGATCATTTAAATTTCATGTAATCTTGTAAAAAGGTATAGTTAGTAAATGTTTTGCTATTTCAATAAGAATTGTGTGGCTGAATTTTGCATTCAAGAAGTCCAACTGACAATGCATTTGCGTCAACCAGACCACTAAGGTTGACTGAATTGTGTTCTAAGAAATTCATTAGATGAAAAAGTCTTTCCAAACCCTATCTTATCGAATTAAATTCCACCATAACATCTACATCTGACTCATGTTCTTATTGGTGTCAATTTTTTTAGCATGTTTTGGGGCAACATTAGAAATCTCGAAAGTCCTAGACCTCAAGGCAATATAGGTTTTTATGTACAAAGTTGTAATATACTAGAGACATTATTACAATCACCATATCAAATTATTTAAAGATTTATTCATGTTTCCCATTTTGATTGCATCAAAATACCCTCAAAAGCCCCATAATATTAATCTTAAGAAGTATATTTTATATCAACCACTTACCAATCTTGTTATCATGTAGGTATTATTTAACAAATAAAATGATGAATTTAGACTCATTGTAATAATTTCTAAATTCAATTAAAGTTAAATTTTCATCATAATTTAAACCATATAAATTAGTTTTTTCTTGAAAACATCCTACAACCCTAATTTAGTTCCAAGTGGATATTTATCTTTCATAACCCTATCTACATCCAACCAAAGAATTTTTAGCATATCTAAACAAGTTCAACATATAAAAGTTCAACTAGAATTTATTATCTAGGCTTAAACAAAGGTTATACAATTTAAGAATACAAGTAAACTAGGTCATTATACATATGCAGATAGGTTCACCAACACTTTTTTACCAACACTTGATTCTTACATGATTTATTCACAACCATATGACCTAGACTTATGACAACAAGATCTATTATGCAATAAACTCGATAAAATTCTTAGAATCCAAAGTGGAGACTCTAGAGGGATGCAATGAGGACTTTCCCTAAAACAACGACTACATTTAATATGTGTGTTAGTGCAGTCTATATTGTGCTCCCACATAAAGTGTGTGCCTTATTAGTAAGGATTGTCTTAGTTCTTACATCTACGTCATCATATATTATGCCTCAGTTTATAATGTTATAATCAAACATACTTAGCCTTGTCATTCTTTAACCAAGAATAAGGCGTGTGAACTCATTTTCTCCACTAAACTTTAGCACAAGTCAAGGTTGACCACACATACACCTAAGTTCCTATAACAATTATCTACACAAGGATAACTTTGTCTGACTTTGTCCTTTACACAACCCTTTCTACTTGCAAATTAGTACAAAAGTGACTTCATCTTACTTGTACTAATTGGTCGTCTCTTTTACATGTTTCGATATGTTCCACGTGACTCATTATTAATGTCTCATATCCATGTGAGCCCTACCTACTATAAGGTAGTCTAGGTCAGATACCATGTCATAGAACCCAATAACCAAAGCACTTGTAGGTGTTCAAGAATGATGAGTATAAACATAAACCATTACCAACATTTTATGCAATTTTTCTTCCCTCATGCATACCCACGGATCATGGATGAACTTCACATTTGGCCACGCATCTGAGTAGTACTTTATGTCAACAAAGTTTGACTAGGAAGTTCCTAATGAAGGGCCTTCGGAAAAAGAGGTGTAACTTGTGTGCATAGCTAGTTTCAAAATTTCCCTTCAAGATCATCTCAACTAGGGTAACTAAACTTAGGATGCTACATGAACTGACTATTGAGCCCTTATCTGAACCAGACATGCATGCTAATGTCACCTATTATGATGATAGTGGCATGCCATCAAACCTCATGGTCTCTATGGTGTTTTTGATCAAGTTGTAGCCCACTGACCTATCAAATCCTGCTCGTCCAACCTTGCAA
Organism: Alisma plantago-aquatica; assembly: GCA_963693085.1. Lineage (NCBI taxonomy): Eukaryota > Viridiplantae > Streptophyta > Magnoliopsida > Alismatales > Alismataceae > Alisma > Alisma plantago-aquatica. The sequence continues at coordinate 630,683,117 of OY856412.1, read as the reverse complement.
GTCATGTATGTTGCAGATTTGTTTTTTTTTTCATTTTGATTTTTTCGTTGACAAAACATACTTAAAGTTTATTATTGCAATGGTGAGAATTTTCATATAATTGCAATACATGTTTCTATGCTTAATATCCTCATGGGCGTATGAGTATTTGTATTCTTATAGTGGCCATTGATATAGTTCTTGTATTGTTGTAAATATAGTCATTCTAATATTATTTTTATTTTGTCTTTGACAAAAAATACTTAAAGATGGTTAAATTTTTAGAGAATTGCCATAAATGTTGCAGTGTTCAATATACTCTTGAGCATATGAGTATATGTATTCTTAAGGTAGCCATTGATATAGTCCTCGCATTGTTGTAAATATAGTCATTTTTTATACTAGCCCTACAATCTATTAACAACAGCTATCATTGCAGGATCTATAGTGAGTACTATATATTTTGTGATCAATACAAAGACGTGCCTAGTGCTTTGAATGCAAGTGACTGCATAGTAATTAATCAGAAAAATCAATCATCTTATCCGAATTTACCATTTTAGTCATATAATTAACACTTGATGCGCCTCGGACAGATGCTCAACCAGTACACGTTGTTATATGAGTCTGGGACATGATTGTACTCGTACTTTTCATTTAGCCATCTTACTTTATGAAATTATGCTAAGTATTAGATTTCATAACAAACCGAAAGAATTTTGCAATTGTGTGTTATTTGGAACTTAATTCTTAAATGTGCCTTTTATTAGAAACCCGGTAAGGAGCCCTCTTATCGGCTTCGTTGCCAGGTCGCCGGTCAGGACAGTACCCCTACCCCACTACACTGACTCTGGGGCGTATGGAGGAAGAAGGCAACGATTTGATCTCGACGCCAACGGCGACCGTTTCTAAATCAATTCGCTGAGTGTTGTGAAAAGCAGTGCGAAGTACGAACGGCTGCGATCCATCTGCACCCTTTCCTTTCCACGAGTTCCCTTCCCACTTCCTTGTTCTCCACGCCTCTCCCCACACGCACACGAAAAACCCCATCTATAAAACTCAGACGAACCAGTTCCGCGACTCTCACAAGCCTTCAACTCTTCAATAAGAGTGGTACGGCACCCTCTTCTAGCCTGACTGCATCCTCTTCCCATCATTCATAGGTAGCGGTTCTTCAAACGCTCAGCCTCGTTATTTCACCGTCTTCCTCCGTCCTCGCCGGAGAAGCAGAAGAAGACAGCTCGGGAAATCAGCCGTCTTTCTTTACTGAGACATCGAATTGCGGATTTGAACTTGATTGTGAATTGATCTGCTCCTGTACATAATGAAGGTCAGTCATATTTCTCTGGTAGCCTGCAACTTAGTGTTCAGTCTTGCCAGCTCTGTTTTCCTTGCTCTGCATCGTGAAACTCTGAATTCAGGCATATCCGGTTTAGACAGAGTTATGTATACTTGAAATCTAAATGTTCTAACTTCTAACAGAGTTTTTCACTACCTGCAGAAAATAATCTTGAAGCTGAGCGTGCATGACGAAAAGGACAAGAGGAGGGCTCTGCAGGCGGTCTCTTCCATCTTGGGTATGAAGCCCCTTCAAATTCCAGAATCCCAGTTCCCTGAATCTGCTTTGTATAACAAGGAATTTCTTCTAAACTGGTTTCTTTTCCCCATTTGTTTCCTCAGGCGTTGAATCCATAGACATGAAGGACAAAACGCTGACGGTGACCGGCGACGTCGACCCCGTGGACGTGGCCAGCAAGCTGCGGAAGAAGTGGAGCGCGGAGGTTGTGTCCGTCGGGCCGGCTAAAGAGGAGAAGAAAGAGGAGAAGAAGGAAGAGAAGAAAGAGGAAAAGAAGGAGGAGAAGAAGGAAGACCCCAAGAAGGATGAAGAGAAGAAGAAGAAGCAGATCGAGGAGCTCTACAACGCAGTCAAATGCTACGACCCATACAAGTGCCAAAGGCCGCAGTATTTCGTCGTAATGCCAGCAGTAGAGGAGAACCCAAACGCTTGCGTCATCTGTTGAGACGGAAATGGTACATATCAAAGTTATAGAGATGTATATAGATACAAGGCGCTTTGTCAAGCGAGTTCATATAATCCATAATTCGTTTCTAATTTCCTTAGTTGGTCACTCTTCCGTAGTTTGAATTGAGAAGAAACTCACGACTCACCAAAGTGGATGTATAGGAGAAATTCTCGATTCAAACAAAGGTCATTTGAAATCTTAGCCTTTTTTTTCTTCTTTTCTGGAATTCGGAATTGGTTTATGTTTCGAAGTTTGAATTGAGACAAACTCACCGTTCAAATCTGTTGTTCCGAACACACGTGTCCTTGTTAATCTCGACCATACATATATCACATTATATTTTTTTAGGTGGTGGATTTTTGGATAAATATATAGTAAGAATTTTTGGGACACAACCAGAATAACAAGTCTGGTACAACAAATTTAAAGGCCGATTCATGATAGTACCAACAGTGAATTGAGGTGCTAGTGGAATTACTTTCTTTTTTTATGTACCAGGCGCCTCCTTCCAGCTATAGCAAAATCAATGATTAGCCCGACTGGAGGCGAGTTTCAACTGCCCTGTTGCAAGTTGCAAACACGGATTTCAAACTTCTCCACTTGTGTTGGAAGATCTATTCATCTATTCCTTAGAATTTTCTGATTATAAAGATATATATGATCTAGAAGTTAAGTTGGCTGATAAGGAATGTTTGAAGTTTAATATCTCCACTTGTGTCGTCAAATTCAACATCTGTTTTGGCTTTAATGTTACCATAAAACCCCATTCCAAAACCATCGGCGTCTTTGTCATAAAAGAAAATCATTTTTTCCCACACGAAAATCAGACCACGTCAAGGTCGTTATCTTGAGCCAAATGAGTCATAAAATAGTTGATATTTATTTAGAATGAAAAAAAGGAAACGCATTTGGTCCACACAAGACCCTACTTGGGCATCATATCCAAGGTCAGCGACCTAATTCTCATCTACGTCAACGGAACATAAGAACCTCTCCAAACCCAATGACTCCCTCCGGTATTCACTTACGGATGAAACCCTAATTTTAGCATGCAAACATGTTCCAGTATCTACCTTTCCCTGCATTCTACCTAAAGTTGTCATTCGATTTCCATTGTGGGGCCCAGCTACTGCTCGAGGTTAAGGGCCTGTTTGGTAGGGTGTAGCCGGATGACAAAGTGCGTGTTAAATGTACATTTTTACATTGCGAACTCACACAACTGCACCCTACTACACCCAACCAAACTAGCCCTAAGTGTAGGATCCTATTATCTATTCCCCTATAATCTAGTATTTTTACGACATATCAGCCTTTCCATCCTAGTACCCCTTAAGCATTATAAAATGGGTCATATCATCTAGCTAAAAGCCTTTCCACCCTAGACCCACCCATTTTCCCTAAAAGCGTTAAATCTCAACCATTGGTTATTGTCCAGGATATGGCGTGGTAGTTCCGAACGGTTAATGTTTATTCTAATTGCTTTAGAGGGGTTCCTCCACATCCATGGAAAGATGTGGGCATGCAAGTTCTTTTGATAATACTTAAGGTTCTTTTGTCTTCAAATGCAAATGTCTCAGACAAACCCAGCTTTGTCGTTTTAGAGTTATATCCTCTTCATGAGTGAATTCGATGATTCATCAACTCAACATCACTTTTATGGCGATGTAAATGTGTAAACAATTGATGTGTGTTACACACAAAATGAATCAAATAAAATAGTTGCGCATCACATGCAAGGTCAACAACTTAACTTTAGGCTGTGTTTAGTACACAGTTGTAATACATTTAGTTGCCACTGGTAAATTAAACCTTGTGTAAGATAATTTTTGTTTGGGACAATGACACATAGACTTAGTGGTAAGATGTCTACTGTTTGGTATAGAAGTAATATGTCTTTGTCTGAACAAAGTTTATTATGCCATATTATTACATGTATTCGAAAGTCTGTTAGAGGGGCACAGGTGAAAATTGACATTCACTGCAGGTTCAAGAATTCCAAGCATCACATAATCATGGGAATTCCTAGTTAACTAATCTCTGTCCCAGAGTATTCATCTTCTAAATGTCATAGCAAACAACAATTACTGCGTCGTGATCAATTTAATTGTCATGGCGGCCATGTACCCATAAAACAAACGCAACCTTAGTCTACGTCAACAGAACATAAGAACCTCTCCAGACCTGATGACTCCCTCTCGTATTTACATATGAAACCCTAACCCTAGCATGCAAACATGTCCCTATACATGAGTACTGATAACAACACTTACTACACCACCAATGACACCACGAGAGTTACAAAAATAATCAAATGCATCCATCTATATTAAATTTGTATTTCTTACCGAGGAGATTTGTTATAACTCTCTTCTAGCTTTGTTGGTAATCTTAGAGATTTAAGATAATATTAATGCTTGTAATACTTTTGTTACTAATCTATTACCTTGTGCTTCATCTTAAACTTTGACAATCTCAAATACTTATTTGGACAACTCATAATCATGACTTAAGCATATTACAAAGATCCAACTTGGATTTGATATAGTATTAAACCATACATGCATGTAAGAGGAGATTTAATGACATTAGAGGAAATAATTAAAGAATAATTTTTCATTTGATAATATCAATAAACTAATACTGCAGGATTATAGAGAATTCAATTACAATCAACACAAAAAGAACCAACCAAATCAGAGTTAAAATCAGTGAGTTATGTCCTTTTTAGTAATATGTATAGATTCTCAGTGACCGCTGAACCAATTGGACCAGTGACCGTTGAACCAAGTGGGCCAGCGACTACTGAACCAAGTAGGCCCGGTGACCACTAACGCCCATCGACCGCTGAAGTGGGCCCAGAGACTCAACGACCACTGAGAATCACCGCCCATGATAGTCAATTGTAAAACGGTCATATCTCAAACTATACATATCTGTTTTGAACGAAACGAAGTGCATTAGAAACACAATTTGATCATCTATCATATCAGACCATTTTATCAACTAAAGGATGACTTGGAGGGAGATTTCTGGTGATATTTTTGTGGAAGAACATGAAAAATGAAGGAAATCCAAGGGGTTTGCCATATATTCGACTTGATAAGTAGTTTTTAACTATCAATTCTTCCTTTTCTTCATTTCCCCTTACTCAAAATCCTTAATACAGTGATTAGAGGCTTGGTCTTACCTCTGTTCTTCATATTATACCTCTAGTAGACTTTCTTTAGGGCCAAGAACCCTGTTAAAAGGTTGTTTGGACAAGATGTTCAAGGTTTGAAGCTTGGATCAGACCAGGAAAGGATAGATTTCAAGTGTATCTAGACCAGAGCTAGGATCTGTGGACTAAAATGTGTACTATGAATGGAAAACCTTCTTATCTTGATTTACTACATAGTAACTTGAAATATTGACTTTTCAGTATTGAATCTTACTTTGTGATGATTGTGATAAATCTGTTAAGATTGTGCAATGAATTTTAGTAGTAAAAATACATATTTATTGTATTTGGTTGTGGAATATCATATTTAAAGATTACTAGGTATGATGCTATGTGTCACAGGTGATGAATTTAGAGGCACTGCGGAAGCCATGTTTTCCCTAATCCATAGTTAAAGGATCTAATTTTAAAAAGATAAAATTTAGTCAGATAAGTTATGTGTTTATTGTTGAATGTGCAAACATGATATTAGGGTAATTACTAGTGATAGAGATGAATCATGTTAAATTAACTAAATATCCCTAGATGTTAGATGCCTTAGATACTATAGAATCTTCATAGGAGGCCTGCGATGTGAGAAGGAAACATGCTTCCTGACTAGAGGTCTCATGTAGGTCAAGGTAAGTCGGAGAGCATCATTGTGGGGTGCAGGGGTCTAGGCCACTAAGGATAGACTCCTTAAATAATTAGTATCCAACACCAAATAGAGATGGAGTGGTACTTGAGATATGATTTGTGGTGATTTGACATCTTCGGTAGGTCCACTGGTGCACAATAAGCCTGAATTCTTGACTCGCCGCCTAAGTACCCAGGTTGAGAGGTAGAGTTTGAGATATCTGGATGATCCCATTACCCGCTAAGAGGTATATGTGTCGATGCCATCTGCAGACATGGTTTTGAGACTACAAACTTAGGAACCCGAGCACACTTCTAAGTCTTATACAGTGAGATCGTTGCTTGTTGTGATACTTCCACATTTTGTGGTACACCTCACGTGGGTCTAGTGGCATAGTAAATAGAATAAAAAATGTGAATGGTTAGGTTATACTTTTATTACATTTAGTATATGTTCAACTTCCATGATGAGTGTTATATGATTCTTAAACTTTCATGCTTACATACTTTGTATCTAAGTTCTATTAATTATAATCATCATAAATATCTTCATTACCTGTTGATTCTCTACTCACTGAGCCATTAGCTCACCAACCTATTGAACAATTTTTTAGGTAAAGGATTAGGGTTTAGGGTATAGGAGATGGAAGCCAACTTTAATCATGAGTAGCACAAAGGTATTGAAGGAATAGTAGTTTGAAAAGATAGACAGTCTCTTATCCTTCCACTGGATCCTGGGAATGAGAGAGTGAGAGAAGAGAGAAGTTTGTAATAATATGTACATGATGTATATCGAGTGTGAAACTCTTTCTTGAATGTAGTAGTCGAGCCTTGTTGTATCCTTAATGCTATGTTTAAATGAGATATTGTCAGTTGTTAAATGATGTTACTATATATCTAAGAAAAGAAAAAGTTCTGGCTGATTTTTATTATGTGATTAAAAATTAATGGTTAGTATGAACCCTTGCTTGACGGGCCCAAACCCTGGTTAGTGGGTTTGGGTCACGTCAACTTTTTGGTATTAGAGCATAGGTTGAACCTAAAATGAGTTTAGGTTCGGGACACGAGTGATAAGAGACCGATAGGATTATGATATTTTCCTCTTTAAATTGTACTTTTCTATTAGATGTGTTCTATTATGGATATGAAGATGGAAGGAATAGGATGTGGATATGGGGAGGAACAAGCTAAGAGCCATTATGGACCTGACCCTTGAGCAATGGCTCAGGGTGGAGAAGATAATGAGGCAACAAGGATGTATCATATTTTTCTAGAGATAGAAGAAAAATCCAAGATGGATAGGAAGTCTTCATCTTCTAGTAAGGATTTGATGAGATCCTATGAGCTGGTAAAGAAGCTTGGTGGGACTAAATTCTCTAGAACAATAGATCCAACAATGGAGGAAGTGTGGCTTTGACAACTAGAAAATGTCTTTTGCCTAATGGAGTTCTCAGAAAATCAACGATGCAATCTATTTACTTAAGGGAGATGCTGAGATGTGGTGGCGAGGAGTGGAAGATAAAATGAGGAATGCAAAGATAACCCGAAAGGAGTTTGTGGATGAGTTTCACCTTAAGTATTTTGTTACTACTTTCCTAAGTGATAAGATTAAATAGCTGGATAATATCTGATAAGATAGTATGACGATTGGTGAGTATGAAGCATGCTTTACAAGGTTGGAAAATTTCTTTCTGCAACTTGTTCCGGATGATGTAGAAAAGTGGAGAAGATTTCAATAAGGATTAAGATCAGAGATTAGACACACTATATCATCCATTGGTCAGAGAGACAGAGAAAAAAATGGAGAATTTGTGGAAGTGGCAAGATGTGTAGAAGAGACAGTTAATGCTAAAAAGCAATCTGAGAGAAAGAAAAGGTCTAGGGACTTTGGTAGAGGAGGACATAGTGGTGGTGGATACAGAGGACGTGGTAATTTCTTTTCCAAGATAGGACGAGGACTTGGTTTTTTTGGGAGACAAGGATCTGATTCTTTAAAGAGTGGAGGAAGGCCTAGTTCTAGTAGATAGAATACATTGCCTAGGTGGACACCTCCAACTAGGTCTTCAGAATCATCGGTGTCAGTGACATGCCCACAGTGATAGGATGCAACCATCTATGACAACTATGGTAGGATACACTATGGACAATGTTGGGGACGTGCTATCACTACAGACAGACGAGACATATAAAAAGGGACTGCCCAAAGCTTCCATATGATTTAGAACAAGGATCACAGTTATAGTTTTAGACTCCACAAAGGTAGGCTCTAGTTAGAGGGTCAAGTTCTTTAGTATCTTTAGGTTCTAGAGGAGGATCACCAAGTACTAGTAGTAGAAAATGAGGACAACATGGTAGAGGGAGAGCTACATAACACTTCTTCTCAATGACACCATCTGAAGGTGTAGTCTCACCCAGAGTTGTGACAGGTGAGATGCTTCTCTTTAATAGAATTTTAGTTACAATATTGATAGATCCTGGTGTGACACATTCTTTCAATCAAAGATTGATAGTTATTAGATTAAATCTTATAACCCAAGATTTATCTTATGAGTTGTTGTTAAAAGTTCCACTAGACGAATCCTCAGTTTTGACATAGTTATGTCACAGATGTCTTTTGAGTTTTAGTGGGTATGAAATAGTAGCTAATCTCATACCCTTAGATATTAATTATTTTGAAATTATTTTGGGTATGGATTTTCTTGATACATATCATGTCCAGTTAGATTTTTGGAAGAAAGAAGCTATATTTCATCAAGGTGGTTCTTCATGTGACTTTATCAGAGATAGGAAAGTCTTATCCACATGTATAGTGTCATCTATTATAGCTGATAAGATGATGAGAAAGGGGTGTGAGGCCTTTTTAGCACATGTAGTGGATGCTAGGGCAGAGAAAAGAGAAGTAAAAATAGTAGATGCTCTAGTAGTATGTGAGTTTCTAGGTGTCTTTCTTGATGAGTTACTAGGTTTTCCACCTGAAAGAGATATTGACTTTGAGATACAAACTTTACTTGGTAGCAACCCAATAGCATTACTTTCCTATAGAATGACACTTGTAGAGTTGAAGGAATTAAAAACCCAATTACAAGAGTTGATGGATGAAATATTTATTCAACCTACTAAATTAGCTTGGGGATCTCTAATACTATTCGTGAATAAGAATGATGGAACCTTGTGGTTATGTATAGACTATAGACAATTGAATGACATAACTATTAAGAATAAATATGCTTTTCCTAGGATTGATGACCCGATTTGATCAGCTAACAATGGTCTTTTCAAAGATAGATATCATGTCAGGTTATCATTAATTAAGGATAAAGGCATCTGATGTACCTAAGTCAACATTCAGAACAAGGTACATACACTATGAGTTTGTAGTCATGTATTTTGGACTGAAAAATGCCCCTACAGTCTTTATGTACATGATGAACATAGTTTTCAGACCATATTTAGATCATTTCATAGTAGTGTTTATAGACGACATCCTTATATATGCCAAGGATGAACAACATGAGAAACATCTGAGGATAGCCCTACAGTTGTTAAGACAACATTAGCTTTATGCTAAGTTCAATAAATGTGAGTTCTGGTTGGCTGGAGTATCTTTTCTTAGACATGTCATATTAGGAGAAGGAGTCAGTGTTGACCCTAAGAAGGTGGAATCTATTCTTTAGTGGGAATAACCTACACCACCTATTGAGATAAAAAATGTAACATCCCTGACCTGGGTTATGAATTAACCCTAGGTGTTTTGCCTAAGATATGTAATTAAATCCTTGTGATTATCTTTTGGCATGTAATTAAGTTCCTAAGGAACATACATTTTCATTTCTGTCCTTTTTAAACAATGATTGTAGTATTGTTTGGTAATACAGGGACCTATGTGCAAATTACCCAATTAAAGGGGTTAACTTACAAATTACACATGTTAAGATGTTCCTCTAATAAAGAGACATCATATGAAGGAATATGATGAGGTATGATCGATTTCCCAAGTCTGGGCACCAAGGTGCAACTTGTGGAGCAATCCTTGTGCTTAAACCCTAATTTTGGTGTAAAGTGCAATTTACCCAAAATGTGGGGTGCAACTTGTGCTATATACCTTCTAGTATATCTTTTATGACTCTTTACATCAATTAGAGAAGAAATGATGAGAGGGGCGCTTCAATTAAATAATTGGATAAGAAGGATGACCTTTGTAGTGAAAATACTTGGTATGAGTAAGAAGACCCTTCATATATGTACCTTAGTATGCATGTTGGTTTTATCTACCCTTAGATCTTGAATTTTGATGATCTTTGCATAATATTACCATGCTTGAACGTGCCTTAGAAAGAAGAAGGGACTTAGATGAGAAATCTATGTTTTAGAGGTCCTTATGGTGGAAAATAACCTAAAGTATATAAGCCTAGTTCCTTGTAAAACAACCAAACGTATTCCCTTCACTTCCTCACTTCTCATCTTTCTCAACCGACCAAGGCAAAGCTCTGGAGCTCAGGGAAACGACCAACCTGTTCTAAGGTAAGAAAGCACCATCTTCTAGCTTGAATTCATGGGGGAAATCCTTGTATAAGGTTGATTTCATGGTTAATTCACTTAGTTTTCTCTTCCTAGCCGATCCTTCCCAACCTTTCTTGAAGAAACAACCTTGGATGACCTGTGGAGCTCTAGCCACCATTAAAGTCTCGAAGCTTGGAAGCTTGGAGCTCTAGGAACAACGTTTGAGGCGGGTTTTATAACTCTACACCTTGCTTTGTTATACATACTTTTATTCTTGCAAATAATAGTTAGTTCTTCTTCTTCCCCATCTTTCTTTGCACTCTTGCAAGCCTTTTCGTGAAGAATAGACCTTGGATTCAAGGTTGGAGATGAAGGGTGTTAATACCTATGTTGGTCCTTATCCAACTTTATCAAATGGGTTCAACTCGTTTCACCTCAAATGGGTTCAACTCGTTTCACCTCAAATGGGTTCAGCTCGTTTCCCCTCAAATGGGTTCAACTCGTTTCACCTCAAATGGGTTCAACTCGTTTCACCTCAAATGGGTTCAACTCGTTTCACCTCAAATGGGTTCAACTCGTTTCACCTCTAATGGGTCACACTCGTTTCAATCCAAACGGGTTCACACTCGTTTCAACTGAAATGGGTCACACTCGTTTCAATCCAAACGGGTTCACACTCGTTTCAACTGAAATGGGTCACACTCGTTTCAATCCAAATGGGTTACACTCGTTTCAACCCAAATGGGTCACACTCGTTTCAACTGAAATGGGTCACACTTGTTTCAATCCAAACGGGTTCACACTCGTTTCCACTGAAATGGGTCACACTCGTTTCAATCCAAATGGGTTACACTCGTTTCAACCCAAATGGGTCACACTCGTTTCAACCTAAATGGGTTCAATTAAAGGATACCTTGTTTTATGTAAACTCTAATGACATGATAGTGGTGAATTGGTTTATGCTAATCAACAAGGACTTAAACCAACCCTATCTAGAGTGATGTAATCACCTTTCATTAGGAAGGAGAGAGAGAAAGTACCATTTATGGTTAAAACTCAAATAAAGTACCTTCAATGTATATGAATATGCAGGATTAGGGTATGATCCACTTATGAGAGATCATGAAAACCCTAATTAAGATAATCGATGAGTCTTAACCTAATTTGAAAGTATAAATAATGATGATGTTTCTCATTCATGATGATGCTATGAGTAATGTGAATAGTAAACCCTAATTTTAGGGTAATCATGAGTAATGTGAATAGTAAACCCTAATTCTAGGGTAATCATGAGTAATGTGAATAGTAAACCCTAATTCTAGGGTAATCATGAGTAATGTGAATAGTAAACCCTAATTCTAGGGTAATCATGAGTAATATGAATAATAAACCCTAATTTTAGGGTAATCATGAGTAATGTGAATAGTAAACCCTAATTCTAGGGTAATCATGAGTAATGTGAATAGTAAACCCTAATTTTAGGGTAATCATGAGTAATGTGAATAGTAAACCCTAGTTCATGGTAATATGTAGAAATGAACAATAAACCCTAAACTCATGTTATTCCTTTAAGCATGAATTGTATTATCAAAGATATGAGATGAAGAATTATTATTCCCAATCATAATGAAAGGGGTGAATAACCCTAAAAGATGTAAACAAGGGAATCTTACCCTTTGTAAGGACATAAAAGTATAACCTTTGAATTGAAGGGTTAATTCTGTCTTATTGGCTGCTGATCTGATTATGAATTTTGATTATTATCAATTGATTTAATCATGCAGGTTCCTATAAGAAAATAATCATATCCAGGTAAGGATCATGACATCATGTTCATTGAAAGCATGTCAATAGCTTATGAACAGAAATAACTATGTTGACTAAATGCAAGTGGTATCATATGAAACTGATATGCCTTAAGGGCCATGAATGACATCGAGGTCATGCTAATAGATGACTTGATGCTGACATGACATTTGATAGCAAGTGTTATGATGATATAAGGGTGTGAACACCTATCTTCCTGAATTATAGTGATAAGATGATTAAGAACTGACATCCATCTGATAACTGATATGAGTAATACCTGTTATATTTAGTATTCTTCTGTTGTAGCCATGTTTAGTACTTGAATGTTTGGAAACATGTATGATGCTAAAAGAATACTGAAATGTACCTAATAAATTAAGTTTAATCATATCATGTAGAGCCCTGATCATAGATCCATCATTGTCAGACTTTAAATGATGGTGAAACAGGTTTTCCTAAGGGAACTCTTGGATCACATACTTTAGAGTATGTGGGGGAATATGGATGTGTATATCCTTACGTCCTAGTGTAGGAGTTGATGTTGATGTATCTTAATCCATCAACCCTTCACTATATGTTTATACCGGGATGATGTAACACTATTCTTCCAAGGGAATCTTTTATACCGCATCGATGAGAGATAAACATGAAATCTTTCGATGGCGAAGAGAGTGCAGAATGCCACTGTGACTCTAATAGCGAAGTACCAGAATACCTTGGTGAGCTATATTAGCAGGGACACTAGATGTCCTGCATGTTTATCCTCATTCTGACTGAGGTAGTTGAAGGTCATGAGAATCCGGCTCTTTCGATGACCTAGTATGATACCGATGCGACTTACAAGTGATCGGTTGGAGCATGAGCGGTATACCTCATCTCCGCAGGGCATAATGATGTTTGTAAAACATAATCAACCGCGTAGCATAACTGCTTAGGTTGAACTACGAGGAAAATTGATTGATATTACATTGCTTGTTTTTAATATCCTGTTCAAGCATTAGTATACGTGTTCTTCATATTCCTTAAATAAAGATGAGTATTTGTTATCAAGCCTGCTGTGAGTAACCTAAATTACCTGCTCATGATATTCCTTTGATTGCTTTTAACAAAGTTTCTGGCGGAGAGTTATAACTCTTGCTGGGACAATTTTTCAAAATTGTCTCACCCCGTAGATTTCTACCTTTAGGTGGACGTCGAGGTCAAAGGAACCGATCTGCAGGTGGACAGCAGCAACAACAGCAAATTTAGGAGCAACAATGACTTCAGGTGGAAACACTGTGCTGTCTAGTCTTGTAGTCAGAATAGGCTTATGTCGTCTCTGTACACTCAGGTCCTAGGAGTTTGTTGATCTGAGAATTTTGAAATTTTGAGATTTTGTATCATGACGTATATAATCACTCGAGAAGTGATTTATCAGAGATGTAAACAGTTCATTTTACTTTTATAAAAGGAGTTTCAGGTTTTTAAGATCTCGTTTTCGAAAAGTTTTAATTTCTCGTGATTTTCGTATTCCGTTGTTAATCAAATTGCTTCCGCTATGTTTATCTTGTGTTTTGGAGATCAGAGCCCACAAAAAATTTCCTGGGGTTAGATGGATACTATAGGAGGTCTATCAAGAACTTCAATGCAATAGCAGCACCTCTTACATGCTTAACAAGGAAGGATATACCATTTGTTTGGTCTTTGTCAAGTGAGAAATTTTTTCAAAATTTAAAGAAGAAGTTAACCACAACACCAGTCTTGATATTACCATAGGCAGATAAGGGCTATGTGGTTTTTGTGATGCATCCAATAGAGGTTTGGGATGTGTTCTTATGCATGAAGGGAAGGTGGTATCCTATGCTTCTAGAGAGCATAAGAAGAATGAAGAGAACTATCCCACACATGATCTTGAGTTTGCAGTAGTAGTACATTCCTTGAAGACATGGCATCATTATCTCTATGGTGAATCATGTCAGTATTTACTGATCATAAGAGTCTAAAGTAAATTTTCACACAAAGACATCTCAACCTAAGACAGTGCAGATGGATGGAGCTTATAATGGATTGTGATGTCACCATTGATTACCACCCTAGAAAGGCTAACGTAGTAGTAAATGCTCTAAGTAGAAAGTCAACATCATCTATAGAAATGTTTTTAATGGCATGTGTAAATAGAGACTTATTAGTTAAGATGAGATAGATGAATTTGGATCTGAATGTGTCTAATCAATGTGGACTGATTTCACAGATGCATGTTAGACCTACATTTTATGATCAGATCAAGGAGCTTCAGCACACTGACAGAGAACAACAAAAGATCATGCATGATATGACTGAAGGAAAGAGAATAGAGTTCAAATATTTAGATGATGGGATGTTGTATCAACATGATAGATTGTGTGTTCCAAATGACATTGATTTAAAGAAACAAATTCTTGAGGATGCTCACTCCTCTATGTATGTAATGCATCCAGGAAATACAAAGATGTATAGAAACCTAAAGAAATTGTATTAGTGGTCAGGTTTGAAGAAGTATGTGACAGAGTATGTAGCTAAGTGTGGTGTATATCACCAATTCAAGGCTGAACATCAGAAGCATGTAGGTACCTTGCAATCACTTCCTATCCCTGAATGGAAGTGGGAGCATATCACTATGGATTTGGTGGTTGGATTATCTAGGACACCACGTGGTTTTGACTCTGTATGGGTAATAGTAGACAGGTTGACGAAGTCTTCTCACTTTCTACCAATCAAGACAACATGGGATACACCAAAGTTACCCAAAGTCTATATAGATCAGATAGTCAGATTGCATGGGATACCCATTTCTATAATATCTAATAGAGATCCCAAATTCACATCTAGGTTTTGTAATCAGTTGCAACGTTCTTTGGGAACAAAATTGAAGTTTAGTACAACATTTCAACCTCAAATAGATGTACAGTCAAAGATGACAATTTAGACCCATGAGGATATGTTGAGAGCATGTGTTTTGTAATTCAGTGGCAGTTGAGATGATCATCTTAGTCTTATGAAGTTTGCCTATGACATCAGTCACCATTCTAGCTTAGGCATGGCCCCTTATGAAACTTTGCATGGGAAAAAGTGTAGATCTCTGATTTGTTGGTGAAAGGTAGGTTCTGGGTCCACAGTTGGTGGAAGAAACAATAGAAAAGATATATGTGATCAAATAACAATTAGAGGTTTCTCAGGACAGATAGAAAAGCCATGTAGAGAAAAGGTGTAGACCACTTCAGTTTGAGTTTGGAGATGAGGTTTATTTGAAGGTTTCACCATAAAAAGTTGTGTTGAGGTTTGGAGAGTGAGGCAAACTAACTCCTAGATACATGGGTCCCTATCCAATCATTTAAGGAATTGGACCACTTGCATACAAACTTGAGTTTCCTTCAGAGTTGGCCAATCTTCATGATGTGTTTTAATGTATATATGTTAAAGAAGTGTCATCTGGGTATAAAGAATATTATAGACCCAGATCCTATATAGTTGAGAGAGGATATCTCTTATTTTGAGGGACCCATTCAAATTCTAGACCATAGAATTTGAAAGCTTAATAGGAGAGAGATACCCATAGTAAAGGTTCTTTGGAGGAATCATAGTGTAGAAGAAGCTACTTGGGAAGTAGAGTCAAATATGTGTAACAAGTATCCGTTCCACTTTTAGAAATTTTGAGATGAAATTTTTAAAAGAGGGGGAGAATTATTATAACACTCTTCTAGCTTTATTGATAATCTTAGAGATTTAAGATAATCTTAATGCTTATTGTAACTTTTTTAGTAATATATTACCTTGTACTTTATCTTAAACTTTGATAATCTCAAACTTTTATTTGTACAACTCATAATCATGACTTAAGCATACTACAAAGATCTGAGTTGGAGTTGATATAGCATTAAACCATACATGTGTACAAGAGGAGAGTTAATGACAATACATTCAATAATTAATAAATAAATTTTGTTTGTGAATATAATCAAATTAATACTAGCGGACTGTAGAGAATTCAACTACAAATCCAACACAAAAAGAATCAATAAAATTGGAGTTACAATGAGTGAGTTATGCCATTTTTAGTAACACGTACAAATTCCTCACGACTGTTGAACAAATTGGGCAAGTGATCGCTGAACCAAGCAGGCCGTGTGACCACTGAGCAGACCCAGCGACCACTGAAGTGGGCCCAATGACCATCAAGACTCACCGATCACTGAAAATCAACACATAGGATAGCCAATTGTAAAATGATCATATCTTGGGCTAACATATCCATTTTTAACGAAAAGAAGTGCATTAGAACTGTAATTTGATCCTCTATGATCTCAGTCCCTTTTCTCGATGAAAGGATGAATGGGAAGGTGATTTCTGGGTGATTTTTGGGGAAGAACATGATGAACGGAGGATTCCAAGGGGTTTTCCATATATTTGACTTGGTAAGTAGTTTTTAACTGTCGATTCTTCCTTCTCTTCATTTCTCCTTGTTGGGAATCTCTAATCGAGTTACTAGAGGCTTGTGCTAACCTCCGTTCTTCATCTTTACCTCCAACAAACCTTCTTTAGGACTGGGAGCCACATTAAAAAGCTGTTTGGATGAGATGTGCATGGTCTGAAGCTTGGATCAGACCAATAAAGGGTGTATTTCGAGTGTATCTAGGCCAAAGGCGAGATCAGTGGAATAAAAAATGTACTATGAGTCAAAAATCACCTTCTAATCTTAATTTACAACATAGTAACTTGAAATATTGATTTTTCGGTATTGAATCTTACTTTGTGATGATTGTGATACATATGTTAAGATTGTACAATGAGTTTCAGTAGTAGAAATGCATTTTAAGTGTATTTTGTTGTGTGATATCATTTTGAAAGATTTCTAGGTAAGATGCTATGCGTGACATGTGATGAATTGGTGAATTTAGAGGCACCGAGGAAACTAGATTTTCCCTAACCCATAGTTAAAGAATTGAATTTTGAAAGATAAAATTTAGTCGGATAACTTATGTGTTTATTGTTGAATGTATAAACATGATATTAGGATAATTACTAGTGATGAAGATGAATCATGATAAATTAACTAAATATCACTAATGTTAGATGTCCTGGACATTGTAGAATCCTTGCAGGATGCATGTGTTGTGAGGAGGAAACTTGCTTCCCGACTGGAGGTCTCACGTAGGTCAAGGTAAGCTAGAGCACATCATTGTGGTGTGATAGGGTCTAGGCCAGTGAGGGTGGACTCTTTAAATTATTGGCATCCAATACTAACCAGAGATGTCGGTGGTACCTGAGATATGAGTTGTAGTGATCAGTGGACATCTTCAATAGGTCCACTGGTTCACAACAAGCCTAAAGGCTTGATTCACTGCCTGAGTACCCAGATTGAGAGGTGGAGTCTGAGATATCCGGCCCTCCCATTAGCCGTCGAGAGGCAAATGTGCCGATGCCAACCATAGATGTGGTATTGAGACTAAAGACATAGGAACTGGGGCATGCTTCTAAGTCTTGTATAGTGAAATTGTAACTTATTGCGATACTTCCACATATTGTGATACACCTCTTGTGGGTCCAGAGGCAGAATAAATGGAATAAAATAATGTGAATGGTTAGGTTATCCATTTATTGTGTTTAATATTTGTTCGACTGCCATGATGAGTGTTTTGCGGTTCTTAAATGCCTTGGTTACATGCTTTGCATCTAAGTTCTATTAATTGTAATCATCATAAATATCTTGGTTACCTATTGGTTCTCTTCTAAGTGTGAGATTGTAGCTCACCAACCTATTGAACAATTTTTTAGGTAAAGGATTAGCTCTTCCTGAGGAGATGGAAGCCAACTTTAATCAAGAGTAGCACATAGGTCTTGAGGGAATAGTAGTTATAATAGATAGATGGTCTCTTACCCTTCCTCTGGATCCTAAGAATGAGAGAGTGAGAGAAGAGAGAAGTTTGTAATGATATGTACATGATGTACATTAGGTGTGAAACTCTTTCTTGAATGTAGTAGTCGAACCTGGTTGTATCTTTAATATTATGCTTAAATGAGATATTATCAATAGCCAAATGATTTTACTATATATATAAGAAAAGAAAAAGTATAATTGATTTTCATTATGTGATTAAAAACTAACGGTTAGTAGCAAACGTTTCTTGGTGGGCCCAAACCCTGGTTAGTGGGTTTGGGTCACGTCAAGATTCCTGCACAATGCTAATTGAGAATTCACATAGTATGAGAAGGCGAACAGGGTAAAAGTTGTATATGAAAAGTCCCCCCCTTCTCTTCTCTCACTCTTTCCCACACCGACCCATCGTGACATCCTAGCCACCTCCTCCATTTTGGCCACCGTCATGAAAATAATGACAAGCCTCTGCCATATGCAATCTGTCGTTACGTCTATGCTGCACACCTCCTCGGTGTTGACTGTCGTCGTGGCAACAACACCACAATGCCGCAGTGTCGAGTCCGCTGTCACAGTCATGCCATCTACCTCCTCCGTATCGACCTCGCCATGCCAAGTATGCCACATCACAACCGTGACCATTCGGTTGTCACGTACATGTCACCTCCTTTGTCGTCAAACATGACTATGGAAGCAACATCACGCCACCACAACTGACGTCGCACCCACACCGCCTGGTGCCACCCTGCCTATGATGTTGCTGCTCCCACTTTGCCTCCTTCATCCTTGCCATCATGACAACACAACACCATCACTTATTGATGTTGTCATTTTATCCATTTTAAATTGTTTATCAGCCACACATGCTTGGTATTGTAATGTAGTAAAATGAGATACGCGTTGAATGAATTTTGATAATTTGACATTTGTAAATAGTTTTTAATTTTGTTCCTCTCTATGGAAGAATGTGGGCGTGTATGTGTTGCAATAATACTAATTTATACATAAATATATAAAGTTATACAAAATAACGAATGACTACTATCTCTTGTATATTTTCGATCACAAAACTCCCTGTATATGCAATGTCTTGGCATATATTTAGTCAAGTTTATGATGTGTTTTTGTTGTATAATAAATATTAAATAATATTATATTTGATATTTATAGAAAAATATGAAAGGAAGTGGTCCACACATTTTTATGAAATGTGCTCACCTATCACATCTAGAAATGTTTTATATATACTAAATGAAATAATGATATTAACATAATCAATTTTCATAATTTATTTGAAATGATACACACTGTTCCAATTTATTTTTTAAAGCTTGATTGTTGATAGCTTTTTATTTTAACTTGAACATAATTAATTATTATTTTTAATCTGAGCATTAGCATGTGTGAAAATGTGATTATGGGTGGGTATAAGTGGAAGGAAAATGATGAAAAAAGTGAATTTGAAAATAATAATTTTGACAATTGGAGAGAGAATAAATGCAAGTTGTTGGGTGGTGGGTGGTCGAGTGTCATTATTGTCTTTTTTGTAGTAGTTTCATGCATACAACCATACAACCACACTTGCAAACTTTGCTTTGAAGTCTGTGGCATACTGTGCTATAGATTGTTTTAGTAGTGTGTTGTTATATTCTAAGTACTGTTTTGAATATTTTTTTTATTTTTAACTTAGCATCTAAATGTGCAAAAATATAATTTTTGTCAAATCAAACATTTTACATAGTTTTAAAGAGGAAGAAAAATGTTTTTATAATTTTTTTCTGGAATAAGATGCATTGTGCTAGTTTATTCATGATCTGTTTATTGTTGAATTTTTGTATTGTCTTGAACAAAGTTAAGTATTTCTTTCAAACTTACCAATTAAATGTATACAAATATGAATGTGGGTGGGTGAGACATTATATTCAAAACAGAAGTGGAGGGAAAATGAAGAGAAAAAATATTTTGAATGTAAATTTAGTTGTTTGATTGTGGAAGGGAGAATAAATGGACTTAGTTAGGTAGTGGGTAGTAGAGCGTCAGAATTATCTTTGTTGCAACCAGTGCATGGATGCATCACGCACACTATTAGATTTATCATGTGGAAAGTTGTGTCACATAGTGCTAAATGTGAATTTCTACGGATTCCCGATGTGGGGTGTAGATATTGGTGGGAGATATGTGTTACGAATAATTTTACCTATACACACATTTCACCTTATCCTATATAAATTGGCCATTCAAATTGCATTGTGGGGCCCATCTTATCATTTGAGATTAAGCCTAGGATCATGTTATCTATTCCCCTATAATCTAATGTTTTTACTACATGGAAACCTTTCCATCCTAGTACCCCTTAAGCATTACAAAATGGGTCATATTTTTCACCTAAAAGCCTTTCCATCCTAGACCCACCCAATTCCCTTAAAATTATTATAATCTCAATGGTTGGTCATTCTCCAGGAGACTGTATGGTAGTTTTGAACAGACAATATTTACTCTAGTTGTTTGCGAGGGGTTCTTGGACACTAGAAAAAGATAGTGGAAATGTAAGTTCTATTTTATAATACATAAGGTGTTTTTTATCCTTTAAATGCTGATGTCTCAAGAAGACCCAATATTGGAGTGTTGAAGAGGTCTCCTCTTCATGAGTATACCCAATCACCCATGAACTCAACATTATTGTTGTTGCAATGTAAATATATAATCAATTCATTTGTGTTTCACACAATGAAACCGATTTTGCTTGTTGTAGAAACCAAATATCTTCACCACCAACATCACTTTGCATGAAGGAGTTGCATAGCTTGTAAATGCACACCATTCACATGTAAAAATCACTCAAATAGTATAAACAATCATAATATGACCTTAACTTGACTAAAAATAGGACTTGTAACTATATTCAACCAATATACCCTCATGTTTTGTAAATAAGCCATCATATCCTTCTTTAGGGGGCTCCATGGTATGCAATATTTAGATCCCATATATTACATTTGGGATAGCCAAAGAACTGGGAATAACTACTTGGTACCCTCTTCAACCTCTAGTATGACTACTAATTGAGAATAAGGTGTGTGGGGCATCTTTTCTTTACTCCCTATTCTTTTCAAAGTGAGTAACAATAGTACATAAAAACAAATGAATGATCATCAATATTCTAAAAAATTTCTAAAAATATCTAGTAATGGTGAATAACAATTAACTAAGTAGGGGGACTAGTAATTTGATATTACATGTGTGTGAGTTTGGTTTAAATTTAACATCAATTTTTGCTTTCCGTCTTATATATGTTCAGTTTTAAGCATATCTAAAGGTGTCATTAAGTTTTATTTATCTTTTCAGTTTCAATGTCACTATATAACTCAACTGCAAAACCATGTTTATATATTCAAAATAAAAAATGAAATGCATTTGGCCCAAGTTTTTAACATGACACTACTTAGGCATTTGACTCCCATCTATGTCAACAGAACCTAAGAACCTCTCCAAAAAGAAATGACTCCCTCTCCAATTCCATATGAAACCAAAATAATAGCATGAAAACATGTTACACTACCTATTGTTCTTGTATCCTACCTAATTCTTTCATCACAACTCCATTATGGGGCCTATACCAATGTTTGAGATTAAGCCTATGATCATATTCCCCTATAATGTTGGCCACATCAGCATACAAACCTTTCGACCCTAGTACCTCCTAACACATGCAAAATGGACCACATTATTGACCTACAAGCCGTCCAATCTAGATCCCCATTTCTCTAAATCCTTACAATCTCAACCATTGACCATATTGTAGGAGATGCCATGCTAGTTTCAAACAGACAATGTTTTCTCTATATGTGAGAGGAGTTCATCATCACTGAAAAATACATGGAAAGCAAGTACTTTTTGCTAATACGTAAGGTGTTTTTTCCTTCAAACAATAATGTCTCAGGTAAATCAGACTTTGTGATGCAAGAAAGTTGTCCCCTCTTCATGACTAAATTCAATCATCCATCAACTTAACAACACATTTTTGGAAATGTAAATGTATAAACAATTGACGCGTGTTGCACAAAATAAAGACAGTTGTTACTGGAGTAGCTACTAAATAGTTTCATCATCAATGTCATTGTTAATGAATGATTTGCATATCTTGCAAATATATATAATGAATATGAATGATAAACTCTAATAATATGACTAATCATCTATTAACCTTAACTTGTAAAAAATTAGGAGTCCTTGTTGCTTACAACCCATGTACCATAAAATTTTGTAAATAAGACATCACGATATTCCTTTTAAGGGGAACCACTATCTAATATATGTAGATCTCCTAGATCACATCTAAGGTATGCCAATGAATTGGGAATATTTCTATAGTAC
The DNA here is from genome assembly GCA_963693085.1 of Alisma plantago-aquatica. Taxonomy (NCBI): domain Eukaryota; kingdom Viridiplantae; phylum Streptophyta; class Magnoliopsida; order Alismatales; family Alismataceae; genus Alisma; species Alisma plantago-aquatica. Next base: position 630,660,709 of record OY856412.1, on the reverse strand, counting down.
CTTCTTCAACCTCGAGTGTGTCTAGTTGCAGAACAAGGTGGTGGGCATATTTTATTCACTTCATATTATTTTCATACTCAATAATGTTAGTAGATAAATTGTTATTGATCAATATTTCTAGATAACCACTATTAGTATCTACTTCTACTAGTGAATAATGTTTGATTACATACATGAAAATAGGGAAATTTGATATGGAATAAGTGTATGTTTTGTGTGGTTCTCACTCATCATCCCTCAAGTGAACTCCCTGCAAGTTGGTTTTAGAACAATATGTGATTAACACACTATATTAGTTATATTAATAGGTTGAGCAAAAAATTTAAACCATAAATGCAACTACGTGAAATTATTATACAAATTTTGGCTCATAAGTCGAAATTTGACATAGGTTTACAAGAGTGGATAAATAATATAGATAGCATGATGTCATTTCCAATTCAATTGTCATAATAGAAAAAAGTTCTATTGGCAAAACATGTTTTTTCCGCTTATTATTCTTTTGATCGATCCTGTACTATATATTGAATATAGATTATTGAAATTTTAATGAATAAAAATTGAAAACTAGACTATAAAATGTGTAAGACAATCTGGTTAATATTTAGGATGTTGAAACTTTTTCTCCATCATACAGAGTGGGATATAAAATTTCACCTTTGAATGATAGATTTGTCAAAAAGTATAACAAACTATGATTTACTATCTCTAGAAAAAATCAGATCAATCCTAGTTGCAAATTTTAGATACTTAAGTATAAACATTCAATAGGAATGACACTCCTTTCAATAAAAACTAATATCTCATTTGAGTTTTGTGATTTGTTAAGACAAAAGAAACTTCAAGTAGTCGCATTGCCTATTTTAAAGGTATTATACCACACACCAACCTTCCAACCTCTAGATTCTCAAAAAGAAGAACCAAGACATGTCATTTTCTGGGAAAGGGGATCCTTAACGGTATGCTAGCCCATTTACTCCACCATACACCCCATGATATCATGCATTTTATACAAGTGTTCTTGTGATATGATACAATACATTAGTTGAAGATAGGCCCTATAGGAAGTTACTTGTTTTCTTACAATGATGGACTCATTCCCAATAGTCAAGTAAAAAGAGGTTTTTAGCACACACATGTAAAACTAACAAGTATTGTATAATACAAAATTTAATCACTAACTTGTTGTACTAAATGGGATATGTGTAATGATGAAGTCAGGAAACTAAAGCAAACTTGACACAATGTTCATAATAATTATATAAATATTGGATTTATCTACTTTTGTAAAAGTGTTATAACATGTATGTTGGGTATTCCAAGGTAGGATAAATAGCTTATTGTGTTGTCCCTTGGGTTGGATTTAACAAGATAATATTAAGAAGATTAAAAACCTAGAGACATAAATATGTAGTGTACTTCCTAAGAGGATACATTAACAAGGAGTTATGCAACCATATCCAAGTATTGCATTGGATGCAACTGGTAAATATTATCTAGCTAAATAGTTAGGATGCGGGTGATCAGCCAAAGATGAACCACTACACAATGAAGTGTGCATCTTAGCCCACTAAGAATATTGCTTATGGTAATCTTCTGAAGTAATAGTGAGTATTATTAGTTTCAATTAAGAAGTGGGAGTGTTATTGATTAAAAGTCAAATTGACAAAAAAAATAGTTTCAATACAAAACTTTGAGTCATTAAAACATTTTCTTATAGAATAAATGGAAAAAACAAATATGCACTTCTTATATTTATTAGTTATTGATAAAAAGTTGAATAGGAATAATGTTTTCGACTGGTATATGGTGTTGAAAATTCTTCTTACCCTTAAGAGAGAGCTCTATGTCCTTGAGAAACTAATATCAGAAGAACCAGCTCTGAGTGAGCCCAGTTTTAAATGGAAAGCTTTTAATTAAAGATGGCGGACAAGGGGTTAGCGGTGGCGGGGGCGACCTAGGGGAAGGAGGAGGAGAGGCGGCGGCGGATGGACACATGGACTGCGGTGATGCACGCACCATAGGAGGAGGTGATTTGGCGTATGATCGCAGCAAGGATGAGCGTCGAAGTCGTTATGGGGCGGGGAAGGAGAATCAACCAATAAACCCTAAGATCCATGCAGGTCTGGACACGACAAACCAGAAGGAAGCGGCTTTGATTAAAAACTTTACGTGTTTTTAGAGATAATTTATCTACTTATTCATCATGGATATTGGATATCAAATGTGGATCTCACATATATTTAAATATACAAGATTTGAAGAGAAGTAAACCCTTATATAAGGGAGAGGAGGATCTTTGTGTTTTGAATGGAGCTAGAGTTGTTTCCACAATAGTAGGAACCTAAACTTTGTCTCTATCTAGTTGGGTTGTATTAGAGTTAGATAAGTGTTACTAAGTATGTCTAACAAATAGAAATATTATTTTTGTATATTATTCAGATAAGAGTGATTTTTAATTTCTAATAAATAATGTTAAATTTCTATTTTAAGAGATAATGTCTCATATGATAGTCCCTTGATTTTGTATATTGTTTATGTTTTGGATCTTCAAATAATTTTATATAATATAGTAACAAGAAGTTAAACTAGATGAACCAAATAATCTTAACATTGGGAATATCAAATAAATAAGAACCACGTTCCTAGACTCCATAAAGATGGTTATCTAGACTCATTTGATTTTGAATTAATTGAGACTTACAAATTTTATCTATTGGGTAGGATATCTAGGTATATGGCTCAATCTTCTCTCTCCTTAGAACTATTTTAATAAAGTTAGTATTAAATCCTTTTTCCTTTAATTAGACCAATTATGAGTAAAGAGACAAGAACATACAATCTCCTAAAATTAACATTTTACATAAGGTCAATGATTAATTAATTAATTATGACTCCAATTAGTATTTCGATATGTAGATTTCCATTTATTAATTCTTAACCCTAAATAGAGACACTAGAATTGTTCTAAGTTCGTTTGATGAAACAAAATAGCAAAGTACAACATAATGTATGAAATTGATTTAGAGAGGCATAAATTCCATTAATTGGGAACCTAACTTACAAGTAACAAAATAAAATACCATATTTTCAAAATAAGACATTTACACTAAATTTAGAGTCACCATCTCATAATTAGTTTAAATATCAATTTTATATCAATCAAACTCCATTTGACTATTCAATAAATGGGTTCAAAATACTAATTTAATTTGATAAAAATGTTAAATATTTGCATTTGATGTCAATACCCATTCATTTTCTTCTTTCAACCTATACTGTCACTTCTCTAAAGCATGCATCTTCTTCCATCTGAAACAATGAAGCCAACTAGCATCCTTCCTTCCCTCCTATTTCATTCCCTTCTCCTACTCTTTCTTTCTCTTCATCTCCTCCTCATATCCCTTCCCCTATTCTTTCCCTTCCACCTTTCTTCTCTCTATGTTGTACCCTAACATCCGACATCCATGTTCTCCCACCATGCTCCTTCCACCAAGATCACATGGTGTCATCACCAGAGATAGTATCCACTAACAAACTATCAACAAGACCAACACCTCTATAACCAATGATATTGAGTAGGACCACCACCTCTAGTGGCCATCATTAGACCTACAACAAAGTAGCTTACCTACAAATCATGTAGCAAACAAACTTGAAACCTCCAAACTCCACCACCCTATCTTTCTTTATCTCCATTGTGATACATTAGAAATATCCCTTTTACACCATTGTATGTAGATTACCAACCACAAACCATTGTCTCCTGAGGTCATGTGGTCATATAACCAATCCCTCACCTGCTAGTAAATATGACAACAACTAATGTTAGTTTTGATGTTCCATCAATTTCTAAGATGTCACTACTGTGGTGTCACCCTCAATCATGAGTGCGAGATTCAAGTGAATCATAAAGTAATTTTATTAAAGACTCTGGGGTCCTGTTGGTTTCCCACTCCTCCATTATCAGATAACTTGAGGTTGACTCTCCTCCCATCACACTTGCACATGACTGTAACTATTGTCTCAACTCTAGCATATTCAAAGGTGCATCTGTAGGAACAATGACCACAATCTAGTACCCATTATCATACATATTTACCTTCAATGTAGATGCATGAAGTAGCATGACATCCAAGAACCTACAAACTAATATATTATATGAAGATAAAACACTTGTCCCAAGATTCAATATGTCAGTAACATCTGATGTATTTTAGTTACTAACTCATTTAATATGATAGACCAAAGTTCTCAGTTGTGATCTTAGGGATTTAAATTGTTTATATATTACATTTATGGATACCTACTTGTATCCTTATCAAATTGTAATTTTGTAATGCTAGTAAACATGAAGCATATAGTTTTTTCAACATGAATACATATATGTTTACTAGGACTCATATGAAAATCTAGGTGTTTAGGATATTAACACCAATTTACTATACTCACTATACGTCTTTATCAATTACTGCAATACAAACTTTATTAATATATATAGTAGAGTGTTAAAATTAGTAAATGGTGTGCCTATAGTATTAGATTTTAGGAAAATAGTTCACACATATGTTAATAAGAAGATTATATAATAAACAAAACATGTTGGGCATGAAAATAACTAATTTTGTTAAAAGATCACCCTAATCATTTTCATATACGAGTAAAAATCCCACCTCAAATATACAAGATGATACCAAGAAATTTATTTATCTTTTTTGCCTTATTTGAATTTAAGGATATAAAATAGAAAGATCTTGTATTAGAGAGTACTTTTATAAACATATATATGGGTTGATGAATTTGTTTTATCGTAGTTTTAGTTGCATTTTAACTTAGTTTTGCATTCATATTCCTCTTTTGACATTACATTAGTTTCCATTTACTTTTCCTTAGTTTTAAGTTGATTTATAAGGTTTTGGATCATATTATGTGATTCCTATTACATGTTTGACCTTATTCTCTACACACCAACATAGGAGGGATGTTCAAATTGATTGACTGATGAGTCAAAGAAATTTTTTGATATGAGATAAGAATTTCATTGATTAGTTGATATTTTCATCATTTTGTGACTTCATAGACCTAGGGCCATCGACCTTTGCTAGTACCCCCTCGACATGGTGTACTTTAGTTTGCACTTTGATCAATTTGCAACCCTTCCAATTTATGAAACCCATGTGTGCCTCTACTAATGAAAGCCATATGAGAATCTATCAATGGATTCCCTACCATAAACTACTGATGTAAACATGATACACCTACCAATGAAAATTAAGTGTGTTTCACCTAGCGAAGAAGTTGTCTTGATGATAATTCAACATTCCTCAATCTGTGAAACTTCTGGCTGTGACTTTTGATGGGAAAGTCTCACTCTTCAACTGATGAGGCATCTTCTCTTCAACAAATAAAGTTCTTGTGTGCCTCCACTAATTGCGAAGGACTAACAAAAATCATGTTGGATCTATAATGGGATTTAAAGGGTTTATTAGTTCTTAATGCACTTAAAAAATTCACCAGACCTTCAAGTTATTTCCCAAGATGATATTGCAAATATAGAATCTGAGTGCAACTAAACAAGCATATAAAGGGATACAGAGATTGTAAAAACACAAAATAACACATGTATTTATAGTGGTTCCAACGTCTAAATAGAAAGATGAACACCCACTACCTAAAGGGATCAATATCTAGGATTTTTAACCATGTCTCAATGCTTATATTTCACTATAAGAATTACAACATAAGACCAACCTTTTCTAGGTCAAGGGCTAAAGTTGCATTCATTTTTGGATCAAGAATCCAATAACCATACAAAAGACTTACATATCCATGACCAAGAGTCTTTCACCTTACCAAGGACATACCCACTCTAGCAACGAGTCTTCGACCTTGTCCAAGGACTTACCCACTCTTACAACGAGTACTTGACCTTCAAGGTCAATGTTGTCTTGGATATTTCACCTTTGACTTCACCTTCATCAAAGGAGAAGATTTTCACTACGAGACTTTTCCCTTCTTATTCTCCTCTCCAATCTAAGAGAGATAATCTCACCTTCATTGAAGAAAAAGTGTCTGGGAGGTAGAGAAAGTGAGATCCACACAAGCTGTACATGTAGGACTAACTCTCTTACAAATATCCTACTCACTCTAATGGATGTTGCAAGTGATTAAGCTCATGAGAGTGGTCAGAGGATCTTGGAGGAAAACTCTTGATCAATTATAGTATAAGGAACTTAATAGTGATTGGCTAACCATTAGATGAAGCTTAAGGTGTCGTATTTATAGTTTAGGATGCCTCCTAGATGTTAGAACCATATAGGATGAATTATATCCATTATGGGGGTGTCCAACGGATCTATTTTCACTTTTTTTATCACCCCTCCAATGGCTATTATTGCAATGCATAACTTCTTGCTATAGTACAGTCATTTGTGTTGCTAACTCATCTGTCACACCTTGCTATATGGGCATTTTTATGGTTGGCCAAGGTTCAAGCTGGAAAGGAAACTCAGCCGATCAAAGGTTTTGGAAACACTAATGTACAATGTTGTCGTTTGTATTACCCCAGTGACTAATTTGACCAACTGCCACTTGCTATTTTGGATGTTCTAAAACCTCCTAACTGCAATATAATTCATCTTAACTAATCCCATTAAATATAGGAGCTAATTATCAAGTCATACAATCATTACAAGTGATTTACATCAAAGATCAAAGTATAAAATTATTTATTCTTAAGTATTGATTTTTTTATTGTATGACTTGATTTCTCCAAATTTGGATTTGCAAGCTTAGTCATTTAAAATGTATCTATCTGATCTAAGGTCACTCAAGTAGAATAATCAAATAAAAATAAATATAATGATTAAGTCATCATCAAATTCATGGATTAGTCAATTTAGACCTTGACTCAACATTTTCCCCTTTTGAAAATGACAAACTATTTCAGAAATGTATAAAAATATTTTTAAATATAATAAATAAATTCATATTTTGGGATAAACCTAGGGGTTTTATTGAATTGAACACCTATTCTTCCCCTCAATTTATGCTAATTGAGTTCATATTCTCGCCCTTAGTTTATGCTATTTCTCCAGCAAGGTTAACTTTCATAACATTTATAGAACTATGTCATCTCTTCAGATATGTCTTCTCCTCTTTGTATTAGGTATGTCTTCTCCCCCTATTTTATTTTGAAAAGTGGGGATTCGAAGAGTAAAAACACAACTTGTTAAGGTAAAGAGAGAGTCAAAGAGAAAAAAAGCAAGGACTTGCCCAAGAAATATATGTAAATAAAATGAAGACAAAAATAGAACGAACCTAGGTGTAATTTTAGCAAATAATTAAGGCAAAGTTATGCAAGCAAATAATCCAATATAGTAGAGCTGAAAATCAAGGAACACATTTGTGTATGCACAAAACAAGGTACACACATACCGTATGGTTCGATACCAATTGATGAACAAAACTAGAACTACATGTAGATGAAACACTAGTAAATTATATCACAAGTTAGGAGTAATAATAGGATCTAGGTCATAGCAACGGATTCAAAAGGTAGAAACAAGATATGAATATAGGTAGAGAAACATCCAAATAAAATAAATGTGTAATTCAAGAAGCATGAATGGATTTACTCACTAGCAAATATGCATCATAACTAAAAGACAATTAGTACTAAGAAACCCAAAGTTACATGAAATAAGATTTACAAATAGATAGATGTATCATGTTAGAGCACAACATAAGCAAGTTAATGACAACCATAGATTCCAAAGAGATTGTAATCAAAACATGCATAACAATTTAAGTCAATTTATTAAAAGGTATAGAAATACCAATACCAAGAGAGATTACAAAGATAGAGTTCTATGCAAAATAGGAAATTTAAATCATGGTAATATTCATATCATAGAAAGGTACTAAATGGAGTTTCAATATAATAAGGCTAGTTGAGAGGGAGATTATCATCCAAAAAACCCATATGTATATTCAATGCAAAATGTTTTCGATCATGTTTGGTCATAGGATACCTTAACCGACAATATCTTTTAGGAAATCCTGAGGATGCATCTCAATCATGTTTTCATAGGACAAACTCGGTCAATTAAAAAAAATGTCAAAAAACACACATATTTTGAAAAACATATAATGAGGCATGATGAAAATGTGAACAATAAACATGTACAACTAAGTTAGTAGTGCACCATTAAAGCAGCAGGGGCACATTTTGATGAGGAAATTTATGAGAATTACAATATATCAATTGTAACTCAAAAATCATATGTAAAGTTCATATTTAAAAAACTTGGAAAAATAAATAATGTTTGGATATGAGCAAGAGTATCTTTACCTTTGTTCTTATCGTTTGTTTTCGACTTGTTGCCAAGAAATACACATCTCAACTTATTCTTTTATGTTGATTGAGAAACCAATTTACAAATCAATAGCTAATGTCAGTCCATTAGCAAGTGACGTATAGTAGGAAGGATGAAATTGTCCCCAATCATATTTTTAGGTCTGGTGGGATTATCTTAGCAAGCCAAGTCCTATGGATTTTAGGTCCTTTTCTAAAAGGGTATGTTTAGAATGATGACCATTTTTATTGTTATGATTGCACATACCCTTAGCCTTAGAACTATAGGATTGTTCATTGAAAATTGGAGGTCCTTTACCTTTATTGTTCCTTTGGCTACTATCAAGGCTTATACCATCTCTAATCATTTGATTAATAGTATGGTATAGGTTTTTATTAACATTATTTTTACTTTCTAAGAATCTTTGAAAAGAGGATCTCAAAATATGATTATCATGCATATGAAATGTAGTCGTTGAAGACAATTGATTTATGTCATCTCAAGCATGTACTAGATCAGTCTCGAAGCAAAGAGCTTTAGTCATGTAAGAATTTTTTTCTATATGAAGAGAAGAAATATCATTCTCTCTACTATTAGAACTAGAACAAGATTAAAGGATATGATTTTTATCAAGAAGGAAAAAAAATTCATTTTCAAGTGTAATCATCTTAGAAAGTTAAAAACTATTTTTAGATTCGACTGCTTGCAAAACAAAGTCTCTTTCCTCATTTTCAATTTTAAGTAAATCAATACAAAACATGAGAGACTCAACAATCTTAGCATGCTCTTCATTAGAACTAGGCATAAAAGGTTGAGATTCTAAAAACATTATCTTATCATTCAAGATATTATTTTCAAATTTAAGAACATCTACGTATCTAAGATAAACATAGTTTTGTATATTAACACTATTGAATTTCAATTCAAGATCTAGATAAAACTTTTGGAGATTATTAACATCATATTGTAAGAAAATATTAACATGTTCAAGTTTTCTTTGCTTCATGCAAGTTATCAACAATAATAGGAAGTTATTTCTTTTCGTGCTTAGTAGATTTAAGAGAGGCACATGTAGCATGAATGATCTCCATTAAATATTAGTTAGATAAATAGTTTAGATCTAACTAATTTTAATGTTTATTTCAACTTTCCACAAGAGCAAAGTGGCATTCTCCACTCTTAGTAGAGGTTGATTTACACCCTTCACTAAAATCTTCACTTGAGCTTGATTTGTAGGAGTTACCAGACCTTTTGTACCATTTCTCATTCTTCTTGTCCTTCTCTTACCTTTTGTTGTGATTATGGGTCTTTTTGCCTTGTGGGAATTCATCTTTGAAGTAACCCTTATTTCCACATTTGAAGCAGTAGTTGGAAAAAGAATAATTTCCTTAGTAGAATCTACCGTTGGGTTATATGCCATCTTCTTCACCTCAATAGGATTTGTGACTTGATGAAGCATGAAAAGCAATCACCTTCTCCTTATTCTTTTGATTCTTTTCTTCAAGGTCACATTCTTCTTTCTAGTTGAGTCTAACTTCATGGGCTTGAAGTTTGTGTGTAAGTTCTTCATTGGGAATGGAAGAAAGAGTCTTTCTTATTCTATGGTATCCACCTTCTTGCCCCACTGACCAGGTAGAATGGGAGGATCTTAGAGTTTACCTTTACTTGATCTAAGATATATCCTAGGACAGAAAGACCATTTACAATGATTTTTAGCCTTGAGAACATTTCAACCACACTCTCTATCTTTCCCATTTTAAAGCCTTCAATGAGTTCATTGAGCATATAGACTCTAGTTTTCTTCACTTGGTTTTCCCCCTCATAAGTGGCACACAGAGATATGGTTGAGATATGAAATAATCTCCTAGTCCTTGTCACAAGAATAAATGTGGTTGAACTCGATGGGGTGAAAGAGCAGAATAGAGGAAGGTGATAACTCTATCGTTCAAGGTTTCTTTCTTCAATGTATCCTCATTCCTTTCATCTAGATTTGTCTCTACTTTCTTGTATGGAAAATCCACCATTCTCCAAAGCTCAAAACTTGATCCTTGGATGTGAAATTGCATTCTTCTCTTCTAATAGAGAAAGTTTCTCCCATAAAATTTTGGAATGTTGAAATAGCATTTCCCTCCTTGATTATCACCCATCCTATTTTACTCATGAATGTATTTGATTGAAGAAGACCTTGCTCTGATACCAATTGTTGGATCTATAGTGGGATCTGGATGGGGGTGAAGAAATCTAAAAACACTTAAACAAAATTATTTATACCTTAAACAAAATTCTTTATACTTTCAAGATATTTCCCAAGATGATATTGTAAATATGAAATATAAGTTCAACCAAACAAACATAGTAAAGGGGAGAGAGATATATAAAAAACACCAAATAACGCATGTATTTATGGTGGTTCCAACCTCCAAACTAGGAGATATACATCCACTACCTAGAGGGGTCAATGTGTAGGATTTTCAACCATGTCTCACTCCTTATATGCCATTGTAAGAGTTGCAAGATGAGACCACCCTTTTCTAGGTCAAGGGATAAACTAGCAGTCTTTTTCATATCAAGAAGACAATAACCATACAGAAGACTTACCGATCCATGTCCAAGAGTCTTCCTCCTTTAAAAAAGACTTACCTACTCTTGCAACAAGTCTTCACCTTCTTTATGGACTTACCCACTCTTATAATGAGTCTTCAACCTTCAAGGTCTTACTCACTCTTATCTTGGATCTTTCTCCTTTAACTTCATATTCACCAAGGAGAAGCTTTTTACCAACAGACTCCCTCCCTTCTTCTTAATCTCTTCTTCTATTCACGAGAGAGAATCTTTACCTTCATGGTAGAAAGAGGTAGAGAAAGTGAGAGCCTCACAAGATATACATGTAGGACTAGATATCATACCAATCTTGTACTCACTCTAATGGATATAGCAAGTGATTAAAGTCATGATAATGGATGGAGGCTCTTAGAGGCAAATTTCTCTCAACTATAGTATAGGGACCTCATAGTGTTTGGCTAACCACGGGTTGAACTCCATGAGGTCTTATTTGTAGTTGAGTATGCCAACTAGATGTTAGAACCATTTAGAATGATGTCTAGAAGTTATTGGGGTGTCCAAATGATCTATCTTCACTTTTTTTCAACTCTCCAATAAATATTTTTTCATTTCAAAACTACTTTCTATGGTAGGGTTGGATATTTTGGCAACTCGGCTGACAAATCGTTCTGTGTGGGCATTTTTCTGATCGGACGAGTTGTAAAATGGAAATAAACTTGACCGATAGAAGGTTCTAGAAACACTAATGAATAGTGTTGTCGGTCATGTTACCCCATGGGCAAATTCGACCAACTACACTTTCTGTTTAGGGTGTTTCAAAACCTCCTAACTAGAATATAATTCATCTTAATTGATTCTATTACACATATGAGATTAATTTCAAGTCATACAGTCATTACAAGTGATTTACATCAAAGGTCTAAGGACAAGACTATCTATCCTCTAATACTAATATGTGTGCTTGTATGACTTGATTCTCTAAATTAAGATATGTAAGTTTTGTAATCAAATCTAAAATTACTCAAGTAGAAGAATTAGATACAAATAAATGGAATGGTTTAGTCATTATCAAAATAAGGGATTTGTCAATTTACACCTTGAGTCAACAAATCCTACAAGCCACCTACCGATGAAACCTCTGTCATTCTCATCCTTCATCAAAACCTAGCACCCCGTGTAATGAAACCATAGACTATCCACCTACCTATGAAACAATATAACCAATGAAGACTCTGCACACTCATCAATTGATGGTAACTCTAAACATCACAAGTCTCATAATCAACCTCATACAGTCGCCCCTCCACATCCAAGGAAGATGACAACTTAAACTATATAATGGATCAAATAGTTCCAAACTCTAGCCTTCATTTATGAATATAACACATATCCTTCAAGAAAATGGACTCCTCTCATAACGCCTCCAGAATACAAAATTCAATTCCAACCATCCATGTCCAATTTTAGTCGACGGTTTCCATTGGTAGACCACATCAACCAACATAGATCACCACCACTGTACACCTATTTTGCCATTATGAAAAAAGGTACAAGCCCCAAACAAAGAGAGTGATGGCTTATGGTTCACCTCTAATAATCATCAAGGTGTTTTCTTGTTGCTTTTTCAACTCCCTCATCTCTAAATCAGAAAAATGCATCTGCACATCACAACTACGTCTTCATCTTCTACTGTGATGATGTCTATCACTTTCTTTTTCCTTGTTAAGCTTGTCATTGTTGATCTATTAATCCTCTCACTACGGTGATGTGAGTAGACACACTACCTATATTGTGATTTTTACCACTAGGGTGTGGGGAGTATCTCGACTACCTATTTTTGTTTGTATTATTATTTTGCATATATGGACATTACTTATTATGGATGAAATGTTAATACTTGCAAGTCCTATTTGACCAACTATTTGTATGTTTATTATATCTTGTATATATCAAAATTTGAATCTAAGATCTATGATATCATTTGGTACATGTTCATCCCTTGATGAGAACTTTGGATAGGTATTTTACGAGATGATAGGTAAAAATTTAAGTATCATGACAATGAGCTTAAAGTATATCTATATAGTATTATTCCTAATGACAAAATAGGGATTTATCTGACCTTAATAAATGTATGTTCATGTTGTTAATGATGCCATGTGAGAGAGAGTAAAGAATAGGTAGCGGTTGTGAAACCATCAACCCTAATGCTTCCATTCGTTTACAATTGAAACCTTTCTATAGTCTTTTTTTAAATGTGCAAACTTAGTTTAATCAAACCAAATGTGACCTTTGTGTTAAGTGTCATTCTTGTATAGTTTCTTTGATCAAATTACTTCTAAAATATTGTCCTTTAAGTTGGATCATGAATCATATTATTCTAAGTTCCTTACACTTGAGGGTGGGATTTTCTTGCGCTTAGTCAAAGTAAAACCTAGAAATTTTACCCCCATGAAATTTGATGTGTGATGAAGTCCTATATCATGGGTGAATTCATATTTGACAAAATAAGAATTAGATGAAATGTGACTCTATTGTAGTTTATTCAAAATACTTGTATTCATATACATCTTTGAATTAGAGTATATGACTAATATGCAAAGGTATGCCGTATTAAAACCCATATATTCCTAAGGATATTTTGATAAATGATATCTAATCCCATGCCTCACGTTATACATGGGTATTTTCAATATTTGAAAACCCATACATCACATAAGGTAACAAATATTGGTTTAGATATACTCTTGTTTATGATTTGGCATTTGTGGACTAATGGGTGTACATACACTTTTAGGTCAACAAAGAAGAATGGTGAGTTGGGAAGATCAAGTACATACAAATTCTATGTTAATTTGTGATTTATATGATTATAAACCCAATTTCTTATAATGAGGAAATTTTCCTTTATTCAATTCATCTTATCATTCCATTTGGAATTTTTGATTTCTAATTGCAATTGTTTGATTTCATTGAATATGTGAAATATACTTTTCTATAGGGTATATGGCCCCACCTACCATACTATTTGGATACTTGATTGTGAATAACAACTGAGTTATTTTCCTTGCCACTATATAGAGCATGCTTGGCATTAGACTAAAATATCTATGATATTAGTGGTTCGACACAACCATTTATATGTTAGGATGCACATTTTCTACCTATGGTTGGATTTTCCACACAAAAATCTAGCCCATGATCCTATGATGTTATGATCCTACTTGAGGTATCTTAGTTTATCTCATATCAACAAGCAATTGTATTATTTTCTAAAATTATGGGCTGATAAATAGATAGACTATTTATAAGCTCGTCATACTTATATATACAAATGTCTCAATTTCTTATTTAACCTTTTTGAACTATGATATGTTATGATAGACCCCTTTTGCACGAGAACCCACACTTTTGGCTTACCCACCCTATAATGTCCAAATATTGTTTTATGTGCTTACTCAAAAGTATCTAACGCATACCTTCTATTTTCTTTATCAAGTATTGTTTCCAAACCACCCAGATGCAGGTATTGTCAAGAATGATGACATAGGAGGACCTTGAACAATGACTATGGACTTTAAGGATAGCTTGAGATGGTCAGTTTACCCTCTACACTCTTCATTTGCAATACTTTGATATACTTTTATAATTTTATGTGTAATACCACCACTGTGAGAGGAAAAATGTATGGATTATAATGAGAGTAATGTTCTAATAGTTAAACTTTCCATTTTTTAGTATTTTTTGTGTTTTATATATCATGCATTTATTTAGTTGAAAATTTCCATCATACATAATAGCAATATTTGATTGATTGGATTTTTTCTTTAATTAAGTAAAAAGTGGATCCCTTCTCAAGTCGAAGTTGTCATAATGACAAAAGCATGTAATAGAGAGAGAGAGAGAAGAGATCATGAGGAATCATACAAACTAATGTATGTGGGCCTTTTATCACAAGTTCTAGAGGAGTATACTCGTACTTCATCACATTTACTAATGACTTCAATATATATGGATATGAGAATCATATTAAACAAAAATCTAAATCAATTAAAATTTTTAATAGGATGATACCAGTACATCATATTTACTAATGACTTTATTATATATTGATATATATGTGTCGCATACGAAACACAAATCAAAATCCATTATAAAGTTCAAGGAATTTATAATTGAAGTACATACTAACTTGGCAAGAATATTCAGTCACTGCGATCTGTTCATGTTGAAGCATCTAGTTCAAGAGTTTGAGGCCCTTGTGAGAGGTTGTGGTATTGTATCATAGTTGTTTCCACGTATAACACCACAATAAATTGGTGTATCACAAAAAAATAATCACACTTTGTCTTCATAAGGTTTTAAGAAGACTAACAATTTATCATTTCAAGTGAATAATTTTGGTTGTCTTTATATGTATGATTTACATGTTTCCAAAAAATTCAAATTTTACATATGCTAATCATAAGATATTTAAAAAGATCATATATTTTGGATTTAAAAAAAGTTATTACATGATGATAGACGACTTAACTGTATTGCCTCATACACTAGCATATTTTAGCCTAACTCCATATTTCTCTCTATTGTGTGTGTGTCTATATATATATATATATATATATATATATATATATAGACATATATACATATATATATACATATAATGTCAGAAAAATAATTGTACAAGTGGGGGGGTGATGTCAGAGCATGTCAAAAGAGAAAAGACCTATCTATGCATTAGAACTTTGTAATATATCTATATCTATATATATATATATATATATATATATACGAGGATATCATATCACCCGAGCAGATATAAAATCTTACTAGGTGTAAGAACTCATCTCTATATCTCATTGATCACCACATCCAGCTATGATATATATATATATATATATATATATATATATATATGTAGTCAAGATGGAATACACTTGAGTGCACCAGAGATGTAGCACGCTCGAGTCATTTTTAACATGCAATACTTTTTGGAAAAATCTAAATCTTTTTTATCTTGCGAGATATCTTATGAATAATGTACATATCAATTTTGAACAATTTGGACACCTATAGGTCATAATTCTAAATACAACAAAAAGATACACTTAAAACTGTTATGTACATGTATGTTGTTGTACTTAAATGGGTAATTATTAGTATTCGAATGAGCCAAATTTACATATGCCATGTATTTGTTATAACAACAAATGTCAATAGTTTATGTTTTCAAATAATTGGTCTAAATATCAATAAAACACATATTGTAAGGTGTGATATAAACATTAAAGTGTATTCTAACATGATTCTCAATCTCACACTCCCTCTCTCTGCGTATACGATAAATGGATATATAGATGTAATGTTCTATAGTAATTAGGAGTTTTTGGATTTTTTTGTATTGTATCTACTTTGCGAGGGGTATGACATGAATAAAAGCAATTGTTAATTTTTTCATACATATAAGTTATATGGGTTTGATTCAAGTAACATTATTTGGATATGAGTAGGGGATGGAACAAGTTGCACAATTTAATGCTCACTCTATACACACCCACAACTTTTCATATTTGGTCATCGAAGATAAGGGAATCTATGTAATTCTAGAAGTACACATTTCATGCCTTACCAGATTTACGGTATACATAGAAGGGACTATCGAAATACATAATAATTATTATCACATTGCATCTCCCTTATATATTTATATATATAACATTTTATAATTTATAGAAAGACCAACATTCGACCTAAAATCTATATTGTTATGTCATCAAGTGTGGCCCAAAACATCCACCATCCAAACTGAAACCTAACATGTATTCATGTGTACAACAAAAGTTCTTGAACAATCTTAGCAAAACTGGGTATGACCTAGAGATGTTCATCTCTAGGTATAGATGGAGTCTATATAGATGTGTGTTATTTAAACTATAGTTGTATCAACCTAGAGATTACCTCATAGTTCTTAGTTCCAATCTTGACCATGACATTCAATTATATACAGATCCATCATTTAGCATCCTTGAACTTATCCTTAGACATACTTACTCATCACATCTTGAAAACAACCTTTGTATTTACTGTGTAAACATTGTAGAAATCTTCACTCATATAATTAAGCACCAAAAGCATGCATCAATACATTTAATTAGATGTTTTTCTTGAAAATAGATTTTTGGAAAGACTTAGAAATATAAATTTATGTGAAATAATTTAGAGATTGTGAGCTCATACAATGAATTTGTTTAATTTAAGTATATGTCAAAGTGGGGTTCAAATAATCTATAATGGGTTTGTTCTGTTCTTGTCCTATTTAATCATTGTTATTAACAACTTGATTGTTTTCATTAGAGATGCATATTTATTATTTGTGTACAGTTGTGATTGAATGGATAATGTTTGAAACACAAAACTAAAATGGAATATTCTGAGTGTTGAAGAACATGGTTGGATTTTTCCATCCACCGGTTCTTTTTGGCCAAATTAAATTTGTATTGAAGATGGTCCTTTTATCTCCTCATTTGCGTCCTTTGACTTGGTATCCTTCTTTATGTCCTTTGATCTTATCTTATATGTCCTCTCCAACATCCTTCAATGATTGATGTCCACTCCTCCCTAATTACAGTTAATGTTGTTGGTCTCTATTGCATCCTTGTCATCTATATCCTTTCACCATCAACAACAATACCACACATTTTTGACACCAACGTATTCTTTTATAGTTATTTTCAAGTCCACCAACACATGTGACCACATCACATGTCCTTTTAAGATTCCCCACACATGACGTGGCAAGACCTTTCCTCCAAGTAGTTTTACTAATCATTTTTAAGACATACATTTATCCTCACTAAAGCGCGTTGCGGACATCCATAAGGTGTTGGAATATGCTTATGTTTGGGAAGGCTTAGTAACTTCTCTTCATGCTTGCAAACACTGGATGTGTGGATTATGTTTTTCCACCCAACCTTGGTCCAAGGTTTTCCCCCACCGTGCTTCTGACAACTCCGATGCTACTACCACTTTATTATGCTATCTTGTCCAGGATTTGACCAACGTGATTGTTAGCTTGAATGCCCCCTTCACGCTTGGATTTCTAGCTCATACTCCTTTAACTTTGATGGCACGCCACATATGGAATAGCCACCACATCATATGAACTATCTCGTGCTCAACTAAAATCTTATCATATCTATCTTACATGCAGGTGTCCCAATAGTAAAGGGCATCCCACTTCTTTGTCATTTTTCATTTGTTGACACTATGTGTGTTGTGTTACAACAAGTGGCTTCTTTGTTCTTGCTCCATTTATACTTGATTTTGTCTTTTGCTTCTCCTTGTGTGCGCCTCTACATCTTTTCTCCAAAATCCTCTGAATAATGCTCGGCATGAAAGCGTGCCTCACTCCAACAACTTATGATCCATAAGACCCTGGAAACATGGAATTCAAGACCTAATGGTATCCAATAACTCCTTGCTCAGATCTTGTCCCACCATTATATTTTTGTGCATGCATAATCTCTTAAAGACAGAGTTTCTCATGTGATCAAAGATGGATAATTTTTTACTGCCATCCAAGTTCTCTCCCTAGCTACATTTCCCCCTCTAACCCTGCTACTTGTTTGGAGTGTGAAGTAGAAGACCCCCAAAGCCCCCCTCTTATGGTGCACCATGTGTTAAATATTTCTTACTCTTCCTTTATTTCTTTTTGTGCTATGGTTGAAGAGGTGATCTTATCCTACCAGTAAGGGACAACTTGTTGTTGTGTCAGTCTCCATGCACAACACCTTATTGACTCTATGTGTTGTGCAACAACAACCATTAAAACAACTTTTTGAATGTAGTGTCAAATGTGGTCAACCTTTGATTTGTTGTTAATTGTTCTGTCTCCCTAGATACCTATGTTGCCATTGATCCTTTGACCCCTCTTCTCAAGCCAGACAATGACATTCGACCAATCATGGTTGGAACAATTCGACTTCACCTTATTTCCAAGATTGCAATAAAGGGTGCCTTGCCTAAAGCTATCGATTAACTTAAAGATCATCAATTTGGTGTTGGTATTCCTGGGAGTGATGAAGCTTTTCTAAATATTGTCACTCACCTTGTCCATGACCAACATCATCTTACCACTCTTATGATGGCCCTTGTTGATTTCAAAAATGCTTTTAATATGATTGATAGATCCGTCTTCATTGCCCAACTATTGCACATTGGATTGAATTTGGTTATAGCTCACCAGAATTCCTCTCTACATGGATTAGAGTGAGCACCTTCTCTCCAAGATTGGGGTCCAACATGGTGATCCATTGGGGCCACTTATTTTTTAGTTGGGTCTACATCCTTTTATTTTAGAACTGAAGGATGAGTGGCATATCGACCTTCTTTCTTTCTTTCTATCTTGATGATGGAACCCTCATTGGTGACATTGTTGAAGTCTCCAAGGTGCTATCTATTATCCAAGAACGAGATCCAGAATTTGGTCTCCGTATTAATATTAAGAAGACAAAAATCTTTTAGAGATCACATGATCTAAGATGAGCCCTAGATAATGGTATGTTCCCTACTATATCTCATCCTACGCGTGGAGTGAAAATTTTAGGAGGCCCTGTTTCACATATCCATGTTTTTCCTTGGAACTTCTCAAGGAAAGTTTGGCTAAAACTCTTGCCATGATGGATTGTTTGGCTTTACTACATGATCGATAATGTGAGCTTCTTCTTCTCTGATCAAGTGTTGGGATGCCCAAGTTGTTGCTTCCTCTTCAAACGACACCCCAAACATTTATCAGTTCTGCATTGGATGATTTTGATCATGGGCTTCGTCAATGCCTAGCACATATTGTTGATGGCGATGGCCTAGACTTCGGTGATCTATACTAGCGTGTGGCCATGTTTCCTATCCACCTCAGAGGGTTGGGCATCAAATTTTCTCATGATGTCAGCAAGTTTATTTATATTTCCTCTCGGATCCACACCCAAGAATGTTAAGGCCATATGTCCTGCGAGAGGTTGGATTTGTGCCTACAAGTTCCTCTTTTTTTATCACATATGACGCCATCTGTAAGATCTTACCATCCGTTGTTGGTCCCAATTATCACGTATGTATTCTGTCACTCCAAAGACTCAATCTATTTTGACAGACTCTTACGACAAAACTGTTGTCCAACAATTCACTACAAGTAGCCTCTTTCAACGACAACTATCTATCCTCACTTCACTTCAAGTTAACGATGCACAAGACTTCCTACTTGTCGTTCCCATTGATGGGCTTGGTTTGTCCATGTCACCTATCGAATGTCGAATTATCCTTCGTTATAGACTTATGATTTCCTTATACCCAGGAGATGAACATTGTCTACTTTACAACACTACAAACCTTGACACCTTCACACGTTGTTCATTGTCAGACAAGATCTAGATATAAGTTTTGACATGACTTAGTTCATGATGCACTTTTTGACCTTGCATCTCGAGCTGGGATAAAGGTCCTAACAGAGCATCCTCTGGCCTTTCTTGGCACACGACCTGATGATATCCACTCTTAACATCCTGTTGACATCTTGTTACTTGATTGGACCGACGGAAAACGCACATGTTTTGACCTCACTGGAGTCTCTCCTCTGTCAGGTGTTCTTTCAAGTAACATTAAAGCGGGTCAGACAACTAGTGATGTTGCTGCACAAAAGGTACAAAAACACGGTACAACCTGTATGGTAAGTCACAATACTTTTTTGTATTTTACTTTTGATATCTTTGGAGTACTTGATGACGTGTCCTCTTTTCTGCGACACCTTCAATACTTCACCAATAAGAACCTCATGTTGTGATCTTCTTCTTATAATTTAATTTTTAGATCTATAGGATTTCGCCACGCAGAAAAGACTGCCATCTCAATTTATTGTCCGTGCTTCTGTGAAGTTTTTTTTTTATCTCGTGAGATCACGCTCCCTTTTCTTTCCATATTTCATGATGCTGTCATCAGATCACAGCCAGGTACTTCTTTTTCTCTGTCCTTACAATATTCCAGGGTCCAGGGCGTACCGATTCCCATTCGTCAATTCAATTCATCAAAAGCGATCCTTTGAAGACGAAATGACGGTGGCTGTGAATGAGGAAAGCTGACTTAAGATCACGAGGAAATTTGCCAGAAGCTTCGCGCACAGATTTCTGCAAGTCAGTACAGTGTCCTCTTGCTGCGCCGGAATAAACCAATTCGACGATCCTCTTGAATTCTTTATGATCGAAATACATATTTCCAGCTTTATTTATCAGTGATGTCCTCAAGCTCATGATTATCCTATAAGGTGTCATCATTACTAAGGAATGCTTTGCATTGCATTATCAACTTGCCCGCGCGTCCGATTTCGGATCAGGCGTGTTTCATGACCGTGTGTCGACATCGGACGGTACAGACAATGCTATTCTGGGAGGTCTTAGATAATTCCGCCGCATTATCATGACATCAATGCAACAGTTACGGTGTGCAAAAGTTACTCTAACTACACGACAAGAAAAGTTAATCTATTACAGTCGCATCAATTTAGAATCCGACAAATGCATGTGTTATCCAGTAATTTAAAAAAAGATCAAGTGTTAATCTTATTTTTTAAGGAAAGGTCATAGCATATATTTAAAAACACATCGAAGTAAGCAACACCTGCTTATGTGAGTTCCATACAAGATGATGAAAATAAAGTAAAAGAAAAAAAAAACTTAACGTTTGTGCATAGTGGAGATAACAACAAAAGTTCTGATGAAGTGGGGGAGACACCCCTTAAGCAAGCCTCTTAAAGAAAATAAGAGGATAAAACCCAAGTTCTGTTGAAAAAAAAACTCCCCGAGAAGTGTAATCAAAGTTGTTGCTGGACTATATTGACTCCTGTTTCGTCATCAACCATAGCTTTGAGGTCGCACAGAAACTTTGCTTCAGATTCACCTTCATCAGAATCTTCTTGTCCTCCTTCTACTTGGTTACCTGCATTTTGTTAGAATGTGAAGATCTGTATCTATTTGTGATATGATATTTTGTCTCAATTTTTTATTGTTGTTGAAGATTCTGTTGTTTCTTTCTTTCCAGAGATTCCAACTGATGGTGGTGAAAATATCACTTCGCTTGAAGTTTTTGTAGTGTCTATTTGGTGTGATTTGTGATGGGAGTGTTGCTTCCTTGAGATAATTCCGCCGCCTTATCATGACATCAATGCAACAGTTACGGTGTGCAAAAGTTACTCTAACTACACGACAAGAAAAGTTAATCTATTACAGTCGCATCAATTTAGAATCCGACACAAGAAAAGTTAATCTATTACAGTCGCATCAATTTAGAATCCGACAAATGCATGTGTTATCCAGTAATTTAAAAAAAGATCAAGTGTTAATCTTATTTTTTAAGGAAAGGTCATAGCATATATTTAAAAACACATCGAAGTAAGCAAACACCTGCTTATGTGAGTTCCATACAAGATGATGAAAATAAAGTAAAAGAAAAAAAAAACTTAACGTTTGTGCCTAGTGGAGATAACAACAAAAGTTCTGATGAAGTGGGGGAGACACCCCTTAAGCAAGCCTCTTAAAGAAAATAAGAGGATAAAACCCAAGTTCTGTTGAAAAAAAAACTCCCCGAGAAGTGTAATCAAAGTTGTTGCTGGACTATATTGACTCCTGTTTCGTCATCAACCATAGCATTGAGGTCGCACAGAAACTTTGCTTCAGATTCACCTTCATCAGAATCTTCTTGTCCTCCTTCTACTTGGTTACCTGCATTTTGTTAGAATGTGAAGATCTGTATCTATTTGTGATATGATATTTTGTCTCAATTTTTTATTGTTGTTGAAGATTCTGTTGTTTCTTTCTTTCCAGAGATTCCAACTGATGGTGGTGAAAATATCACTTCCCTTGAAGTTTTTGTAGTGTCTATTTGGTGTGATTTGTGATGGGAGTGTTGCTTCCTTGAGATCAGGAATGCAGTTTCGTGTGTAGTGTGAGAAGATGTTTTGTGAAGTGGTACACTTGAAGAAGATGTGATCAACTGAGTCAGAACTTATTTCGCATAGCGAGCATCTGAATGGACCAATGAAGCCCTTTTTTGTTAGGTTTTTACCTGTGAGCAACTTGTTATGAAGTAAAAGCCATAGAAATATTTTATATTTTTGAGGCCATTTCTGTTTCCAAATTTTTGTGGTGGGTGGGGCAAAACCTCTGAAGGAAAGGTAGGAGTAGGCTTGCTTAACCGAGTATGTGCTACCCCATTTCCATGTTATGATGTTTGAGGTATTGTTTTCCAAAGTGAATTTTAGATTACTGAATTCGTCTTGGCTAAGCTGCATGAGGATGCATCTTTTAAGAGAATTTGATCTGTTACTGGTGATAAGTAGGAGAGCTTTATCGATTTTTATTTTGAGCAATCTGTTTGGGATGGTCCAGATTGCTCGAAGATTTAAGACATAGTTATTTTCGAACCAAGGATCGAACCAGAAAGAGAAATTTATGTGAGAGTGTGGGGGGTATTGATGATTTGAGTGATTTTTTGAATATTTTTGTTGATGTATTTCCAAAGTGGGGAAGCTGATTTTTTTGAGACTGAATGCCAGCGAGGGGATTTTTGGTAGTATTTGTGTTTGACGAGTTGTGACCATATTTTTGGTTTGTTTTGGAACAAACTATTAACAATTTTAGTTATAAGACAGAAGGCGTGAGTTTCAATGTTTAGGATACCCCAACCTCCCTGATCTAGTGGAGCAGATATAGTTTTTCAGTTAACTAGATGACAATATTTCCCGGATTTTTCTGATTTGTGGAAGTTATTCCAAAGAAAGTTTCTCCTGATTTTGTCTAGAATTGATTTTGTTTTTGAAGGGAGAGGGATGCAGCTCAGGAAGTGTGTAGTAATGGGTGTGATGACACTATTTAGAAGGGTGAGTCTCCCAGATAGATTGAGGAAGTTATTTGTCCAATTTGAGAGTTTTGTGTTTATTTTTGAAATAATAGGGGTCCAGATAGCATTTGTTATGTTGTAGGGTGTGATAGGAAGACCAAGGTATTTGATTGGAAAATCTTCAATCTTACATCTTAAGAGATCTCTATATTGCTCCAAAGAAGGTTGATTTATGTGAACCCTAAAAATGGAAGATTTATGCAGATTAATTTCGAGGCCTGAGATATAAGAAAAAATACCAAGGATTCTGAAAATATTCAGAAGAGATGAGTCTTCAGGGGAGGAGAAAATAATAGTGTCATCAGCAAGTTGAATGATGTTCTCTTTGCATTCCCCAGGAGAGCTTATGAGACCATTTTGTTTTCCCAGTTGAATCATGCGGGAAAGGATAGTTGTGATGATGATAAAAAGATAAGAGGAAGTGGGGTCCTCTTGTCTGAGTCTATTTGAGTTGTGGAAATCACCAAAAGGGACACCATTTATGATTGTTGAAAAATGGTTTGTAGAAATGCAAGCATGGATCCAATTTACCCATTTGTCAGGAAAGCCAAAACCTGAGAGAGTTTTAGTTAAGCAGTTCCAATTGACAAAATCAAAAGCTTTTTCAAAATCTAATTTGATTGCCAGAAGGGGGGGTTTTGTTTTTGTGACATAGATGTATAGTTTCGTTAACCATCAAATAGGCATCTTGGATACTTCTATTTTTTAGGAAAGCATTTTGGTTGAGAGGAATGATATCGTCCATGTGTGGTTTGATTCTGTTTGCTAGTGTTTTTGCTATGATTTTGTATGAAGTGTTTATAAGGTTGATGGGTCTAAAAAGGGATATGTGATTGGGTTGACTAGTCTTTTTTATTAAAGTGATAAAAGTTTTTTTTACGAACTTGATGATGTTATGGGGGTTACTACTTTCATGGAAAGATTTCAAAAAAGCTAAGAAGTCTATTTTGTAATGGTCCCAGTTAGCCCGGTAGAATTCAACGTTAAGTCCATCATGCCCAGGAGATTTATTTAGACCTAAGTCTGAAATGGCAGCATCCAATTCTTCAAGGGAAAAAGGTTTTATAATAACTTGTAGGTTTTTTATGTTTTCTTGACAAATACTGACTCAAGACAAGTCATTTAGGCAGGAGGGGTTGTGATTGTTATTGAAGATGTTTTTGAAGTGGTTTTATGTGAGTTGAGATGGATAGTTTGTGAGAGGTGAGTCTGCCATTTATTGTTAGATGGGTTATGGCATTTTGTCTATAATTTTGGTTACAAATTTTATGAAAGAATTTTATATTTTTGTCACCTTCCTTGGCCCAAGATATTTTAGCCCTTTGTCTCCATTTTGTGTCAATACAATTATTTATGTAGTCCAGTTCAGCTTTAATGGAAAGAACAAGGGCTGGGTCAGCTGATGGGTCCTTATCCACAAAAAAGAATTGTTCTTCAAAAATTTTTTGTGTTTCGAATAAATTTTTTGGATTTGAGAGCTTCCATTTTTTGATATGTGTTTTGATGTTTTTGGGGTTATTTAGGATGTGCAATCCTATGTTTTCTGTTTGGGAATCAGCGAGTTTCCAATGTTCTAAACAAGAGTTGGTGAAGTTGTTTATAGAGAGCCAGCTATTTTCAAATTTGAAAGGCCTCTGGCCCCAAGAGATAGATTTTGAGTCAAGGATGAGAGGGAAATGATCCGATATGGTTCTGTGAGAGATATGAACCGATGAGAGGGGGTGTTTGTCTTCCCGTATGTTTGAGCATATGAAGTGGTCGAGTCTGGCATAAGTCTGATTTCTTGACCAGGTGTAAGAAGCATTTGAAGGTTTGATGTCAATCAAAGTATGGTTTATGAGCAACTTACTAAATATTTTATCAGCAACAGACATGGTTTGGGGGGAAGGGGTGGAGTTGAGTCTGTCTAAATTTTGAGTGATCAAGTTGAAATATCCACCCATAACCCAGGGAGACGAGAAATATTTCATTGTGAGATGATTTAGTTCAGCTAGATAGGCAGATTTGTTATGCCCTGGTTCCCCATAAACATCAGAGAAAGACCACAGATAACCATCGGAAAGATTTTTGAATTCAATGGTAATTGAGAAATTAAGGATGGAGGTGTTTTGGGAAGCTAAAAACTGATTGTTGAAACCAATTAAGAGGCCTCCTTTAAATCCCTCTGGAGGTAATTGGATCCCGTCAGTGATTCTATTTCCCCCTATTGTTTTGAGAGAAAAAGCAGTCAGACAGGTTTTTGTTTCTTGAATTGTAATCAGGTCTATTTTATTCTTGTAGATGTGTGCACGAATTTTTTGCGTCTATGGAGGTTAGCCGCTCCACAGACGTTCCAAGATGAGATTATCATAGTTTTTTTGAAGGCCAGCCAGAAAGAAAAGAAAATGAAACTTGAGAGAACTCAATCTAATTTATTTTTAGGAGGTCGAAGTTTGTTGTTTCAGAAAAAAAGGACCCTTCTATTTGACCAGCCCATAAAGGTTTCTATGTCATCTAGAGTTTTATGAGCTTTTTCTTCGTCATCTAGATGGATGCCTATTTTGTTTGTAAAATTTGTGAAACTGTTTATGTTTGACCATGAGGCTAGATCTTCAATAGAATCGATATCTCTATTTGTATCCTTTGTTGGGGAAGTAGGAGATAAAGTATAAGCGGATGATAAGTCACTAAGAGAACAGGTAGAGGAGTTTGAAAAAATACCTGGCTTTGTCCTGTTGACGATGATTTTATTTTTTTTTTCTTTTTGATTTGGCTTCATAATCTTCTGGAGGTAGCAGCTAGCATGCCTTTGTAGAGGGCTCTCCTGTTTCGAACTCTACAAAGAATTATCATCCTTATGCTGAGAAATGTTTTGATCTTTTATGGCTAGTTGTTTTTGGTTTTGTGAGGGGTAACTCTCCTTAGTAGAGGTAGGAGAAGGGAAGATGGAACCTACTGGCATATATGTGTTTTCGTGAAAAGATGGTTCAGATGATCTGGTTCTTTTCTTTTTTATGTGGAGGTAAGTGTTGTCGGAAGTGGTGGAGTTTTTTCTGATCCAAATATGATTTCGATCACCAGAAGATTGGGTATTCAAGTTTGTCATTTTGTCTTTGTTTGGGCAAAGCCAAGAGGGAGGATGTTTTGAGAGGTCTGAGAAGGCTATTTTATTCTCAGAGGGATGTTCAACAGACAGTTTGATATTATAGATAGATTCACCGATTCTAATATTGATGGTAGGCGGTAAAGAAATAGCAGCTTTGATGGAGAAGAGACAAAAAGCTTTGATATATTTTGTAGGGTGCAAGGTTTCAGGGATGATATATTGAAGTGTAGCCCCGAGAGAATGGGATATACCTCTGAAGATCTCAACTTCCCAAAGGTGTGGAGGAAGATTTGTAATAGCGACCCAGTCAGAACCACCTGTAGGAGCTGGGAAAGCACCTAAGTCAGCAGACCATTTAGATAATCTGGCCATAATGAAGCTCGATCCAAAGGGGATAGTGAGAATTTGATTGAATAGGTGGTTTATTTTTGTTCATTCGGGGACAGTGTAGATGAGTTGGGTAGGAGAGAAGATTTTTGGTTTTAAGATGGTTTGACCGGGAATGAGAAGTGCTAAGGCACGAGTGATGTCTAGGACATTGATGGGGTTGTTGTCAAGGTTGTTTTCAATTGATATGAGGATGCTTCTCAGGGTGAGGACCTTGAGAAGACGCATAGAGTTAGCAGGAAGGTCAAGTGCAATCGTGTACTCCAGGTGGTCCGGTGATTTCATGTTTGCAGCAACAGGCGGGTTGTTTGTGCTATGTGTTGGGGATGGGGTTGAATGAAGAGGGTTTGGGAGATGGGGTTTAGGTGTTGAAACTGTATGGTTCTTCGGTTTGTGGTAGGGTTTATATATAGGTAGATCCCTGGGGTTTGAGTTCAGGGAACGTGAAGAGGTAGTGTCTGCATGTTCAGGCGGGAGATTTGCGAGGCATGCAAAGGTATTTTTAGTGAGGAGATGTAGAGGGGGTTGTTTTAAGCGCCTGTGATCTGAGATGAACTTTTTTGGAACTCTAAAGTTTTTGTGAAAAGGTGATTTTCTATCTGAGAAAAAGTGTATGGAGGAGAACACTGGGTCTACATGGGATCTGCTCTGGTTTGGGGGATGGCGTGCCTTACAATATCTTTTTATGTGGCTTTTTTGTTGACATCCAAAGCAGGTGAGGCGAGAAAAGCATCTAGAGGTCGAGTGGTTGTTTCTGAGGCAAAGTGAACAGTGCAGCGCCCGAAAAGGTTTTTTTTGGGGGGGGGGGGCAATTTCTAGGTTTGGGTGGTGGGTTTTTTTTCTAGGAGTTTGTTTATGAGGAAAGACGATTGTGCTTGGCCTAAAATAGAAAATGCAGTGTTTAGGTGATCCAAGTCTTTTGGGATGATATCCTCCACCAGGAGGGGTCGGGGTTTTAGGGTTTTATGAAGAGAAGACAAATTGGGAAGATTTTTTTCCTTAACCATGGGGGAAGGGAAAAGTATATACCTTTCTGCGATGGAACTTTGTTGTTGTTGCATTGTGGATGTGCCAGTTTTGTCATCCTCCTCTGATCCTGAGGAGATGGAGATGGGCCATGATCTTGAACCCAAAGGGGGTTGGTACTCGTCCCGAACAAAGAGCTGGTCTGCAGAGTTTGATGATGAAGATCTAGCTTGGTCATGTTTTTTGTATAGATATGATAACTTGGGAGGCGTATCGTTGATGAAATCATGCACCCAGGCATGAAAAGTACGATTTTCAATCGGTTTGATGAAAATTGACCCCTCTGGTTTGAGTTTTAGATCAGCAATCATGTCGCTCCAGCCCTCAGAGATGAGAAGGATGGGTTTTTTTTTACCCCAGGCTTGATCGGAGGGGAGGGACCATGCGACCGTCACCTAGAAGGAGCGGTGACCAATGTTGATCATGCAAGTTCCCGACGAGATATTGAACTTATGATAGATCCAAGCTCGCGGTAAGGGAATGCTAGAGGAAAATAAGGGATTTGAGAGTGGGATTTCCATGAAGGAGAAGCGGGAGTTCATATCAGTGTATGCTGCAGGAGTTCTTGAGCCTCTGCCTGTTGCCGAGGATTTTTTCTTCTTTAGGGCAAGGCGGAAAGCATAAGGCTTGCCGAATCTAGGCATGCAATGTTTTTTTATGCATGAGGCCAGGGTGAGTACGCCTCCTGTGCACATGGTGTTTTCAGAGTAGTTGAAGGATCTTAAATGATATTCTCTGAACCGATAAAAGGTTTGATTTGATCTGACAGCCGAGAAAGACTTGAGACAGAGTACATAAGCCGACAAAAGAGTGTGAGGCTTAGAGAAATTTTGAAGTGAGTATTGTGCTTGCAGAATATCTTTGTAAATTAACTGGTGAGAAGCAAGAAAATAATCCCAGCCTCAGTGGATGTGGTAGACTGGATTTAAGGATATAACACCTGCATGTTTCTTAAATCCTTAGGTGAAGCCCAAGATGTGTCTCGAAGGTTGTCAATATCCTCAGAATTTATTGCGGAGGGTTGTGAAGGAAGGAGTAAAGAGGGTGAAACCTGAATTTTAAACACCGCTTCAACAAATCAGCAGGCGAAGAGGAATCACCACTTTGTGAAACAGAAAAAGGCACACTTGACAGGGGATCGCAACAAATTCGAACCTAGTTGATGCTGAAGTGATTTTTTGCTAGCATACTGATGTTTCCCTTATGCATGCTGGAAAGCACAGAAGCCGGGCTATGATGAAGCACCCTAGTTGGGGGAAAGTCTGTCGCAGAGATTGAAAGAAGCCACCACCGCCAGTGAGATGAGGTAAGACGAGGGGCGTAGAGTGGGTTGAAGCTCCCCTAATTTAAGATGTATGACTCCGGAAAGGAGAGAGTCGATCGTGGACGGTCGCGGAGAGGAGGATCATCACCGCCAAGGATCGGAGCAAAAAAGCAAGCGGCGGAGAGCAGGTTGAATCACGCCGGAAGTAAGCTAAAGGCACCAAACAGGGAGAGACCGAGGGGTTGTTTCTAGAGAGAATCAAGTGTTAATCTTATAAGGAGGTAGTTTCTTTTTTTTCAACAAATCATACAAATACATAAGTAATTAAGTGAACAACTTTTGTTGATTGCAAAAGATTGAGATTTACTTTGATTAATTTAACTAAGAAAAATATGAAAAAATGAAATAACGAACAGTTTGTAGTCTAAGAAAATCCTACAAAATGAGTTCACTACAATCACATTGCAAATCACGTGCACTAGGTTTCTAACCATCTCTCATAACATGTATGCTTATAAATATGAGTCTATGTAAGGGTGATATAAGGCACATGATGTTCCTTTCTTCTAGTTGTAAGTCATTTGTATGTGTTGATCACATGCAGGTGTTTGATTGTGCCAATGTTCTCCAGATATAACCTTAAACTTGTATCTCTATAAGGAGAGGACTATTTCTTATCTCTTGAAAGATATGGAGTTTGCTAACTAGGGCCACCTTTCATGAATGTACTATAGGAGATGTGAGATGCAAAATCTTTATCTTGTGCCTCGTTGGATGTTAATATTCCCTATCATTTAAAGTGATAGTGCTATGGGTCTAATGTTAGAAAATTTGTCTTCAACAAGAACTCCCAACCACATAACATCTTGTAGATGGAATGTCACCAAATTAAGTATTATGCTTCCACCTTTAGTTGGAGTACCTATGAGATTATGTTCTTATATAGGTTTAATCATCTAATATGAAGATTGAAGGAAGAGTTGGAAGGAGCTATGTGTCCCTCAAAATTAACAAATATTTATGTTTCACTCATTTTGAACTTATTGTGTGTATTTCTTGGACTCCATATATGATAGTATAGTCAACGACTCACATTAAAGCGTACACACCTTATTCAAATGAATCCCTTTAGGATTCCTAAGATGTTAAGTCTCATTACAACAATTTTCTATTGTAAATTGAGTTACACACTACTTAGGTGAAGTGCAGAGCTAAATTTTAAAACCAATATAATATTTGTAATATAAACTATGAGCAATTTTGTTCATTCTTGAAAATGTGTAATTGTTTCATATAACCTTTTCCGATTTGCTAACTACATATTAGTATGAACAATACCATGTATCTTGAAACATATGAACCTTTTGACCATCACGTCATGATCCCTACCTAAGAACTTATATACTTCTATGTAGCTCATTGGTATGCCACAATAAAGTCTCTCTTCTTCAAGAAACTCCATATATCTATCCTCTCTAGATACCACTCACTTTATTACATATCAAAATACAAAGTCATAAAACAACTCTCCCCAGCCAAAAGAACTATTGGAAAATCATCAATTTCATAGAGTAGTTACATATTGCCAATGGACCAATGGCTGAAAATACTTATTGTCCTTGTAGGAAGAGTTGTTAATTTTTTTTCTTCATTTGACTGAGATTAACTACTATATGAAATTATCACCATACATTCCATTGTCAAGTTCTTTTGTCAAAAATTACCTACTATGCACATATTTTACCTAATTTTAGTGCAAGAATTGATGCCCCTCCCTGAAAAGAGATAGAACTTTGTACTTGTATATTCAACTATAGTATGACACTTCATTTTTATCTTAAATTCAAAATATAAAAAATACAATTGTATTATTTATATTACTCTTTGTGTGAAATATGTAAATAAGGGTCAAAACATATTGTCAACATGATTTTGTTATATAGTATTATCCTTTTTTGATGGGTATAAAGTCTTATGTTCCGTGTGTTTAGAGTTGATAGTCCTATCTTCTTCTTAGAGATATACGTCGTTGTCAAAACTCCTTTGTCATGTTTTGATGTTACTTCAAGTTTTGGGATCACAACCCTTATTCCATTCAAGAATTGAGTGTATATATTATTCATGCATGACATTACTACTTGCGCTTCACAATCAACATATGTAAATAATGGAAATTGTTAAATTGTAGGTTGCATAAATTTTAACTATGAGAATAGTGAATCATAATTGGTACACATCATTGACATATTTATTATTCTGTATAGTCTTACATGATTGACTAAATGAAATACAAGCTA
The DNA here is from genome assembly GCA_963693085.1 of Alisma plantago-aquatica. NCBI lineage: Eukaryota > Viridiplantae > Streptophyta > Magnoliopsida > Alismatales > Alismataceae > Alisma > Alisma plantago-aquatica. The sequence goes on along the minus strand of OY856412.1, from coordinate 630,628,792 downwards.
CATAAACCAACACTAGCCTCCTTTAGATGTCTCATATAGTGTGAAACGTTCTCAGTGATGAAATTTAAAAAATATATCTTACATCACATGATTTATCTGGCATGGGTAGTTTTATCATTTCACTTAAAACCATATTTCTTAGGGCCTAAAAAAATCACCCAACATTATGCTCTCCCTCATTCATCTGTTGACCTTAGGATAAGCCCCATATGACGATTGCTATTATTAGCTATAAAGGAGATTAGATTGATCCATGCACTTCCAATATCCGACATATAAATGGTTATAAATCACATTTCTCATTGATAGGATACCTCATATTCATGTGACGTCGCCTACTACATGAATTTTATGTAATAAAATGATTCCATCCCTAATGCAAGTACTAATGTAAATTCAAGACATTAAAAAGTTGTTTGGAGTAATAGTTGGACGCACATGACCAATACTAGCCTCCTATACCAATTTTCCACCAAAACACTCAAAAGAATTTCATGATTTATCAACCATCCTTGTACTACTTCAGCCCAACAAACCTAACAATGGAATCTAGAATGGTGGTCTCTCCCAAAGAACATGAATAGTGTTTGTATCTATGATCCCAATCATATCCCTTAAGATGTCTTATTCAATGAATCAAGCCCTTAGTTGTTACACACACCCACTTATAGGACTCTGGCCCATCTCATGAGAGTCTACATAGCATCATAGATCATGCGGTGTTGCATTGCACCCTTAATGCAATATGGTATTGTCCTATAAGATCATCCCTACCTAAATTGCACAAACCCTTTCCTCATTGCATGATATTGATGTCATTCAATATTTTCCCTACCTTTAAGAGGACACTTGACAATTATTGTGCTTTTTGTTATCATTGAAAAATTAGTCGAATACATGTTGAAAGGGTCTTATACTCACAAGCACCATATTGTAAATTGTCACTTGTAATAGTTAACATTGTTGTAATATAAAATGGTGTCATTGTTACATTATAACTAAGTCAACATCTCCCAAATTGGAATTTAATAGAGTGCAATGTATAAGCATAGTTTGAATACTTGATGGACAAATAAAAACAAACCTAGATATCTAAACTCAAGTGTTTATGTATAAATATATAAAATTAATGTTTTACCATTTTAACATAAGTTACAATTATACAATTTGACTGGTAGTTGAAGCATAATGTGAATTGGATCAAGAAGTTGAGAAACACACATGAAATTGGCAATATAATTGTATGCATGGATACTATTTAACCATCTACCTTTGTGTAAAAATTTACATGGTCTAGAGTTATAGATCTATCCTCCCTATCTAAAATCCCCTTCTAATTACGAAAATAATATGTCCCTTTTCCCTAAAATTAGATTTATTTGGTACAAATCATAACATGATTAATAAATATCTTCAACATAGGGAGTTTAAAGACAAAATAGAAATATAAATACAATAATAGGATTTTGATGATAAATATATTAAATAATAGAACGGGTTTTAGTGTGGCACTCTAGAATACTTCTACGATCACCAGATTAAAGAAATTGAATAAACATGTAATATGATATCTTAATTGATTAATTGGATGAAATAAAAATCCTAACTATATACCTAACATATACATAATAAAATAATAATATCAAATGTATTAAAACAATAAATTAACATTTGAAATGGATTCACCATATCCTAGTTTGCTAAATATCAAATTTCATGCCATTTGAGTAACTTTTGTCACATAATTAATTTAGTAAATACAAATATTAAAACGACCTAGGCTTAATAGATGTATTTATGTGTTTCATTTAAATCCTCTTTATAAATAAATGAAGTTTTATTTGCAACTATTCAAATTATATACAGTTACTCCTTCTACGGAAGATTCTTCCATGCTATCCTTCCCTCGGTAGCCTTAAGTTTCTGGAGTAAATTGCTTAAGAAGCCTGAAAATGTTGTTACTGCTTTAGAGCAAGTCGAGATTGAGGCGAGGGACGATGATCTTGTATTTCCCCAAGAGGAAGTGGATATGAATGCTACAAGGTGTTGTAACTATCTCACTGGGTATGTCATTGGGTTCAAAGTGCATCTGTCCATACTGGAACACTACCTCACTCAGATCCGGAAGTTGAAGAGATTAATAGAAGTTATAAGTCTTGGGAAAGGTTTTTTCCTAATTTGATTCTCAGATCGTGGAGATCTAGAAGCTATTGATGAAGAAGTATTATGGTTTGTGTGAGGTAATCCACTGGTCTTACTGAAGTGGAAATATGGAGTTACTCTGTCGAGGTTCATACTTGAAGATATCCCTGTTTGGATAAAAATCCATGAATTTCTGCTAGAACTATGGGATTTCAAGATGTTTTCCTAGATTGGATCTTACATGGAAACACCTATAATGACTGATAGATTTATGTAGGATTTCTGAAGGCTTGAGGATGATCATATTAAAGTTCTACTCCTGGATTCCTCTACCTTTCTAGAGTCTTTGGAAGTGATGTGTAGCAATGCAACGAAACACACTATTCAACCTGAATATGAATGGACTCTGAGTAGGTTCCCTATGTGCTACATATTTGGACATAATGACTGCAAAAGTAAGAACAAGGATAATATGGTATGGGTCCCAAAGAAGACTTATAATGCTAATGCAAATAATGTTAAGGTTAGTACAGTGGGTGTCATTCTGCCATAAAACTTTGATTCTGACAAAACCCTGAAGTCTACTAAAGACTAGATTGAAAAGAACATTACTGAGAATGTTATTATTATAGTGGTTTCTGAGAATGATAATACCTTGAAGATTACTGGGGAAATGTTTGGGACTTTGGATACAAATCATGAGGATTTCCAAAAACGTTTGATGATACTTTGCAATTTTTTTCCTAATCTATCCTTTCTATTGAAGAGGAAGTGATTAACCTTGTCACCCCCCCAATTTTGTTGAACATAAGGATTCAAATCCTTATTTTGAGTACCCAAAAGATAATAAAAAGGAAAAGGCCAGAGGCAGAGGTAGAAAAGATTTGTCTGAGGACAACAATGCTACTTTATATAATAAGTTTGATAACTTAGAAATTGTTGATGAGAAATCTCAAGCCAATGAAGTATTGGTTACAAACAGTTCCAATGATTGAAAATGGTCCTTCTATTACCTCCTAGAATGTAAGGGGGGTCGACGTCAAAGCTCCTAAGATTCAGGAGGAGGTGTTGAGGTTTAAGCCTCACGTTATCATTTTGAATCAGACTAAAGTTCATGCTAGAAAGATTCAAAAATTGCACAATAAATATTTTGCTAGTTACAAGTGGATTTCTAATCATGCTAGTCATGTTCATGGAAGAGTGGTTGTTTTATAGGATGAAAATTATTGTTCTATTGATAAGATTTCTGAATCTGATTAGTTAATTCATACCAGAGTAACTTCTAGGGATACAAATTTCCATTTTAATGTTATCTATGGTCACAATCTAGATATGGATAGAGTATCCTTTTGGAATGACATTGAGTGCATTAATAGTAATTGTCATGATCCATGGACTATCTTAGGCGAGTCTAATGCTGTTAGGAATTATGGTGAAAACATCAAGACAAAACCTCCTAAAAGATCAATGGATGGTTCTAATGACTGAATTACTAATTGTGGACTTTTGAGTTTTCTATGATTTGTCCCTTCTTGTACTGGGAAAACAACCAATGTGGTCGAGATTTTGTCACTTCAGAAATTCATAAAATCCTACAAGACAATGATTTCTTGGATATTTTTTCCAAGTTTCATGGAATGCTTATTCCCAATATTACTAACGATCACATGATTATGTCTTTGCTTATTGGAAATAAAAGGAAAGTTTTAAGATTCATTAATGTGTGGGTTGACAGAAAGGATTTCATTGACATAGTTGCTAATTCCTAGATATTTGATGTTTTTGGGTATCCTATGTATGTTCTTTATTCCAAACTCATAATTTTAAGAAAATTTCTCTTTGAGTGGAACAAGAATGTGATTGGAAATTTGTCTGAGAAAATTAACTTCCTTGAGAAATTAATGATTGACTTTCAAGTCCTTCTTGATAAAGATCCTTAATGAAGTTCTAAAACTGTTGGATCTAAAGAAGAAGTTGAAATTGTTATTGTTGATGTTGTGTTTAAATGTCTTGGGCCATATGGATTCAATGGTAATTTCTTTAAAACTAGTTGGATCATAATAAAAAATTATGTCCTTGCTACTATTTTGGATTTTTTAAAGTCAGGCAGGCTGCTGAAGAAGGCTCATCATACTTTCATTACTCTTATCCCCAAAAATGATGATTCATATTTGATTGAATTGGAGACCGGTTACTTTGTGTAATGTGGTTTATAAGGTGATTTTGAAAGTTCTTACTATTAGACTACAAGATATCTTTTGTTCTATCATCAGTGGTAATTAGTGTGTGATGAATGCATATTCATCAGGAATTTCAATTACCATCTTGGGTCAAATTCAACTCAATATACCCTATTTCTCTCAATAAATATCATAATATATCATAAAGTGCATAATTACTTAATTGATTCGGTTATCAAGATTTTAACTGAATTTATGATGATTTGATGTAGGTCTTGATGAAGTTGAACAATCAATTGGGGCCCACTTTCACTCACCCTTGGTTCTGACCAATCGATCTAACCAAACGGTTTCATCCATTCGGTCTGACCAACTGGTTTCATCCATTTGGTCTGACCAAACGGTTTCATCCATTCAGTCTGACCAAACAGGTTCATCCATTCGATCTGACCAAACGGTTTCATCCATTCGGTCTGACCAAATGGTTTCGTCCATTCGATCTAATCAAACAGTTTCATCCATTCGGTCTGACCAAACAGTTTCATCCATACGATCTCAAGACCGAATGGACATGTTCACGTCAAGACCGTTTGGAGCTGGGCCTGCAAGACCGTTTGAGTAATATTGGTCTACAAGACCATTTGAGGAGTACCGGTCTGCGACACCGTTTGACGCAGCTGTGAAACCGTTTGATCATCCAACGTCCAAGATCAATTGGAGAATGCAAAGCCAAATTGTTTGAAAGAGTCACATGCATGAGGACCCGCATGCGAGCAAGAATGTTTGATAAATTGGCTCCAATACCGTTTGGTCTTTTGAGCAGCATGCATGATTGAATGGAGGAAGGAAGCGAAGACTGTCTGCCCATCAGAACTGCAGACCATTTGGAAGACCGAATGAAAAAGGCATGCAGCTACCAAATCGTTTGGGCACTTGCTGCCAAAACCGAATGAGTATGTGCTGATACCGATTGATAATCTATTAGCAAACTGAATCACAAAATTGTGTGGAAAAACTACATGCATGGGAGAGCATGCATGCATGGAAAAGTCAAAGCAACCAAAGACCGATTGATAATGCAACTATGAAATAGTTTGGGTGAACAAATAACATGCAGACCGTTTAGTCTCTTATTGGAGCATGAAAACCGTTTGCTACCCCACCAAGACCATTTGCTTGACATACATGCAAACCAGATAGAAAAGGCAAGTCACAAGATCATTTGGTAAAGGCTGATCCAAGACCAAATGGAGTGAAAACCACATGCAATACATATCGATTGGAAAAGGCCATGCATGGAGACCGTTTAACAAAGTATCTATGCGAAGACCATTTGGTGGTTTGCTACCAGCGAAGACCGAATGAGCATATGACTGTGTGAGCTACTAAAATGGAGCAAACTGATTGATGGCCACGTGAAGAATGTTTGAGCTAGGAGAACACAAGACCGAATGGAGCCCTGCAACATTAGGACTGTTTGCTCAATCTACATACAAATTGAATGAACATACCAAACCGTTTGGATTAGCTGCATGAAAACCGTTTGCTCAGCATCACGTGAAGTCCGTTTAAGCATATACATGCAAACCAAATGAAATGCAAACCAAATGGAAAAGTGCTTACAATGAAACCCTTTAAATGAGATATTTATCAAACCGTTTGATGCCAAAGCCACAAGACCATTCAGACTGAAATCACACCAAAAATGTGAGGACCAGTCCAGTGCCTATAAATAGGACCAGAAGGGTCCTCATTTTGGGGTATCAGTTCCGGGACGCCGACAGGCTTCCTGTACACAGGTCTGATCCAGATCCAATTCCATCCATGCCAGTTTCACTCTACCTACTGCCAGTGTTGCAATCAAGGAGACCGAGAAGAGAAGGAAGATGGAGCGAGAGAGATTGTCCGGTCTGTCTTGGTGTCTCCCATTTCACGTCCAGATCTGCTCTGACATAATGTAGAAGACCGCATCATCTTCACCGAGCTGCGACTACCTTCTACACCGTGCTCATGGCAGATTTCTCTCTCTTTCTCAATCTTCTTGTTTCTCGCATCATGAGCGAGTAGTCCACTTTCACTGGGGTGCGGGGACTAGCCCTGCTACCCATGCAAACATATTCTTTTGTTAAGCTTTCCATGGTAGTGTATATAACTTTTCATTTTGTTGTTAATCATTATGTTTGTAGTTAGATTAATTTCTTGCTTTCATCTTTGTTCTTCCTATGTTGTGAGAACTTCTATATGTAGGATTGAATGTCGTTTAACATATTGACTCCCAAACAAGAAATAGAATGAGATTCCTTGAGGTCGAAAGTGTATGATCGATGAGGGGACGAGCCATCTAGCCTTCAGTGATGCTTCTGTGTACCTAACGCCTGTATAGGGGATTCATAGCCTTAGTTGGATTTTGTATCTTCTTGTTAATCATTGATGTTTGCTCGTGTATTAATCGCCTGCTTGCTTATCGATTAATGCAGTTGACTCCCAATCTAGAAATAGAATGGGATTTCTTCAAGGTCGTAAGTATATGATCTGTGAGGGGACAAGACATCTAACCTTCAGTGACGCTTCTGTGTGCCTAACGTCTGTATTGGGGGGCTACAACCTTCATTGGATTTATGTATCTTCGGAGCCATAAGTAAGTGATCCGGATGGTGACAAGACATCTAATGCCTAAGGTGATTCTTACGCGAACCTAACGCCCGTATGGGGGTTTTGCAGCAGCTCTATTTGGATAGCTATATCTTGCCTGGATGTTTGATGTTTAGACGTGTTTGTATGCGTAGCTGCAGTGAAACCTGATACCATCCCAGTGATTCCATATCATTGATCTAGATCCAACTATAATTCTGCTCTTTACTTTCTTATAAATAATTTAATTAATCTCAAATCAACCAATCGTTCTAAATATTAGTCTTACTTGAACTAGATTCGACTGACAAGATTCTTAAAAATGTTGTCCTTGGGGTTCGATCCTTAACTATAATGTGATAAGATTCATCTTCTTGTGGGTGGTATTATTGCACATTGGTTTTGGTAAAAGCTCGAGGATTTTAACCCCAAGTGAGTTTATTATTGCGATAAATCCCACGTCAAATTCTGGCATCGTTGTCGGGGACAACAGAATCAGTTAGTCAAATCCAGTTCTTTTCAGGCTAATCTAGGATTTTGTTTTTCTTTTGATACAATCAATAATCTACTTGACTTTGACTCTACTTTGTGGATCTCATTTTCAAAATCCTTCTATTTTCAGGTACTTTAGGAGGATTAGTGCATGCACCGCCTGAATAACCCTAGACTCACTGCCAGCTTTGATATGGAGATTGACAGAACCTTCCACCGTCAAAATAGAGAGAACCAAGCAAGAATGGCTCAAGAAGAGGAGATTTCTAGAAGGGTGGCTCAAGCCCTTAATGCACAGAGAGAAATATTCATGCGAGAATCTAGAGCCGCAATTCAATAAGAAATTCAAGCAACACAAGCAGCGGCACAAGCAGCAGAACTACAAAAGGATCTTAGAGAATTCTCGATCCCCAAAGCTGCTAATGTTCATCATCCAGTGCAATCTCCTCTCATCAATGCTGCCAATTTTGAGATTAGGGCACATTGGATCACATTGCTTCAAAACAACCCTTTCTATGGCAAACAAAGAGAGGATAGTCAGGAGCATCTTTTGAGTTTTATTGATCTATGTGCTATGACAAAGCAAAATGGAGTATCCGATGATGCCATTCGAATCCGTCTCTTCAAGTATTCACTTGCTGATAGAGCAATAATTTGGTACAATTCATTGCAAAGTGAACCCATCACCACTTGGGAACAACTTCAAAATGTATTTCTGGAAAAGTTCTACCCTCCCTCTCTCACCTATGAAATTAGGGGACGGATAACAAATTTCACCCAAGTCCCTAGCGAAACTCTTGCTGAAGCATGGGATAGATACAAAGAGCTACTATGCAAGTGTCCACACCATGGAATTCCTAAGAATCAACTCATAGAAATTTTCTATAGGTGTGGATGAAGATATCAAGAGATTCTTAGACTCCTCATCTGGAGGAAACTTCATGCATCAAAGTTATGACAGCGCATGGAGGGTCGTCACCCTTGGAGCAGAAAATCAAGCCATTTGGGGTAGATCTGTAGGTAAAGGGGTCTTGAAAGTAGATATGGCTGAAGCTACTCCCGAGTACAAGTCTATCGCTGAAACCCTAAAACTCTTAGTTGCCAAGAAAGACCATATTGAATCATCTCTTGCTGCTATTGGAAGAGGACGTTCGCCCACTCGACAACAAGAACAGATCAAATCAGCTTCATTGTTCTGTGAAGCATGTAAAAGTACTGATCATTCCACATTAGCATGTAATATTCTTTATGACGTTGTTCTAAGCAACATATGTGGACAAGGTGATAATGGTCAAATGGAAAATCTTAATGCTGTAAATACCATCCCTAGTCAAAGTTACTACAATCCGAATCAAAATAGGAATCATCCTGGTTTTCAATATGGAAACCCCTATGGAGTAGTAAACTCACATCAATTTGGTTCGAACAATCAGCCACGAGGCCCACCGGGATTCCAGTACAATCAACAATAGAATTTTGGAAATCAAGGAAATTTCAAGGGAAACTTTCAGAATAGGAACTTCAATAATTATCAAAACAATTCCCAGTACCAGAGTCTTAACCAAGTTCCTTATCAATAACAAAGACAACAAGCAAGTCCCGTATCTCTTAATGACAAGCTATCAACCATTGAAAAGATGTTGCAAACTCAACAAACTATGATATCTAACCAACAAGCTCAGCAGAAGGCTATTGAATCTCAACTAGCTCAACTCGCAGATAGCATAAAGCCACATGCTGGAGTCTTTGCTGGCCAACCCGAGAACAATCCTAAGCATCCTGAACAGTTGAAGGCGGTCACCACCAGGTCAGGAAAAGACTATTTTTATCCCCCTGTCAAGAAACTTGTGGTTGTTACAGATGAAGATGAACACGTGATTGTCCAAGACTCAACAACACCGGAATCTCAACTGAAAGAACCAGTAACTGCTGATAAGACAGACTAGGAAAGTCTTGAGAAACCTATTGATGAAGAAACTGAAACACCATAACCTGATATTCCTGTATACAAGCCTCGTATACCATTCCCTGTTCGTTTAAGGCAAACCAAGCTTGATACTCTGTTCAATAAGTTTAAAGAAGCTATGAAGAAACTTCATGTTGATATACCCTTTTTGGATGCGCTGGCTGAGATGCCGACCTGGACAAAGTACTTAAAGTCACTCCTCACCAGGAAATATATAACTGAAGAATATGAGACACTCAAGTTAGCTAAAACTACTTTGAATATCATCCAGAGTAAGATGCCAAAGAAATAGAAAGATCCAGGATCTTCTGGGATTTCTTGCCATATCGGTGATTCTTCATACAAGAAAGGACTAGTAGATCTTCGTGCTAGCATCTCCATCATGCCACTCAGCCTTTGCAAAAGGCTAGGGTTTGCTGAACTTCTTCCAACTGGCATGACCATACAACTCGCAGACAATTCGATAAAATGTCCGTTAGGAATTATTGAGGATGTTCCTGTCAAGGTAGGAAAAGATTCCTATGTTTTGTGTGACTTTGTCATCATGGACATAAAAGAGGATGCCAGATATCCTCTCATCTTTGGATGTCCATTCCTCACCACCACAAGAGTTCTAATTGATATTGAAGCAGGAACCTTACTGCTTAGATTAGGCAAGGAAACACTCGAATTTAAAGTTTTTGAAAGCATGAGAAGACCAAGTATGCAAGACAAAGTCTATCTGATTGATTGCATAGAGAAGATGTCACTTCTGTCTCAAGAGAATCATGAATCAGACAATCCATTATAAGTTTCTCTAATGGATCCATCAATTGATGAATCTATTGACGAACAAGTAAAGGATTGCATCGAATCCCTCGACTCTGCAAAAGAAGATGTTGAAGCCACATGTGAAGAACTCAAAGTTGTGGAAGCTACTGGAGAAATAGGCAAACAATTAGAAACTCCAAAGATGAAGCCCCTGACCGAGGGACTGAAATATGTGCTTCTAGATGATCTCAAAGTTTTTCCAGTTATTATAAATTCCGATCTAACGACCGAATAAGAAGATAAACTCCTGAAAGAATTGAAGGAGAGGAAGAAAGTGATTGGCTACAAAATGAATGACCTCACTGGGGTTAGTCAAGCATTGTGTATGCACAAGATCCCTATAATAGAAGATCACAAGACAACTATTGAACATCTATGAAAACTGAATCCAAATATGAAGGAGGTAGTCTGTAAAGAGGTCATTAAACTGCTCACCGCTGGATTTATCTATCCAATATCAGACTCACTATGGGTGAGCCCAGTGCATGTAGTCCCGAAGAAAGGTGGAACAATTGTAATACGAAATGAAAACGATGAACTCATCCTCACCCGAACAGTCACAGAGTGGAGGATGTGCATTGATTATAGGAACTTGAACAAGGAAACTTGAAAGGATCACTTTCCAATGCCTTTTCTTGATCAAGTATTAGAGCGGCTGGCTCATCAAAAATACTTATGTTATCTCAATGGTTACTCTAGATTCTACCAAATACCTATACATCCAGATGACCAGGGGAAAACCACTTTCACCTGCCCATTTAGAACATGCACATTTAGAAGAATGTCGTTCGGCCTCTGCAATGCACCTACAACTTTCCAGCGTTGCATGGCTTCCATATTTGCCGGTCTTACCGAAACCATTATGGAAGTTTTCATGGATGATTTTTCTATATACGGTGATTCATTTGATTCATGTCTAAAACACCTCTCCCTGGTCCTCATACGATGTGAAGAAGCACATCTTGTGCTGAATTGGGAGAAGTGTCATTTTATGGTAAAGGAAGGCATTGTCCTGGGCCATAGGGTTAGTAATCGAGGAATTGAAGTAGATAAGGCCAAGATTGAAGTGATTTCTAAGCTCTCTATCCCTATCAATGTAAAGGAAGTTCGAGCATTCCTAGTCCATGCATGATTCTATAGACGGTTTATAAAGGACTTCTCAAAGATAACCAAGCCAATGACAAATTTGTTACTAAAGGATGTTGAATTCAATTTTGACGAAGAATGTGTTAAAAATTTCAACACACTGAAGCATGCCCTTACAACCACACCCATCATTAGAGATCCCGACTGGGACCACCATTTTGAAATCATGTGTGATGCAAGTGATTATGTTGTAGGTGCTGTCTTGGGCCAATATATAGAAAAGAAACATTATGTGATCTATTATGCATCAAAGACCCTTGATGAAGCTCAGAGGAATTATGCTACTACTGAGAACGAACATCTGGCAGTCGTGTATGCCTTCAAAAAGTTCATATTCTACCTAATTGGTTCAAAGGTCATTGTCTACACAGATTACGCTGCTATTTGTTACCTTCTAGCAAAGAAAGGTGCAAAACCTAGGTTAATTAGATGGATTCTCCTATTGCAAGAATTTGATTTGGAGATAAAAGATAAAAAGGGTGTAGATAATGTTGTAGAAGACCACCTTAGTCTCATCCACGCTCTAGACACAGAGGAGATCCCGATTAATGATTCCCTTCCAGATGATCAACTAATGAAGGTCTCAGAAGCCACACCATGGTACTGGGATTATGTGAACTACCTTGCTGCAGAGATTATCAATCCTCAATGCATCGGAAATGCACTGAAGAAATTTATGCATGATGTGAAACAATACTACTGGGATGAGCCATACCTTTTCAAACTATGTGTTGATGGTCTATACAGACGATGTATCACCGAAGAAGAAGCTCAACTTATTTTGTAGCAATGTCACTCAGGACCGGTTGGAGGACATATGAGCTCTAAAAAGATTGCCTTAAATATTTTTCAATGTGGATTCTTTTGACCCACCATATCTAAAGATTCCCATGACTTTGTCTTATCATGTGACAAATGTCAAAGATCAGACAATATAACAAAGAGAGATGAGATGCCGCTGAATCTATGGCAAGAAGTAGAGATATTCGATGTTTGGGGGGTGGACTACATGGGTACATTCCCATCTTCTCATGGATTTTCATACATCCTAGTGGCGGTGGACTATGTCTCAAAATGGTTTGAAGCCATACCCACCATCATTAGTGATTCCAAACCAGTCATCAAATTATTCAAAGATATTATTTTCCCCCGTTTTGGAGTACCACGAGCTGTGATATCCGACAGAGGGTCACATTTTCTAGAAAGAAGTTTTGAAGCATCACTGAGAAAGTATGGTGTAACGCACAAGGTATCCTCGCCCTACCATCCACAAATGAATGGACAGGTAGAGGTTTCGAACAGCCAACTCAAGGTTGTTGTGGAAAAAACTATAGGCCGTAATCGAAAGGATTGGTCAGTGAAAATCAACGACGTATTATGGGCCTATCAAACTTCTTATAAAACTCCCCTCAGACTACACCTTTTCGATTAATATATGGAAAGGCTTGCCACCTACCAGTCAAACTGGAACACAAGGCATGGTGGGCAATTAAACAACTGCACTTTGATATGAAAGAAGCAGGCCAAGCCAGAATTCTACAACTCCAAGAGCTGGACAAACTCAGGATCACAGCTTATGAGAATGCACGAATCTACAAAGAACACACCAAACTTTGGCATCATGGTCATTTGAAAAGAAAAGGCAGACAAGTGGGAGACCATGTTCTGCTATTCAACTCAAGGTTGAAGTTATTACCAGGGAAACTCCGCTCTCGTTGGTCTAGACTGTACATTGTCAAAAGCATCTCCCCACATGGTGCTTTCGTCCTATGGAGCGAAAAGTTGGGTGAATTCATGGCAAATGGTCAACGTTTGAAAAGATATTTCACCACAACCGACATAAGCACGAAAGCAATAATAGATCTCTCCAATCCAAAGGAACCACCGTGAAGTTGAAGATATCAAGTCGAGCCATCGACATAAAACAAAGGTGCTTGTCGGGAGGCAACCCGATAAATAAACTCATTTTTACCTTTAATTTCAAATTAGAATGTTTCTTTAATTTTGTTTTTACCTTTAAGATAATTTTTCATTTAATAAAAATTGCATCACAAGATGCTATTTTGAGTTCTGAATGGTCTTTATGTTTGATATTTTCAGATGGAAGAAACACGCTGATTGGAACGTAACCACATCCAGTGGTCCAAACGACATGAAATTTCCCCTCCATATCATATTTAGAGTTTGCTCAGGACGAGCAAATTTCTAAGTTCGGGGTGGAGGGTGGGTGGTACATATCTTACTTTCCACCTTCACCCATCTAAATCAAACTTAATATTTCATCATCACATTTTTGACCTAAATTTTCAAAGTTTTCAAATAAAATGTTCAAAATTTTAAAGTTTTCAAAAGAAATTTGAACAAATATTGGACGAAGTTTTGACACTTTTCATTTTAACCTTTATGCATTTTTCATTATACCTTCCTTATTTGAAGTTGATCCTCAAAAGGACCTTCTTCTGAAAACCAGCCTTTTGATTGAAATCATCTAGTGAAGCTTATGAATCCTAGCATCATGATCTTTATGCAAAAATGGCAAGTGTCTGCCGAACTGAAAGCGATCAAACACATTGCGCTTCCTAACTGATCAGTGGAACAACAACATGGAATCCCCACCGGATCCTCATCAAGTCATTATTAGAGCAGAGTATGATAAAGAGAACTACCCGGTACATAGAATGGTAAATCAAGAGGCATCCTGATCTGAACTCTTTTCTACACTTCTTCCATCATCTTCGTACCCCTCTATCCATCGAAAAGAAACAAAAATAGCCAAAATCGTGCCAAACCCTAAGTTTGGTGTAGCACACCACTTCCCTCTATATCTGCTTCTTCCATACCCCTCACAAATTAATAGGGGCGTATCACAAAAAAATGCAATCTTGAGTCGAATAGAGGAGAGATTCGCACAAAAAAAATGCAAATAATGAAATTGCAAAAATAAAAGATAATCTCGAGTCAAATAGAGGAGAGATTTATTTCTTCCTTCCATACCACCCTTCACTCCCTCTTCCTCCTAAAGGCACAATGAATGCCACCACTACCCTGAAAAACACCAGTGTCAGATCAGGTGCACACTTGTTGTTCTGCAGGTATCTCTGGACTCTTACGAAACTCTTTGACATGCGTGTTGCTGGAAAAAAGTGAGGAGGAAGTGAGGTTGGAAAGCAAACTCAGGAACGAAGATATGGTAAGATGTGTTCAGTGGTCTCAGGAAGTTGAGATGCTTAGTCATACTGAGCAGAAAAGAAATAATCGTGATGAGAAGAGGAGGCAATCACATGATCAGAAAATATTCATTTGGCGACTGTTTCAGATTTTGTGTTACTCGAGATGAGTAACGTTTAAGTTCGGGGTATTTTGATGAATGCATATTCATCAGGAATTTCAATTACCATCTTGGGTCAAATTCGACTCAATATACCCTATTTCTCTCAATAAATATCACAATATATCGTAAAGTGCATAATTACTTAATTAATTCGGTTATCAAGATTTTAACCAAATTTATGATGATTTGATATAGGTCTTGATGAAGTTGAACAATCAGTTGGGGACCACTTTCACTCACCTTTGTTCTGACCAATTGATTTGACAAAATAGTTTCATCCATTTGGTCTGACCAAACGGTTTCATCCATTCGGTCTGACTAAACGGTTTCATCCATTCGGTCTGACCAAACGGTTTCATCCATTCGGTATGACCAAACGATTTTATCCATTTGATCTGACCAAACGGTTTCATCCATTCAGTCTGACCAAATGGTTTCATCCATTCGATCTGACCAAATATTTTCATCCATTCGATCTGACCAAACAGTTTCATCCATTCGGTCTAACCAAACGGTTTCATCCATACGGTCTCAAGACCGAATGGACATGTTCACATAAATACCATTTGGAGCTGGGCCTGCAAGACCGTTTGAGTAATATCGGTCTGCGAGACCGTTTGAGGAGTATCGGTATACGAGACCATTTGACACGGCTACAAAATCGTTTGATCATCCAACATCCAAGATCATTTGGAGAATGCAAAGCCAAATCGTTTGAAAGATTCACGTGCATGAGGACCCGCATGTGAGCAAGACTGTTTGATAAATTAGCCCCAAGACCGTTTGGTCTTTTGAGCAGCATGCATGACCGAATGGAGGCAGGAAGTGAAGACCGTATGCCCATCGGAATTGTAGTCCGTTTGGAAAACCGAATGAAAAAGGCATGCGGCTACCAAACTATTTGGACACTTGCTGCCAAAACTGAATGAGTATGTGCTGAGACCGATTGATAAGCTATTAACAAACTGAATCGCAAAATCATGTGAAAAAGCTACGTGCATGGGAGATCATATATGCATGGAAAAGTCAAAGCAACCAAAGACCGATTGATAATGCAACTATGAAATCGTTTGGGTGAACAAATAACATGCAGACCATTTAGTCTCTTGTTGGAGCATGAAAACCATTTGCTACCCCACCAAGACCATTTGCTTGAAATGATCACATACATGCAAACCGGATGGAAAAGGCAAGTCACAAGATCATATGATAAAGGCTGATCCAAGACCGAATGGAGTGAAAACCGCATGCAATACATATCGAGTGGAAAAGGCCATGCATGGAGACCGTTTAACAAAGTATCTACGTGAAGACCGTTTGGTGGTTTGCTGCCAGCAAAGACCAAATGAGCATATGACCATGTGAGCTGCTGAAATAGAGCAAACTAATTGATGGCCACGTGAAGAACGTTTGAGCTAGGAGAACGCAAGATCGAATGGAGCCCGGCAGCATTAAGATTGTTTACTCAATTTGCATGCAAACCGAATGAACATACCAAACCATTTAGATTAGCTGCATGAAAACTGTTTGCTCAGCATCCTGTGAAGACTGTGTAAGCATATACATGCAAACTGAATGAAATGCAAACTGAATGGAAAAGTGCTTACAATGAAACTGTTTAAATGAGATATTTATCAAACCGTTTGATGCCAAAGCCACATGACCATTCAGACTGAAATCACATCAAAAATGTGAGGACCAGTCAAGTGCCTATAAATAGGACCAGCAGGGTCCTCATTTTGGGGCATCTGTTCCGGGACGCCCACATGCTGCCAGTACACAGGTCCGATCCAGATCTAGTTCCATCCATGCCAGTTTCACTCCACCTACTGCCCGTGTTGCAATCAAGGAGACCGAGAAGAGAAGGAAGACAGAGTGAGAGAGACTGTCTGATCTATCTTGGCATCTCCCATTTCACATCCAGATTTACTCCGACACGACATAGAAGACCGCATCATCTTCACCGAGCTGGGACTACCTTCTGCACCGTGCTCATGGCAGATTTCTATCTCTTTCTCATTCTTCTTGTTTCTCACATCATGAGTGAGTAGTCCACTTTCGCTGGGGTGCAGGGACTTGCCCCACTGCCCATGCAAACATGTTATTTTGTTAAACTTTCCATGGCAGTGTATACAACTTTTCATTTCATTGTTAATCATCATGTTCTTAGTTAGATTAATTGCTTGCTTTCATCTTTGTTCTTCCTATGTTGTGAGAACTTCTATATGTAGGATTGAATGTCGTTTAACAGCTTGACTCCCAAACTAGAAATAGAATGGGATTCCTTGAGGTCTTAAGTGTATGATCTACGAGGGGACGAGTCATCTAGCCTTCAGTGATGCTTCTATGTACCTAACGCATGTATAGGGGGTTCACATCCTTAGTTGGATTTTGTATCTTCATGTTAATCGTCGATGTTTTCTCATGTATTAACCGCCTGCTTGCTTATGGATTAATGAGGTTGACTCCCAATCTAGAAATAGAATGGGATTTTTTGAGGTCGTAAGTGTATCATTCGTGAGGGGACGAGCCATCTAACCTTCGGTGACGCTTCTGTGTGCCTAACGCCTGTATAGGGGGCCCACAATCTTCGTTGGATTTCTGTATCTTCGGAGCCGTAAGTAAGTGATCTGGATGGTGACAAGACATCTGATGTCTAAGGTGATGCTTACACAAACCTAACTCCCATATGGGGGGTTTTGAAGCAGCTCTATTTGGATAGTTATATCTTGCCTGGATGCTTGATGTTTAGACGTGTTTGTATGTGTAGCGGTGGTGAAACCCGATACTATCCCAACGATTCCATATCATTGATCTAGATTCAACTTTAATTCCACTCTTTACTTTCTTGCAATTAGTTTAATTAATCTCATATCAACCAATCATTCTAAATATTAGTCTTACTTGAACTAGATTCGATTGACAAGATTCTTAAAAACATTGTCCTTGGGGTTCGATCCTTTACTATACTGTGATAAGACTCGTCCGCTTGTGGGTGGTATTATTGCACCTTGGTTTTGGTAAAAGCTCGGGGATTTCAACCCCGAGTGAGTTTGTTAGTGCGATAAATCCCACGTCAGTGTGCTTTCATGAGAGGTAGAAGCATTCAAGATGTGATTCTTCTCTCTAATGATTGATTCATGATTTTAAACAAAAGAAGGGTAAAGGGAGAATGTGTGTGAAGGTTGACCTTGCTAAAGCTTATGATACTATGTGTTACACCCCAAACTCACAATTTCCTCAAATCATGAGATTAGGGCGTAAGATGGGATTTATATTTAACACAAAGAACACCCTTAACTTTTTCTTTTCTTTTAAACTCTTGTTTCATCGCATTGAACCACGTAACATCTTAACAATGAATCTGAACATTTCTTCTACTAATCAGACTTTAATAGTAAAGATACATGTATAAGCATTCACGATGTCTCTCACACGTTATGCACATGAAACTTGCTAATTAGCATACATATCAAAGAGAAACAATATTACACATTGTAATTACAACTCTCTCTCTTATCTCTTACTGAGGATCTAGAGTGACAAGGACCGACTGACTCAACTAATCTCGTACTTGACTCCTGTGGCAGGTCTACACTGAAGCTATGACTATCTCCAGGTCGACGCGGTTAACCCTAAAATGTTTGAGTAGAGGGGTGAGCCTACTCGCTCAGTGAATGAGTACTTCGAGGAAACAGACTAATGCACTAAAGTGATTACAGATATAATTTGAGTAAACGATATGAAATTTAACAACAGTAAATACTACACTGAGCAGTTCTAAAACAATATAATTGAAATAACAAAGAATGTAAATATTGCATCCAAAGAATAACTACAAGAAGACTATTCTTGTAGTCTTCCTTAACTCTTTCATTTATAAAGAACTCTGTGAACCTATATGATCGTATTTTAGATTATGCCCTAAACATATGCAGTGTACTCTGCATATGAAGATCCGCAACAAGTTCATGCTACGGCCCCACCGTACAAGACTTAGCGACACACTCGGGGAGTGCTAAGTCTGACTACTCGTCCTGGTCTGCACAGGACACAGGCTCCTCGGCCTCCTCGCACAACCACGTGTGCTGCACAACCACGTGTGCTCTCGACTCCTCCTTAAACCTGAGTACACCGGCGGAGAGTCACAGGGTTACCTTCGCGACACAAGCACGAATGGTGTTAGATAACCAAGTTTTCTGGTGATATCGCAGTGCCATTGTGACACAAGCACAATTGTTGTTAGACACTGCCCTTTTTTTCTCTTTCCTCGTTTGTCCGCGACACAAGCACGGATGATGTTGCAACACGAGTTTCACCCCAAAGTTGCAGACCCGTCTAAGGGGTTCTACGGTGTTAGGGCACCTAGGTCTATACTTGATTAACAAATAAACAATTTAACAGAAATATCACATAGCAACGTCAAAACTCATGTATTCAACATATATCATATCTCAGTAACATCCCTTTCTAGGGAATGTCATATCTCATCACCTGCAATTTACGAGATATATATTGAAATATAAGAAGCCCTGCAGTATGTAGATAACATTTCAGAGAGAACAAGCATATAAAGTTAAATACACCAGAAACATACAATTTAACAATTAAGCATCACCACATCTCATATCGAGACCTTTCATATTACCATAGCATGATTCATTGAACACCCCATCCTTAGGGTTTCATTTGCCTTATTCATTCATCACATGCCAACACCCTACTCTTAGGGTTGCATTTGCCTCATTCACCTTTTCGTTTACCTCATTCACTTGTCACATGGCTCTCATAAGGATTTCATAGGATATAAGCATTCACTAAATAAAGATTGTTTCCAACAAATCATATGCAATCAATATAGACATGAAACCATGGAAATTCAACTAAATTTAGATTTTCCATATCATCACTGTAATATCATGTATCCAGAATAAGATTCAATTAAGATAACCCACGAGATACATCCTAACCACTTATAGAGTTACTAGTCCTTTTCAATAAGGTTGAAACACTAGTGATGTCTCAATTAGGTTAAACCCTAATTACATCATTTGATATAAATCTGTAAAGCATTCTCACTAGGAAGTGTTGCATACGTTTCTGATATGAATCTACCATTTAGAAATCATTAAAACAGAGAAGGAATCCATATCATATCAATTTGCAACAATCTTAAATCAAACGGACATTTTAGGTTTTAGAATCACATACTAAGCAATTAGGGATTTGGATGGTATAATCAAATTCGTGCATTAGAATGTTTGAAGGAAGAACCCACTCACCCTAAGGTGTGAAAACACCTCACAACTTCAGCTCAACTTAGGGAATCTCGAATTCCTATCAAATCCCTAGCAAATCTCCCAATTCTTCTTCCATTCAACTGGGAAACCTTGAAAAAGAGGGATTATGAAGAAAGGGTGAGAAAAGAGGGAATTTAGACATCATCTTGGATCAAATCAGAGCAAGGACGGAATCTTGACATGAGAGAGAAGATTCACCATAAAAGTCTATGCAAGGAATCCGAACTTACTTGATTTCACCCTTCCTGGAATCGCAAAACCCTAATTCAGCAATTCCCCCACTTTCTCCACTCAAGCCCTAATTCTCCCTCTCTCTCTAGGAGCTCGTTTCTCTGGAATGAAATGACCAAGAATGAGAGATGTGTGTGTGTGTGGTTGCTCATATAAGCTAATTTGAGCTGCTTGGGTCAATTGCAAATTGACCCCACACTCAACTTTAATTATATTGGCTGAATATTCAATTATACAAAAGTTACTGTAATTCGTTTATTTCAGAGATCAAACCTTCTCCAACAATTATGCGAATTTAGCACGTTGTTAATAATTGATCTATAAATCTTCAGTTAAAATTTGAGATCATTTGGAGTTACCAATAATTAATTAAAAATCGAACAGTGCACTGCTATATTGCAGTCTGCAGAAAATATTCGGCCGAGTTTGTCCTGCACAAACTCGACCGACACCCTTACTGTAGGGATTCAAAAGTCATCCAAAACTTATGCCAATTTAACAGAGTGTCTAAAATTGTATTTATCAAATACTGTTAAAATTTGAGATCAATTGGATATACCAATAAAAAGATAAAATTCAATTACCACACTGCTGTAAAATTCTGAAATTGTGATCGGTCGAGTTTGAAACTCGGCCGACAAACAGGTCAGAGCATTCTTCAAAAATTCTGATATTTTCCAATGTTGTTCACATTTTATATATCTAAATCATATCTAAATTTGAAGTAAATCAGAGTTACACATAAAATACTAAAAATCATTTAGTGAGACATTCTACTTATCAAATTCTGTATTCATGCATCATCAAAACCCTATTTGGGCCGATTAGGGTTTATGCTTCTCAAACCCTAATTCTCAAGACCAAAGAACATTTAGACTTATTATCATAATTAAAACATCCTAATTGTGTTATTGTCATTCATTATATTTCAAGAATGATTATTCTAATTAATCTTTGCAATTGTCTAGGTAAACCCTAGTTTACCAGTTAAGCTCAGATGGGGTCGTAACAACTCTTCCCCCCTTAGAATGTTTCGTCCTCGAAACATAAACCTACAAGAAAAAAATACATTCAAGGTTATTCTAAGCTTCTAAAGACTTCCATGTCATTATATTCTTGTATTTCATACCTGAATGTAGTTTTCAACATTAGATCTTTTAATTCTTTACTAAATCACAACATATATCAAATAGTTCTCAATGATATCAAGCAAATTCTTTATGCCACCGACAAACATAGAATGCAAAGATAAACTACCACGCTTCCGCTACGCAACTCTGATACTCTGATACAACTATCTCAACTTATGCTGCTCAGAGAGTTCTATTGTTCTGTATCACCTTTAAGTGACAAAAGCAAGTTTACCATGTTGTTTTAAACTTTAATAACATGCTGCTCAGATAGCAAAACAGTCTTGAATTAGAAGACTAGATTCAACAATCAATTGCACAATACTACTCTTGGCATCCCCATTGGTCATGGATGCATGAGGTGAAGCATTACCACCTCATCCCATACTATCCTGTTTCGATCCTGGGTTCTGTGGGTTATAGGCCCACACACAATTCAAAGTGTAACCATCATATTATATCATTTTAGGGTTTCAACAACAGTAATAAGGTAATCCACAATTGTATCAGTCATTCAAGCATTAATCATATTCAATTACCATCACTCAGTTATATTAGAGCTAGGTATAACAAGCTACACCTCATTAGGGTTACTTGTCCAAACAATCTGATTATCATCCTTTTCTATTAATATGAGTGAATATGTATGACTACCTTATTCAGGGTATATCTCCATGTGTTCTGACATCATCCAAACCATATCACCATATTACAAATACACAATACTAGGATGCATATCTGGTATGAATTACTACTACTATCATACGCCTTTAATTTAACATATAGCTTGCACAAATATACTGAAATCATATGTAGAACCAACTTTCATACCTTAATATGCCTTCAACAAATCATACATGTAAAAACAAATTCACATATTACACAAAGCTAGTGTTTTCCCATATCTCTCTGATCATTCATTACTTCTTTACTTTTTGCCACCTATCCTTTTCATATGATTATATACAATAAACATTATTAACATTGAAGGATTTAAAACAGGAATAAACTATTCATCATTCTTGCTATCACGCAAGAATTTTATTTCCTATCGCACTTCATCATACTGTATGTCACTATTACATTCACTAGATGACCCCACCAAGGTAGTTATGCACCATATATGATTCATTTTCTCTTATCATTTCATTCCCATCTTGCTCTCATTAAGGAATATATGAAAGAGAAGATGATTTTAAGACTTGGAATTCTTGTATTCAAACATTCCCTTAATACATTCTCGTATGCAGATTTACTTAGTTATCAACAGAGATATTTGATTAATTAGCACTTGCTTGAATCTCACAACCTCTTTATTTTATAACTTCTCCATCATATTTCAAACCCTATTTTACGTTTCATAGTCCTCTTACCATATACTACTCTTTAACCCGTCATCTTTAATTCTAAATTTTTTTCTCTTATGACCATGTTGCTTATTCATGTGTATGGTCATGTATACCATGTTGCACATATTTCCTCCTTTATCTTTATACTATTGTGAAGTTAACATTCTAAATTAATAGTCCTTCTATTAGTTTTTACTCATGTTGAATACATTACATATTCTTCATTTTTACATCAAGTGGATCATACATGGATCAAACATAGTTTCTCTTTCAATCAAGTTTTTCTTTTCTGAATACAATCCACCTTGGTATGACTTATTCATTCATTAAACTACACCTATGTTCCTTGCTTAGAAACTAGTTTGTTGTTCTAGTCTTATGAATTACATGTTCATACGATCCTTTTTACTTTTATGGACCTATTGAAAGCTCACTCTATTCTTCTACTTAGCCTTTGCTTTAGAGTTCATAAAAGCATTATACACTATTATATGATTCATTCTTCATGATTAATTCTTGTTATCTTGAACCATACATACAAACATTTCACATATCTTTTCTATATTTCATATGTATAGTTCATGTAATATTAATCAATAAACTGATTATGAACTTTGTATCATGTTCTATTATTCCCAATTAAGGGTTTCACATTTGAGACCCCAAAGTTAAACCTCAGATATCAGTTTCAACTAATTCTTAGTTTTTTCTGATCTTACCCATATGTTTCAACGTCTTACTGTATGTACATTCTTACTCTGATGTGGGTCTAATTATTCCAATTCTACTCTTATTATGCTATTGATAGGATTCATTAGATCCTAATAACGCATCCTGCCAACCGGACCAGGCCAAACCTGAAGTCCTGAAGCCAAGAACTACCAAGGATTACATTCTTCCTGAACTGCCACTCATAGCTCAGAAACTCGACCGATCACTCTGGAACTCGGCCGATCACCTTCCAGATTTTGAAACTCGGCCGACCAACTTCGGCCGATCAGCAGGAAACTCAGCCGATCCTCTGGGGAACTCGGCCGATCAAAACACTACTTGTTTACCTACAAAGAAACTCGGCCGATTCAAGACCAAACTCGGCCGACCAAAACGCTGTTTGAAATCCTAGACAAGGAACTCGGCCGACCAAAACACGAACTCGGCCAAACCGCGCACAGACTGAAAACCTAAACAGACCTGCTGATGTCAATTTCACTCGAATCAGCGGGAAAAACCATAGAAACAAAAGCTCATTCAAAGGTCAATTCTAGTCTACTTGTTACAAAGAATGAAATCAATAAATGCTACAATTGCATAGTATACAATAGATATTAAAGACCCATATTTCAAGGTATTGAATATTTCAATTCAAACATATAAGAGCATTTCTATACATTTCCAACAAAAACAACATTATGAAATGTAAATTCTATCTCCTTTTACATTTATGCTCTTAATTCTTGTTTCTTTTCTCGTTTTCTAACCCTAACATTTCTAGGGTTCCTCTCTAGCCCATTCTTCCACTGTATACCTGGCCAGGGTATACGTGAGAGAATAGACAGAGTAGCTTGTACTGGCTGATCCAAGTACTCAGATATCGGGCCAGGATATCCAAATACTCAAATCCCCAAAGCTAACATCAAACATCTCCTATCTGCCACACTTAGGACTCTAACTTACTAACTTAATGGTCCTTGACAACTCACCCTAAGCTCTGATACCAAGCTGTTACACCCCAAACTCACAATTTCCTCAAATCATGAGATTAGGGCGTAAGATGGGATTTATATTTAACACAAAGAACACCCTTAACTTTTTCTTTTCTTTTAAACTCTTGTTTCATCGCATTGAACCACGTAACATCTTAACAAGGAATCTGAACATTTCTTCTACTAATCAGACTTTAATAGTAAAGATACATGTATAAGCATTCACGATGTCTCTCACACGTTATGCACATGAAACTTGCTAATTAGCATACATATCAAAGAGAAACAATATTACACATTGTAATTACAACTCTCTCTCTTATCTCTTACTGAGGATCTAGAGTGACAAGGACCGACTGACTCAACTAATCTCGTACTTGACTCCTGTGGCAGGTCTACACTGAAGCTCTGACTATCTCCAGGTCCACGCGGTTAACCCTAAAATGTTTGAGTAGAGGGGTGAGCCTACTCGCTCAGTGAATGAGTACTTCAAGGAAACAGACTAATGCACTAAAGTGATTACAGATATAATTTGAGTAAACGATATGAAATTTAACGACAGTAAATACTACACTGAGCAGTTCTAAAACAATATAATTGAAATAACAAAGAATGTAAATATTGCATCCAAAGAATAACTACAAGAAGACTATGCTTCTAGTCTTCCTTAACTCTTTCATTTATAAAGAACTCTGTGAACCTATATGATCGTATTTTAGATTATGCCCTAAACATATGCAGTGTACTCTGCATATGAAGATCCGCAACAAGTTCATGCTACGGCCCCACCATACAAGACTTAGCGACACACCCGGAGAGTGCTAAGTCTGACTACTCGTCCTGGTCTGCACAGGACACATGCTCCTCGGCCTCCTCGCACAACCACGTGTGCTACACAACCACGTGTGCTCTCGACTCCTCCTTAAACCTGAGTACATCGGCGGAGAGTCACAGGGTTACCTTCGCGACACAAGCACGAATGGTGTTAGATAACCAAGTTTTCTGGTGATATCGCAGTGCCATTGTGACACAAGCACAATTGTTGTTAGACACTGCCCTTTTTTTCTCTTTCCTCGTTTGTCCGCGACACAAGCACGGATGATGTTGCAACACGAGTTTCACCCCAAAGTTGCAGACCCGTCTAAGGGGTTCTACGGTGTTAGGGCACCTAGGTCTATACTTGATTAACAAATAAACAATTTAACAGAAATATCACATAGCAACGTCAAAACTCATGTATTCAACATATATCATATCTCAGTAACATCCCTTTCTAGGGCATGTCATATCTCATCACCTGCAATTTATGAGATATATATTGAAATATAAGAAGCCCTGCAGTATGTAGATAACATTTCAGAGAGAACAAGCATATAAAGTTAAATACACCAGAAACATACAATTTAACAATTAAGCATCACCACATCTCATATCGAGACCTTTCATATTACCATAGCATGATTCATTGAACACCCCATCCTTAGGGTTTCATTTGCATTATTCATTCATCACATGCCAACACCCAACTCTTAGGGTTGCATTTGCCTCATTCACCTTTTCGTTTACCTCATTCACTTGTCACATGGCTCTCATAAGGATTTCATAGGATATAAGCATTCACTAAATAAAGATTGTTTCCAACAAATCATATGCAATCAATATAGACATGAAACCATGGAAATTCAACTAAATTTAGATTTTCCATATCATCACTGTAATATCATGTATCCAGAATAAGATTCAATTAAGATAACCCACGAGATACATCCTAACCACTTATAGAGTTACTAGTCCTTTTCAATAAGGTTGAAACACTAGTGATGTCTCAATTAGGTTAAACCCTAATTACATCATTTGATATAAATCTGTAAAGCATTCTCACTAGGAAGTGTTGCATACGTTTTTGATATGGATCTACCATTTAGAAATCATTTAAAACAGAGAAGGAATCCATATCATATTAATTTGCAACAATCTTAAATCAAACAAACATTTTAGGTTTTAGAATCACATACTAAGCAATTAGGGATTTGGATGCTATAATCAAATTCGTGCATTAGAATGTTTGAAGGAAGAACCCACTCACCCTAAGGTGTGAAAACACCTCACAACTTCAGCTCAACTCAGGGAATCTCGAATTCCTATCAAATCCCTAGCAAATCTCCCAATTCTTCTTCCATTCAACTCGGAAACCTTGAAAAAGAGGGATTATGAAGAAAGGGTGAGAAAAGAGGGAATTTAGACATCATCTTGGATCAAATCAGAGCAAGGAAGGAATCTTGACATGAGAGAGAAGATTCACCATAAAAGTCTATGCAAGGAATCCGAACTTACTTGATTTCACCCTTCCTGGAATCGCAAAACCCTAATTCAGCAATTCCCCCACTTTCTCCACTCAAGCCCTAATTCTCCCTCTCTCTCTAGGAGCTCGTTTCTCTGGAATGAAATGACGAAGAATGAGAGCTGTGTGTGTGTGTGGTTGCTCATATAAGCTAATTTGAGCTGCTTGGGTCAATTGCAAATTGACCCTACACTCAACTTTAATTATATTGGCTGAATATTCAATTATACAAAAGTTACTGTAATTCGTTTATTTCAGAGATCAAACCTTCTCCAACAATTATGAGAATTTATCACGTTGTTAATAACTGATCTATAAAGCATCAGTTAAAATTTGAGATCATTTGGAGTTACCAATAATTAATTAAAAATCGAACAGTGCACTGCTATATTGCAGTCTGCAGAAAATATTCGGCCGAGTTTGTCCTGCACAAACTCGACCGACACCCTTACTGTAAGGATTCAAAAGTCATCCAAAAATTATGCCAATTTAACAAAGTTTCTAAAATTGTATTTATCAAATACTGTTAAAATTTGAGATCAATTGGATATACCAATAAAAATATAAAATTCAATTACCACACTGCTGTAAAATTCTGAAATTGTGATCGGTCGAGTTTGAAACTCGGCCGACAAACAGGTCAGAGCATTCTTCAAAAATTCTGATAATTTCCAATGTTGTTCACATTTTATATATCTAAATCATATCCAAATTTGAAGTAAATCAGAGTTACAGATAAAATACTAAAAATCATTTAGTGAGACATTCTACTTATCAAATTCTGTATTCATGCATCATCAAAACCCTATTTGGGCCGATTAGGGTTTATGCTTCTCAAACCCTAATTCTCAAGACCAAAGAACATTTAGACTTCTTATCATAATTAAAACATCCTAATTGTGTTATTGTCATTCATTAGATTTCAAGAATGATTATTCCAATTAATCTTTGCAATTGTCTAGGTAAACCCTAGTTTACCAGTTAAGCTCAGATGGGGTCGTAACACTATGTGTTGGGAGGCCCTGTTTAAAATTATGGATCTCATGAATTTCCCCCCAAAATGGATTGTTTGGCTCAGGGAGAACTCTAACACTACTTATTATAATATTCTTTTCAATGGTGAACCTATTGCTCCTTCTAAACCATCTAATAGGATCAGACATGGTGACCCTTTAGCTCCCTACTTGTTTACTATTATTATGCAATGTTTTACACAATTCATTAACAAAGAAGTTAGCAATGGTTTCTTGAGACCCTTAAGTGCCTCGAAGAATATGATCATCTCCCATCTTGCCTTTGTTGTTGAACTTATAGTGTTTATGGAAGTTGATGCTAAGGGGGCTTACACTCTCAGGAGGATTTTTGATAAACTTGCTACTTGTCTTAATATTAGTCATGAAAAAAGCTCTATTTTCTTCAACACAAATGTTGATACTCATATGGTTACTAATATCCTAGGTATTTAAGCTGGCTCTCTTCTTTAGAGGTACCTTGGAATATCTTTATTTATTGGAAAATTGTCTAAAAGATATTGTTATCCTTTGATTGATAGATTGAAGAAAAGGTTGGATGGATGGAAGTCCAAATAGTTATCATTTGAAGGAAGGAAAGAACTCTATAGTTCTACCTTATCAGCCATTCATAACTTCTGGTCTTCTTCTTTTCTACTTCCTATCTCTATTTGTGATAAAGTTGAAAAAACTATCATAAATAAAGTTCTACCTTATCAGCCATTCATAACTTTTGGTCTTCTTCTTTTCTACTCCCAATATGTATTTGTGATAAAATTGAAAGAATTATCAGAAACTTCTTGTGGGGGCAGTGTGATGGTAAGAACAATCTACATCTTGTTAAATGGGACGATCACCAAGGTAAAAGATGAAGGAGGCCTGTCTATTAATAAATTCAGACACACATGTAAGGTTGTTGTTATCCTTAATATTAAGATAGTTGCTTCAATGCAATATAGTCTCTAGATTAAATGAATTCATGAGAAATACCTTCTAAAGATTCTATCTGGAACTTTGAAATAACTGGTTAACTTTCTTGGTATTTCATTCAGATGATCATACATCTTGATCATTTTAAATATCCTATTAGTTATAGTATTGGAAATGAGGAGAATACTTGGTTGTGGGTTGACCCTTGGACTCCTCAAAATAAATTTCTTAGGGAGTGCACTGGAAAAAAATAGATTATTAGGTCTGGTTTGTCTATGTCTAGTAGATTCAGCTCTATTTTGTTTGGGACTTTGTGGAATTTCTCTTTGTCTAGACTGCATAATGTTCTAATCAATTTTGTTAAAGATATTCCAAATCCCACTGGGGGAGAAGATATATTCTTCTATGTAATGAAGTAAAAGTGAATCTGAGACTAGTCTAGGATAATATCAGGAAAAGAGGAGTTGATGACTCTATTTTCTCATGGATTTGGAAGTTTAATGGCCCTAAATGTTTTCATATCACAACTTGGAAGGTTGGGCATGGTAGATTGCCTACTACTGACTATGCAAGGAGAAGAGGAAAATCTACTCCGTCATGTGGTTTCTTTGCAGCTGTGATATTGAGAATGATCCTAATATTATGTTCAATTGTTCGTACACTCTTACTATTTAGAGATTGGCCTTTGATGATAAGTTCATTCATTCTATTCGAAGGAAAAAATGGAACTTATTGCCTTGGTTCTTAGGAAAGAACACCTCATGGGTATTACTCTTATGCACTACATATGGTTTGAAAGGAACTATATAGTTCATAACAATAAATACATGGAAGCTTCCTCACTATGGCATTTGATCAAGTCCACAATTATGCAGCTGCTTTCTTAACAATTCTAGTTTGAAAAGTTGTTTCTTTCTGACTTTTATACTTAGATCTATAGGAGTAGAAGTTATGTTGATATGCATTACAGAGTGTGTTGGTTCCCTACTGGTTCTTGTATGGTCTTCTTGGTTTTTGTTATCCTTGTATCTCCTTATTTCATAGCTTCTTGATCTTTCTCATTTTTTAGTTGTTTGGTGTTTGATATGCAAATGTATAGTCAACTTGGTGGGAATCCTCTTTCTCACAAAATATAAAAAAAGAAATACAAGGTCTTGATTCACCAAATAAAAGTCATATTTATTTAAAAATCATAATAATGTATCTAAAAATTTTGTAGTTAATTAGATAATTATAGTTGGATTACAAGTAACCTCTTCCCAATTCAAAACAAAAAGGAACACTTCCCTCATCTCCCATTGGCATGCTAAATTTTCCACCTATGTTCCCCGCATGCAACTCTCTTTTCCTCCCCTATTCAAACCTTTCATACCTCGATTTCATGCTCTCCCTCCTAGTAGCAATGCCTCTCCATCCCCATATCCCCCCTTCTCCTCTCCCCCCATAATTGTGCCCTTTTCTTCTTTCACTACTAACAATTTTACATTGTTTGAGATACGTGTATGAGACCTCTTCTCCTCTCTCCCTTTGATTTTGTGCATTTTCTGACTTAAGGCAGTAGGCCTACAAGTCTCACTAGTCGCTACTCCTAGGCCATGTCTTTACCTCCTAAATCCATGTAGTGATTCTCTTTCCAGTACTACAACTTGTTGATTTCTTCCCCTAATAGACATCCTTGTAACTTCTTTCCTCCACAATATTTATATGTATTTATCTTCTTGATCACCTTTGTATTGTTGTTTGTATGGGATAATAAATCAATCATACTTGCCAAGGTGGCCAGTTGGTCACTGGAGATTCTTAGATGACCAGGCAGTCTAGTCAGCTGTCTAGGCATAGATCTTTTTCATATAATAAGTTATAAATATGAATAGTTCTATATTGATATACAACACCTTATATTAAAATGTAAACATGTATCCAATGGAGTAGGGAAAAAATGAGAAATAGAGAGGAGCCACCAGAGACTGGAGGCACAGATAATATCCCCTAGAGAAGATAGGTAAAAGAGCCAATGGAGATGAGTGCTCGTAAGAGGAGAGGAAGTCATCGACTTCTGCACAGCGTGCACCATTCCTTCTTTTGTTTCCCATGCATGTAGTAAGATAAAACAATGCCCATGGCCCTGTGAACCCAAAAATAGCGAGTCGGGAAAAGGTAATAAGAAAATTAAAAAAAGAATAATGGGCCCACTACCTTAAGAGGTGGACCAGAAGGGTGACTACTCAACACCATGCCACTTCAATGTCCTAGACAATAGGCCATTCCTAAGCCTCTAAAATTGACCAGTTGACCACTTAGAAGAAACAACAAGTATGCAATCAACTATCTCCCCTTTTCTGTTTCTCTTGTTAGGCCTCACATTAGAAGATTTGAAATTGGAGTTCAATGAATAGTGCTAGTCCTTAGTTACATGGTAATAGGAATTGCTAACATGCTAATGTGAACGATTAATTCAAGTCTAAACTGATATTAATAGAGAAATATTTGGGTATGAGTTAACACTTGGTTGGTTCTAGCCAAAGTAGTAATGATTCCCCTTTTCATATGGAGTATAGTGAAAAACCAGACACTCCTGAATCTACTCATGTTCCTAGCACATATGATCTTCCAATAGTGATGTTGGATATGAAGGAGAATTACCTTGGACTGGGATGGGAAACACTAAGGTATCTTCCATATCTTTATATTTGAAGCACTATAATGCTGCTTTTCTACTTATTATTTTGGAAAATTATCCTTTTTTGCATTTACCTAGATTCAATTTGACGGACATAGGCTTCATCCCTTCTCCACACTTGTATAAAGTTTGCAGTTTTTGTTGAGATTATACCAAAATATGTGATGAAATTATTCTTGAAGAATATCCCAAAGAGTAAATAACTGAAGCATTTTGCT
The DNA here is from genome assembly GCA_963693085.1 of Alisma plantago-aquatica. NCBI lineage: Eukaryota > Viridiplantae > Streptophyta > Magnoliopsida > Alismatales > Alismataceae > Alisma > Alisma plantago-aquatica. The sequence continues at coordinate 630,597,202 of OY856412.1, read as the reverse complement.
ATTAGGAGTTAGCTTGTTTATAAAATTAGTTAAAAATAATTACTACACTCACTCAAAGAGAAATGTGCTAAACTTTTTAATGTACCTATCCATAACATTTTTTCTTGATATCTCAATGAATGATCATATAGAATTTAGAGGAGACTTTCTAACTATTAAAGGCTCCCTAATTTCCATCTTTTTTGTTAATAAATCACCTTTTCTACTCATCTAGTAATCATGTATAGAATATCAAAGAGACAAATTCTATATATTCACATTGATTAAGAATCTAATATACATGAGGAAACCTTTATCCCTATTCACTAGCAATAATCTGTTAAGTACAGTGGTGTGAAGTACGGTAAGATGTACATATCAAGGACCACTACTGCTTTGACCACTTCCTCTCTTGAAAGATTTGATATTGATTTTGTGAGATGGTAGCATAGGGCATTGAGGCGTAATCGGTGTAGATGACCAGTGTTGACCACAAGAGCCCTCAAACCTCCCATGATCTTATGCAACATGAAAACATACAAAACAAATCATGTATATGCACTTGCCATGCATGTGCAATCGACACTATTGATACTCCTGGATACATGTGGAATACTTCCAAGACACATGTAAATATATGTGAGATACATATCAGTGTTTTTTTCCTTCATAAGGCATGCATTGACTAAATAATTGAACTTTCTATTACTTTATATTGCATCATATTCTCACTATTAGCTCCAGATTCATCTTTTAATTGACTTATGCTATTTAAAGCAACAATAGACCATGCCCAAGATATTATTATATTTCCTAAAAATATCTCAAAATGTAAGACTATGTCGTTGGGCATAACAACAACATATTTGGATTTAGCAATGGAAACAACACATCAAGCATCAGGTAATTCTTGTCTCATCTTTTCAAATTGGTGGATTGAATTTTCATGAAGACTTTTCCTTCAAGATCTAGTGCATGAACATGATCATGCTCTTATTGTAGAAACTACATTTGTTGAAGTTTTGTGACATTCATTTTCTATCATTTAAGATTCCATTATCATCGTTTACCAATCTTAGTTCAAATGAGTACATGTCGTGCATGGATAGCATTGCAATTAGCTTTATCCACAAATTAAAAAAGTCATCTTCAAGACCAGTTGTGTGTTTTGGAAGCTCCACATATGCAACTTTTTTAGCTTGTGGGGAGATGAAGAAGACGTCACTTTCCCATCTTGGAATTTTTTTTTCTCTAAGGATATAATTCCTATCCTTTATGCAAATCATTGTACTTCTAATACATATTCAATCATGTCCCATTTAAGAGGTAGGAAAAAGACAGAGTAGGAGGCATTTGTAATGAAATCCTATAGTCTCTGGTATCATAGGAACTTGTCTACTTGAGAATCAATAAAATTGTATTGAATTATAAACCTAACATAACTAGAATTCCCCCTTAAAGGTGGAGGCAAAAGAGAGATATGGTTATCTTTTTTTATGAATGAGAAATATCATTTCTTCCCCTTACTTTCTCTGGAATTTGTTCAAAGTCGGCAACATACAAGTATAACTTTCTTTTAATGCTTAACCCATGAATTTTTTTTGTTAGATTCTAGTTTGAAGATACCATGACGTTCTAAGGTATTTTTTTGTCTTCTATATTAAGGATGTTTTATTTTTTGGATATATAGTTCTCGAATTCATTTTGGGTTTCAATTGATGGCTGTCCTTAGATGATTAGTTGGATATGGACACTTTAGTTCACCGTTATCATGGCTAGCTTCTTGTCTTTACCTAATCAATTCTATCTGAGCATTTGTGATGTATATTGATATATTATAAGGTGTATCAACTTTATGGATTACTAATATTCAAACACAATTATCTGAGTGGCTAAAGAACTTCGGAATTTGATTGTTTATCAATCTTCTTGATAGCTTCATGTTATTAACAAAGCATTTGATGTCTTTATTAGGATATGATACAAATAGAAGGTAGGCTCATCCAAGCTTTAGCTTCACAAAGTATCCTCTATTTCATTTGTGTTGACCTACCTACTACTTGTTTTTGAAGATGCTTATGTTCTTAAAAGACAAACATATATGAATTGTTAAGTAATGGTATTAACCAATTTTTCTTTCATACTTGATTTGGTAGGTTGTTGTAGAGGTAGTTTTCTATTTTCCCCTCTTGTTTGGTGTGCTTGTCTCCCATATAGGCTTTGGTAGAAGTATATAGGGTTGAGATATTCTTTTGGGTTGTGTTCTTTCTCATTTTTAAGCAAATCTCTCCATTTCTGACAGGTGGATGTTATTCAAGATAACTCGATATGTCTTTTCTACTAATGGAGTATCTCCTTCATATCCTTACTAGGGTGACCTAAACTAATAATATAAAGTCAAATTTTTGTAGAAGATGACGTGTCCTAAATTTTAGTATTCTATTGAAAAAACCTAATTTCATCATTTAGGAGTCTTGTAGATTTCATTTTGCTTCTTCTAGTTGTATGGTTGTCACAACATGGGGAGTGAGAAATAATTTTTGGTTCACTATAGCAAGAGGTAGGTATAATGTTGATAGTATTTGTGCAGTGAGCACTGATAGAGATGATGTCTTTCTCCCATTTGGACAAGGATGAATATCTCTTCCTTTATTCAATTTGTGAGTTGGGTGGTGACTATTTGATTTCTTTGTTGTGGAATAGGTATGGTTACTCATTAATGATAAGTAATTTTCTTTTGATTTGCATGTCTAGTGCTAAATAGGAAGTATTTAAAGATCTCTTTCATAATAGTTCATGGGAAATGATCTTGGTTTACATTCTTGATAAAAAAATATCTAAATATTTTGGTTCAATTTCCCTAGAATGTCATTCCTTTTATCTCATTCTCTATTTGAGGTAAAAATGGTCTGCCAGTGGCAATGGCTTTCACTTTATTACCTCCCATATGTTATGGAGAACAACTCTTATGGATGATGGCACTTTGGCAGGAGTAGTGTGAAATCTATTTTCCTTCCATGATTCAATTCATCTTTTTCGCATCTTTGGTACAAGAATGGTAGATTTGGAAGTGATCTAATGATATATATATATATACATATATATATATATATATACATATATATATATATATATATACATATATATATATATATATACATATATATATATCTATATATATATATAGAGAGAGAGAGAGTTTGACTCATGCTTTGCCTGAATAGCCTTTTCACTTTATATAGATCAATATTTCATGATATTTTAGGGTTCTATTTATGTTCTGGTTGGTTCCCATGGGTGTGTGATAGGGGGGTAGTATTGAAATTTTTTTTGACTTAGTAGTTTCTAATTAATTTGAACAAGAAAAAGATCAAAAATTATGTGGTTAGGTGGAGAGTAGGAAATAACTGATACAAACTCGATGAGTTTGTACTATTGGGTAAAGAACACTTATCACCATTGCAAAATGGGAAAGGTGCCAAGAAGATATTAGAGAGGAAAATGGACCTCTTCAATTGAAAATGAATCAATATTATGGAAGCATGTATTGAAAACAAATCCACTTCATCCGGCCATAGTAGCCCAGGTGGTAAGAGCTCAATAAATCCCAATGAAGGACACAGGTTTGAACCTCACCGAAGGCACTTTGTGAATGGCAATTTACGCTGATTAGGCACGGAAGGGGGGTGTTCAGACCACACCCTCTCATGCCTCGAGAGTTTACCATGTCATACTCGTCTGGGGTGGGTTCTCTCGGTCACCAAAAAAAACAAATCTGCTTCTATCCAATTTTATTTCTCAAAAGAAGCCTAAATAGTAATCACTATACTTACTCAATTTGATAAACATTTATATTTGTGTGACTATAAGGTATCCTTTTCTTTTTTTTGCCTTCCTATACTTTCAAATACTAGATGACATATTTTGAAATCAACAATGGCTGAAAAATCATGTAGATAAATCTTATTTTTTGATTGAGGTGTGAAATCTTTTCTTATGTTTAGTCAACACGACCAAAGAGGGTATGCATGATTTTGTGACTTTGATGTGTCCGATTGTGCATAATGGAGTTGAAAATCTCAGTGCATAGTCTTGTAACTTGTATATATGATAACCAGGTTGATATTCACATTTTTAATAACCCCACACTTTAATGAAAGACGATGCACATCTAGGTAAACTGCCACTTTACAAATATTTGATAATGAGATTGATGACGAAGAACACACTTGATGTTGGAAAATACATTACTTTGATGAACAATAATCCTATTTTTTCACTCTTTTAAAAGTCATTAATTGGATAGTTCATGTTGAGGGGGCGGTTGGAGGAAATTCATGGACTACCTACCAAGCAATTGTTTAAAACACTCTAGGTTCCTTCACAAGTAGTTATTTCCTTAGTAAATTTTGTAGGGAAAATCTACACAATAATAAAAATCATTACATATTCTCTTCTAGTCCCACCCAAACTATTAATGAAATTGTAGATGCAAATCGTATCAGTTTCATATGTGATCTTATTTCCTTGCCTTGGAAGGGACATTTTTACGCAACTTGTTAGTCATCATGTGCTTTTGGTTTCTTACATCTTGGTTAACATCCTAATATAGGTTATTATGACCCATGCTTATGACACAATGGTGATCCTCCTAATTTGGGGAGTTGTTGATGCAATTACACTTTAGAATATATATTGGGCGAGGGTACAAAGCACCATCCGAACAAGGTTTAAACCTAACAAGATTGCAATTTTAGCTCCTTTCTGTCTTTATTATTGGTTTGGTTAGCCTTATGATTCATCTTCTCTTGTGTTTTTTTAACTCCTCCGCAAAAGATAAATTCTTCCATGGAATCTCACCTACCTATCAACCTTGAAGTTTTGTATTTTGAAAGAAACATTGTATAAGTCTTTATGCTAGTTTGGAATTTTGTAATCCTAGTGTTTGCATTATAAATTATGAGGGCTGACTTGAAACTTGCACTAATTAGTAACATTTATTTCTATTTTCATACTTTCCAACTAAAAATATTACAGTCTCCAAGTGCGTGGAGTTTATTTACTATATCAAGCTATGATTCAAACATTAGACTAGTTCAAGAGAGCCCAATATGTCGAGCCTATAAAACCAAACTTGGAATTGAGTGGTATCTACTTGTGAGCAGGGTGGTAGTGTACAACTCCCACATGAACACATTTGGGGTATCCTAACTTTAATTACCTCTCTTCATATAACATACTTCGACATAAATGCATTGCTCTCATTTTCATTCTAACCTTTTTGTGTACTACACATTGCAGTATAAATGTGAACTTGTTATTTCTAATCATAGGTCACGCAATCATAGGAAATACTCTTTCTTGGTAGAGCTTTGGGAATGAACCACTAGGGGGTTGCAATTTATGGTACAATTACATTGTTAGGATTGGTAATCATATTTCTACATCACGAAAATCAAACAAAGACTAAGGCTTTTTTTGCAAATTAAGGAAACTAATGTTTTTTCAACTAAACTCATATCTACATGTTTGGTTTCTTTCACTTTGGGACATTGGTTTGCCTTCTCTTTCTTTTTTATGAATTTGATGAATTCTTTTATATATATTTATGCCAATGACATTAGTAAAGGATGATCTCCTAAATGTTTCATAGGTAGAAGGATGGGCATATTAAGTCTAAACACCAGGTTGACATTTGGGTATCTTTAAAGCCAAGAAACAATACAAACACTTTGTAGCATAAAAAGGATATATGGATATTTGAAGAATTGCATGATATTAGTCTACTCTTGAAATATTAAATATATTTCTTAATTGTTCTATTTCTATGGTTTTGGTGACAACTTTACCTTATTTGTGCACCATTAGTTTGATTTCCATTCACACGAAAGTCAATGTTTACTCTAATAAATAAAAGAGAAGGTACACTTTAGTCTTGAATTTGTATTTGTATAAGAAATTTTGTCTCTTAAATGTGTCAAAGAAAACAACAATCTTCAATAGGTATGGATCTCTAGAACATTTTTATATAGCTTTTAAATGAATAAATTTAACAGAACTAATAGTTGAAGAAAGTGTTCTAGATGTAAATATAAAGCATTTTAACATGAATCATCTCAGGTCAGGTGCAACATTGAACATCCATATGAGCCTCCTCACAAATAGGTTGTGCATTTTGAATGTTTAGCACCCATGGCCAGCAACCACAGAGCTATCCCGCACACCCATTTCTTGGACTACATGGGGTTAGTGCACCCTTACCAGTTTATCCCCTCTTATTATTATTTTTGTAGCGATTGAATGAGCTCTACCTTCTGTAATTATTCTTCATCTAGATAAGCTATATGATTCTAGATATGATATTTCTTGACTTTTCTCTCTTTTTATATGTTATAGGTATTAAATAGCAACCACTTTGCTCTTCTTCTTTACGAAAATCTAAAATTATGGTTGGCAAGAACACAATTTCATGTATATGTATTGTCACAAGATGACATTTAATAAGAAAATGCAATGTCCACTTGTTATAATAAATTATAGTATCCTAGAGATATCCCTTTAACTATGATGGAATATGAAAGTGCAAGTCTATAGTGCACAAGACAGATGGGACAAACAAGTCCAAAAATTATATGAACAAGAGAATACAAGACACCTAAGTTTGATACTAGCATGAGGTATAATTACTTTCTCTAGTGAGAATAATGAATATTGTAATAAACATTCTACTAGGGGTTAACTAACATCACCTCTTAGTAGTGATTTTATATGCACACATTCTATGTAAAGATAATAATTAGATAAATGGACTAATTCTCAAGTTGCTCACCAAGGCTTGCATTTTATTATTGTGAAGTGTGTGTAATTTCAATTTAAAATTTCAATGGTAGGAATATGACATAGTTGGATGATTATAATTAATGTTGATCATCTCTTCATTTTAGTGTGCATGCACAAATGTGACTAGGTGATGAGGCCTCAAGGATTTGGTGCCTTAGGATGATTTGGTTATATGTATAAATTTGGGTGAATAACCATTATCCCGTTATGATAATGCATAAACCAGTAATATACTGATCCATGCATCTGAGCTTAGAGACGCACTTCCTATAGTAGAACCTCTAAATGTGTGGTATGTTGATTTACTCTAACTACTATGATTCAATACTTTCCCATGAGGTGGTAAGTTTTCATAGCATCCAATCAATATGTATTGTCATATTTGAACATACCAACAAGCATAAATCTAGATTAGGCTTAATAAAACTAGGAGTAGTGATCCATGCCTTACATTCATAGGTACAATCCAATAAGTGCTTTAGGCCAAGACAGGGTTGTCATCCCTGGTCATATGATTATGTTCAAGGAACATATGAGATGATTTATTAGGATATGTTTCAAAATGGTTTGAGGCGTATGCAAGTTGACTTAGTAAGACAAGCTACAGTGAGTCGATAGTGGCCTACCATGGTGTCCAACATTTGGATCTTTAGATCAATATTTATGAGCTCTGTAACCTATCAATCTATCATTGTTGTAGAAAGTTTTGCATACACGACATTGTAGTTATTCTCAATTATGTCATTAATATGTTGTTCTTATTATACCATGTTGCTTCAAACATGCATATGCAATTAATATCTTCAAAATTCAAATGATGCATCAACTCTTTAATATAATTAGTATTCATACAACATTTTGTGTTCTCATAAGCAATTTGTGTTAAACATGTATATTTGACTTATGAATTGATTTTATATTCTAATATTTTTTGGATTCATCTTATTGATATGATTCAATAGTACTACACGACATTTTAGTCTCCCATTCTAAATCTCTCTTTCTTATCTAGTTGGAATCATTGGATGATATCCTTGGTGACTAAGAAAAAGAACATTTTGACAAACCCACATATAATATATTTGACATTAAAATCATTAGAATAGGTTTGTAATTTTCTTTCATCAAATCTATTCTATAGTATTCAGATTTTCAAAAGTTGTAGTTGGTTAGATCATGTATTCTACTTGGGATCACTCTGAACTACATCTCAATGCTTATATGAAGAATTGTGTCAATTCCAAACCATTTATTCCTTGTTCTAAGGTATCACTTAGATCCCAAGGTGATAGATTCTGAGAAAACAACACTAGATTTTATGTTACCAACTAAGAGGAATTGTACTACGACACCCACTAAAATTTTAGCACATCACTTGTCATTTTTACCACTTCCCGTGTGCATTTTCACATGGGAATACATATAAACCCTAATGGTATTCAACTTTGACATCAAAATCAACAACAACATGAGGTCGCATCACATGATCTAACCCCAATAGAGATCCTAATGATCAATGGGAAGTCCCAATGGGTAACCAAAATATAATGCTTCATGACATGAACATACTAAGGATAAGATCCTAATGCATAAAGGAAAGTGCATACATATATTTACCAATTATCACATGTAATGAAGTCATTTTTAGTTTCCCAATAATTGAGGACAAGTGAACAATAAAGTTAGTGACAAATGCAAATATTATGGCCACACCAACTCTACTGTGAGTGATTCTTACATTAGTATTTGTTTCTTTTTGTTGCTATCAACTGAGACCATCATATGTGGACACATGTGAATGCTAATTGTTGTCAACTCATTTATCATATTAAAATAAAACATGAGGTCACGTTACATGAACTCACTCTAGTAAAGATTATGGTGTTTAGGGGAAATAAACTATGGAAAACTACACTTTTTGTGCATGTTTCTCTTACTCCTTTGCTCTTTAATTCCAATGAGAAACTGGGGGGCAATAGAACATTAAAATTAGTTGGAAAAGTGAATTCTATTAGATATAACTAGAAGGATTTACCATTGGCATCCTACTGAGAAAGTGGTAGGTTTTACCATTGGAAATCTACAAATTTTTTCAGTTAAATAAGCTTTTAGTTGTCTCTATCTCTATCTTCTAGTGTTATTTCATTTAATTCCATGTCTGTACATTCTAAGTTTGCTTTTAGATCCCCATTTTCATATAAGTGGAGCTTTCTCATCTATCAAAAAATAAATTCTATAATTTCAAGTTGTCTTTAAGACAATTCCAAGGTAGATGTAGGAAACCTTTCTACTCCCAACTGATCTATATCAGTTTTTAATGGAAATCCTACATAATGAATTTCTCTATGGAGCTTACTATCTAGCCATCATGTTTAATAGTGTTACCCCTCAACAAGGTTATCTTGTACCTTGGAATCCCTAGGGAGGCCTTGGAGGCAATGTTCATGATCTCAAGACCTAAAGTTGATGTATAAACGTCCAGCTAAAATTCTCAAAGGTGATACAACACCATGTGGTAAACATGTAAGATCAACATAACTGTAATGGCGATCGCAACAACAGATGGGTACTTGACCAAAATGTCACAGACCATTGACATACATATGTCTTTGGGATTTCATTGGGGTCCTGAGATCAGGGATATTATCTTGAGTGTCATGACAGTGTCACTTTGCAACATACAAATATTTCTATATGGAATTTATGTTAGTCTTCAAATGGAGTGTACTACTAATCTTTGTCTGAAGTGTGTCATTATCATGAGTTTTAGTGTTCAATCGTATTAATTTAAGACATGATTCTTAGATGTTGGTTAAGGTTTCAAGATAGTGCATTGTTGGTTTGAGCCTTTTCTCATCATGTTTAGACACATGCCTTTATAATTGAGATAGGTTTTTATCTTTTGTAGTTACTTGCAGAGTTAATTTAAGATTTTTATTATATTCCTTTTGAACCATATTTGGATTTGATTCTCATGTTGAATTAGGTTGATTACTTTATTTATTTGGAATTTGATCTTGAATATATCATGGTCTACCAAAGCTTTCTTAAAATTCTATAGGTTTCTTATTATTCATATTGAAAACATCCTTCTTGCATAGATACTAGAGCTTCATATCTTGATATACTAGTATACGAAGCTAGCATGTCCCTCTATAAATTTAGATTGTCACTCTATTTTGTTGAGTCTGTTTCTCTGATTGGTTAGTCCACCATTTCATATAAAATCCTAAATGGTCTTGTTTAGATATAGAGAGTTTAAAATCCCAAAGATGCACTCTTACAATAGTAAGCATAGTGACACTGCTTCTATGAAACTAGCATTTTATTGTGTGGATCACTATAATGTCATGACATGTACATCCTTAATGTCCATGTATTCTATCTTTAAATTAGAATCTAATATAACTTTATGCTACTATCCCGTATGCCTTTGTACTAGAACCATTTGGATTCCACACTTCTTCTTCCACCTCATTTTCCTTTCTATTTGATTCCACGCCATAGCTTCCTTGAGAAAGAGTTCAGCTGATGCAGCAAAGTTAGGTTTTGTTTTCCAATGGTCTCTTGTCAAGTTGTTGAACTCCTCATTGTCATGCCAAATTGCAATGGTTCTAGGAAAATACTACTTATTAAGCTCTTGTGATGGAGTAGTGATGAGATTCCCTTGTCTGTTTTGTGATTCCTAGTGGATATTTTCTCCTTTTGTTTATTTCCTTGTTGAGATTCTATATTAGAATTTTCAAAAGGTGTATTGTCTTGTTGTGAATGTTGTTGTTTCATATTGTTATGGATCTTCTTGAATTTACTCCAATAATACTCAATGTTAGCCTTTCTATAATTATTTTAGGAATAATAATAGGATTCTCCACTTCATCTTCCAACACTAGTACATAAATGACATATATTGTCACATTTGATGGTGTCAGTTAAACAAAAAACACTGACTCCATAGATCAACAATGTCGGTTATGTAAGACAACTGTCACCATATGTGAAGGCCTGCCAATTAAGAAAAGACACGGGTACCTCTTTTACTTCAACGTCAGTTTCTTATAATACAAACCGACGTCTAACATTACCTGTGAAATACAATTTTTGAGGGAAAAAATTCCTCCAAAACTTTCAATATGTCATCGATTTTTTCAAAACCGACGATAAATGTTTTGTGCCATGTCCCCACGGAAAACTTATCCCCTCTTTACCATCGTTGTTATCTCCAGAAACCGATGACTAAAACCCTAAATGAGACGGTGTAGATTTGGACTTAGTTGTCAATTTTTTACGAGTAACTGACGGGACATGTTTCGTGCCATGTCCCCGTGGAAAATTTATTCCCTCATTTATTGTCGGTTTTTGCAAAAAACTGACGACTAATCACCCTTCGTGAGACAAACTTTTTTTAAGGGGATAGTTTTGTAGCGTCAATTTTTTTTAATCTAAAAATTGACGACTAAAACCCCAACGAGGGAAACTTTTTTTGTTTAGATTTGGACTTAGTCGTCTATTTTTGGCAAAAAAAACTAATGACTTAAGGTTTAATACCATCCGTGCAAAATAAACCTTTTCCCATTCTCTCTACTTCATCGTGACTCTGGTTTTACCTCCACTCCTGGTGATTCTGATCCTCCACTCCTCTGCTCGTCTAGTCACTACCTCCAACTGCTTGCTACTCGTCACCTCTTCTCACCAGATCCTCCACTCTTTGATGTGATCTTTGCACCACCAGGAGATGTCAGTGGATCAGATATTGTGCTCGCTTCCTAAGGACACTGACGGATGGAGTCAATGCGTTCACCGGCTGCTTAAGGAGCTATTGCGCTCACTGCTGTCGAAGCTTGGGCCTGAGGACGCTGGAGCTCACCAACCGCTTTAGGATCTTCTTCTTCCCCTTGTGCTAGGTAGTTTTATATCCCCCAAATAGCTCCCCTATATTGCAATAAATGTTTATGCGTGTTTCAGCCAGGAATCAAATTTGACAAAGACTATTCATAATATTTAGAGCTAGGATGTATTTTCTACAATTAAAACAAGATTTGTACATTTATATGAATTTCGAAATAGAGAGGAGATATAATACCTTATTTGTTAAAAACCAGGGCCGTTGGAAGTGCAAGCAATGGCCCAGATCCAGCCACAAAGTCCTTGCAACTTGTTAGTTCACATGGCTGGTTCAAGCTTGGTTTACAGGTTCAATTGGTCGGGTCTTTTGGGCCCCTTGGACCGGTTGGTTTCCTTCTTTTGAATGGTCGGTCCGGGGATCGTTCGTTTCATTAATCTAGCCTCTGTGCGAGCCAGGAAGAAAGGTGGAGGGAGCTCGTCGGAGCTTGGGGGTTCTGGAGCAGGGGGTGTCAGTGCGGGAAGGGAAGGTTCCGCCCACACTCCTTGTGCCACCACGAAGTGGTGGCGGGTGGTAGATTAGGGTAGACAACTGTGGCTGCAAAATTCCCAAAAGCAATAGTGGTGGCACTGTTCAGTCAAGTAGGGGAAGAAGTGGAAGATCAAGGTTACTCGAGGCCAAGATAGAGCATGAAAACATGAGTATTAGCAAGGCATGGTGGATTCGGTCCTTGGGGGGTTGTTTATATAGCACTCGGCTAGGGTTAGAACTAGATCGAGGTTGGGGTGGCAGCTATGCTCTCCAGGGTGAGAGGGGGAGAAAAGAACTCATTTTGGTGGCTGGACAGGGCATGAATGGCAATCAAATTAGGATGAAATTAGTTCGAATTCGCGAGACGAGTGTTCCCTCTCTGTTGGAATTTCAAATCGGGGTCTTAGGTGCGAGTTTGCAAGTCTCGGCCATAAAGACACCTCCCCGCTGATTGTGGGAAGTTGATGATGACCTCGCGGCCACTGGATCAGGCCTGGATCCGCGAGAGGTAGAATCAAGGGACAACAGTCACCCTGGATACCTTGTATGGATCGCTGACTTGGATTAGCCAACAAAAGGGTAAGTAAAGGCAATAAAATGGGTTTTTAGATGCACAACTTCAAAAATTCGTAGATAGCTATAGGAATGTCCAAATGAAATGAAATTTTGAAGATAGCTTTTAAAAAAGTGTGGATAATATCTATAAAAAGTTTGAGAACCAAAATATGAAGTTTGATGTATCAATTTGATTCTTTGAACAAAGTGATGATTGAATCTAATTTGAGGTGTTATAATGTGTAAAAAAACTACATTGATCACCATATTTCGTATTGAGTCTCAATAATGATTATGATGATAAGAAAAAATAAGTTGGGACCATTAGTAGGTATAATGAGGGAAAAATAATAATTTCATCATACATATGCAAAATTTCACTTTGTCACAATAATCATCATGACAATCATCTTACTCATGGTCAGCCATCTGAAAGTGTCATACAAAAACAATCATACATTTAAAAATTAATATAACTAAAATTAGTATAGCATTGTGAAGTTCACACCGATCTAACATTCAAAAAAATAAAACATTTAAAAAAATAAAGGCATGCCTCTAATATTGAGATCTTTTATCAATTAACATTCATTCAATGTGATCTCCATGTACATATAAGTCATCTTTAGCTTCAATATTTGGTGTTGGCAACCCAACTGAGAATGAACTCGAGTCATCATACTTATCATAGTAGTCTTCTTCAACTACAAGATCTTCAATGAACTATCTTTTACCATGAAGAGCAAATGACCATTTTTCTTTTGTAGGATCATCAATATAAAATATATTTTTTTGCATGTGATGCCAATATGAATGGTTCACACTTCTAGCCAATATTTTAAAAATTTACAAATGTGAACCCTAATTCCTCCACTATAACTCCTTTGGTGTTATCAATCCAATTAAACTTAAAGAGTGGAATTCTAAATCTATGTATTCAAACTCCCATATGTCTTCAATGACATCGTAAGATGACATTTTAGCTTCATGTGGACTCTTATCTCTTGCACTAGAAAAAACAATGAAGATGCTTAAAGGGGACCCCACTGTTTTGGATGACGCTCTTATCATCTTGATGCTTTGTGTAATATGAGAACCCATTTATGTCAAACCCTTTATATGCCATAACATTTATTTTTGGTTTAAAGGCGAGGCATTTGATATTTTTAGTAATATTATTTGGAGTTTTAGATAGTTGATGTAAGACTTTATCTTCAAACCACTTAATAAATGTCTTATTATGCTCTCTAGCAAGCCACATTGAATTGGCTCAAGGATATTGTTTCTTGATGAAATTGATATGTTTCGTGATATAAACACTCACTTTTTTGATGTTGTGTAAAATATACAAGTGAACTTGTTCCAACAGCTCACGACTGATTACTTTCATCCGTGATCCTAAAATCCCTTCTCCAGAATACTCCTCAATATTCTTATCATTTACAGGAGCATCATAACCACTAAAAAAGTCATTGTAAAAATATATGACCTCTCTCATCACATAACACTCAATAATACTTGTTACGACCCCACCTCCTGATAACACCCAATTAAGGGAGACCAAGAGGTTGAAGCCGCACCCATTAATCTCGGATCAAAGGTTCGACATATAACCATAAACAATTATTAAATTCTAACAGTCTATACTGAAAATGGTAATAAAATTTTTCTTTGCATACCTTTGAAGAGATTGGAACAAACTAAACTTCTAACCTCAGCTGAACTATTCTAACTAGTTCCTCCTTGTTCTTTAATTCTTGTATTCACAAGGTGTCATTTTACAGTTTGTTCTTTTCATTGTACCTAAAACGCCGAAAAACAAAACGTCGGTCAGCCGAAGCTGGTATGTGGAGGAAACAGATAATGTTCAACTATGTTAACAATATAATCATTCAATTAATCATTTAACAATCAAGATTATATTTTAAGCCATACAACTCAATCCATACATATTCTCGAACTCTGGGTTGTCCCTGCAGTGGACATGAATATCACCTCTCTTTTAGGTAATAGAGTCGCATGACACTATCTGAAGATAGCCCAATATCTAACTCATTATGACTTGATGGTCCTACCTCCATGGTAGCCATGTACTAAGTCAACCATAGACCTGATGGACCTACCCAATAGGTAGCCATGTACTAGGTCATCCATAGACCTGATGGACCTACCCAATAGGTAGCCATGTACTAGGCCTTTCTCTAACCTGATGGACCTACCCATAGGTAGCCATGTACTAGGTTAGCTATTATGCCACAGAGAGAACTAGGATCTGAGTTTACAGGCATATACATTAAGTGATAGTCATAGTCACTTTATATTTGCAATATGAACATCCAAACAGTTTAGTTGCATTCAATGCGATTAAACGTCCGAGAAACCATCGGAAAACTAAGCGGTTATTCATAAGTAACCACATATCTATCTTTGAGATCTCAGCAACAATTTATCCAAATCCAACTAGATGTCCAATCAAGCAAGCCAATCAATCAATCAAGCAAACATTGATCCTGAAAACATGTATAGTGTCTAATTGTCACAAGAATATCCCAAACAACTCCTTATTGACTTGGGACACCTTTCTAAAGTCTCTAAGTCTCATTAGGATGCATTAGGGTTTCTTAGATCAATTTCTCAAACTTTACCCTTTTTAGGTCAACAAACCCTAAAACAACTTTTCCACTCATTAAAAACCCTAATTACTCAAATTATCCACATTAAGGATCTTTTATGCTCAAATTGTCTTAGGATCATCACTTCTCTATTTTATTCGTGGATTTACACAACTAAACCAATTAAAAGACATATTCATCTAAATTAGGGTTTTCAAGCTCATTAGTGCATAATCATGCACGAAACCCTAAATTAAACCAAATATATAAAAAGATCATATTTTTAAATCCTATTTTCTCTTTCATTAACAACAGGTTAATATCAGCTTGAATTATCCATCAAATCTAAGGGTTTTTCCTTAATTGAATCATTAAAGATGATATTATGCCCTTTTCAAATTTCATGCATATTTAAGCACATAAACCCTAAATTAGACTAATCATGTGCAAAGTTCTTCCTTTTTGAACTCAATGTTCCTTTTTACATTTAACATATTAATATCAACTCTAAAGATCCATTAAACCCTATTAATCACTTTAATCATATCAAAGTCGGGTTTCTTTAATCATCATTATGTTAAAGTTGATAAATTACACTACTTTTCACATTTCAAGAGGAATTGGCTTATAAGTACATTTTATTTAGATTCCTCACATCTTTTTGATCAACTTTCATATATAAATTCTTTTCATCCGAGCTACAAATATTTTTCTACGATTTTTGCAAATAAATCATAAAGCGACCAATAGGGAGGTGCCACGTAGCCAACCAACCCCATGCACGTTACCTTGCGCGCGCCCCATCTTCATTTATAACGAAATGTCAGTTTTAGCCCCGCATAAGTGACGCCTTCTACAGCCCACGGAGGGGCAGTTTCGTCCAAGGACACTTGGCCTTCTTCAACCTCGCGTCCACGGTTTGCGGCCGCTGCAACAGACCTAGGGTTGGCTCTCGCTCCTCGTTTCAGACCCGATCTTCGCCGGAGATCATCCCCCTGTCTCCGCCATCGTTGGCCGCACAGGAGGGTACCTCTTGGGCCCCAGGTAGAGTGGTGGCTCGGGCTGGTTTGGTTCCGCAAAGCAGGGCTGACCTGCAGCCAGACGACGGTCGTGCGCCAGCCTCAGAGCACTAGGAAGACGACTGCTCCCTTCCTGATGTCGTGGGAGCGTCAGGTCTCCCTCGTGACCTCCCCACGATGCATGGTTGCTCTGGGGTAGCGTGCATCCTCTTGGTTAGGGTTGCGTGCAAAGAAGAATGAGGAAGGAGATAACTGCATGGAATCCTTTCTAAACTCGAACCAAAACCTTACCCCTTTGTAGGGAAAAGAAACGAACCCATAGTTTGGCTTAAACACGACTCATAGAGTCTCTTTCCAAAAGGATTTATTTTCCTTCAAGGACAAGTAATCCTTCTTTCTCTCTTTAACCTTTTGATATCCTCTGTTATTTGAGTATATAGGAAATTTGAAATTCCTCTTTCTTATCGTCTTTATTCTTGCTCTTTAATCTCTTAGAACGAATTTCTATTTTCTTTTAATAGAAATTACTTCTTCTTTTTCATAATGCCACCAAAAACATTAATAAAGTATCATATTATCTTTTATTTTTGCAAATTTGGTATTCTCTCTCTCTTTCCTCTTTATTGGGGATCCTTGGACCCCAAGAAACTCTATTATTTAGAAATTCTTTTCCAAGGATATTTATTATCCTTCTAGATGCATCTTAATGCATTATTCCACATTATCTTGTTTATTTCTTATTATAATATTTCCTTTTGAGGATTTATCTTTATTTCTCTTTAATTTTCCTCATTGGTATTCCTTTTATCATTAGTAATCCTTGGGATACGAAATTCCACCAAGGATAACTCAATTATACCTCTTTTCACTTATTTTCCACATTTTATCATTATTTTCCAATTTCTTTCTTCATAAAGAAATACTTAATTAATCTTTTCTTTTCTTATTGCTTTCTTTTTGGAACCTTGGACTCCTTGGTACCCAAGGAACCCAAGAGGCACGAAATCCTCTTTGGATTTGCCTTCTAGAGGTTTCCAGATATTTCTTTTCTTAAAATTCAATTATCCATTTACTAATCGAATTTCCTTTATTATTTTCCTTTAATTGGGCCCAATAGCCAATAAAGCCCACAAAAAAACATCAAGGCTATTGTAAGCGAAATCCATTTATTTGAAGCAAATTATATCATTATTTGTTCAAATATCTTTAACATGAGAAATTACATTTCTCACCAATTGAACCCAAAAATTGGGGTTATAACATCCTTCCCCTCTTATAGGAATTTTGTCCTCAAAATTCTATGAATCAATCAAACAAACAAACAAACAATTCAGGATAAGACTTCCCATGTCCATCATTGACACCTATGTGGCTTTTCCGCACTCATGTCGCTTCCACAGAACCTTTATCATCACTTATTCTTTTCCCTGAGTTCTTTCACTCTGGCGTCTATAAACTTCACAGGTGACTCAGGTCATTTCAGCCTCCCTTGGGGCTCACTAGATTCATTGCTCAGCACATGGTCAGGTACCTCACATAGTGCTCTGAATTGGACACAAGGAAAACATCTCCCGTTACTCTATTATGAGGGGTAGGGTCAAACCTAACCTTCTCCACCCATCCTTCTCTAATGGACCCATGTATCGGGGACTCAGCTCTCTTAGTTATAACTTACAGGGGTCGTATTTTCATGTCACATTTTCTCCCACAATAACTTGTATGTCAGTCTACTTTGCATCTGCTCACGACTCTCATCGTCTCTAGGCTCCTTTCATCCCTTGCGCAATCAAAGTGACTTCATCTACACGTATTGGGGTCCCTTTTTCTAACCATCATGTGGTACTTTTCTAACCATGATGTGGTCCTTTCACCAACATCACCTTACTGAAGTGGTGACCGACACAACCTCCCTTACGGAGCTTCATATAATACCCGATATTGTCTATGGTGGTCACTGTCACATCTTTCATAGGACAAGAACTGTCTCTAGATATCACCCTGAACGAGCACACATGCCCTCATCAGACCCTTTAGTCTGGATCATACTAACCATAGTTAGGGGTGATAAACTATACTAACATTGAGTTCTTCATGTACCTACTTCCACTTTATGGAAGTGAACTTTTAGGTCAAACTCAAGAACCTTTGAACTCGCTTCATGGTGTAGTTGAACCATCTCTCTCATGGGTAGTTCAACTAGATCTGTCCCCTAACAGAACTCTTTCTTTCTCATGTTTTCTAGGTAAGGAGACCTACCATAACCCATATTGCATCTCGACCTTCCTTGATCCAGGGAAGACTTATCACAACAACTATAGTGTTGAGCTCTCATTCCCTCTCAGGGATTCTTTTGTCATCTATATCGATACACTAGGTTATTGGGGTTCATCCTTTACCTCCTGGCTTGCATGGCCATAAACCACATGCAACTTCATCTTAAGCATCCAAAGTGCTAATGCCATTTTCCATGGTGTATCATGATTTCCTGTATGTCATGATTCTTTCAAGATCGATTCCTTCGAAACCCTAAACCACTCTTGTCAGGGTTTCATCACCTTCTTTTCCAAAGAAGTGCACTTGAGGTTCTACTACCATCCTTTCATTGCATCCAGGACTAGACTGGCTAACCAAACAACCATAACTTTTCAATGTATCTTGTTACATCTGAGTGTTATCCAAACACCTCTCCTTTTCAAACTTAAGGTTAGCCAATCAACCCTTTCTAGCTTCTGGTCAAACAAGTCAGATGTATCTCAACCAGAGCATCCATTACCACTTCACATCCTTAGGTATTAGGTCACATTACACTTCCATGTATTTCACTTATCATGTCACCTCAAACTATATGTTTATCTTCATAAGAACACTCTCTGATTTCATCATCATGGTGACCAAACTCAACCTAGTATAACTTGCAAGCTCCACTTAGCTCATTCTAGAAACATCCTCATAAGGTGACTACCTCATTCCTTTTAATGCTAGTAAGCCATCCATGTATCATTCACCTTACCAGGGTAGGTTATCTTCTCTATCCCCATTCCTTGTGGCAACGTTCCAACCTACAACATATCTTATCCTTGGTGTATGGCATGCGTAATGTCCTATCTCTCACCCTCATAACAAGAGAAAATAAGCATTTGGCTGCAGTCCAAATACAGAGTTCTTCCTGTTCCAAGAGTAGAGATGGTACATCCCACCTTTCCAATAGACCTTTATATCTAAGTTGCAACGTGCCACATATGTCTCTACATCATAGACATCAAGATATCAAACAAGTTTTGAACCTACTGAGGTTTATATCCTTGGTCATCTCCTCTAGGTCTATAGGGTACCGACTCTTTTGGGATCATTCCTCTTCCCTCATGCATCAAGAGAGTGCCCTACTCATCTGCCCTTTGGGTCCCATGAGTTCATGAAGGTGATCAATCTCCTAACCCATGGCCCTCAGACAATGATAGCTGTTACCTCCCGACCCTATGGTCATGTGCAACTGGGGAATTAGGCAACTCCTACTTTCATCGGTCTTATCCCTACCTGACCCTAGGATAGACTTAGGATTCTCCATTATAGTACATGTTCACTTAGAATCTTACCCAAGTCTTCATCATCTCTCTTTCTGCATTCATGGGCTGACTCTCATCCGTTCATAGGCATTATGGCAACCTGTCTACCTTAGTCAAGCCCCATACTGGTTACTTCCATGGTAACACATTCACATGCAATAGAGATGGATATCTATGGGTCTGTAGATTCAATCTTATACTATGTACCTTTCTCTTAGCTTCTCAAGATCCTATGAGACCTCTTTAGGTTACCTTGAACCAACAAAGCTGATATACACCCTTCCAAAGGGGTCCCTCTCCCAGGATGGGAGGAAAACTATCTCTAAGGTCACAAAAGCTCTTAGGTCTAGGGTTTACATCCACACGAGCCTACTTCACCCTAGCAAGCCATTAAGGCATGAGCAGATCACTTACTGTACCATGCTAGGTCATACTTTTCCTCTTTCCTCAACGTTGGATCAAGATCATACCTTTCTTTATCATCAACCTAGTTGTGAGGGGTTCATCAAACACACCTTAAACTTCAGTGGCTCTTCTTTTCCTCTATTCATGAGGATTACTATGCTCGCTTCTATAGGAACTCAACTTCTCATCATGAGCCTTAGGTACGCCACTTCCCCTCTTAGGCCTAGGAACCCTAAGTTCAATGCATGCTATGTCTCTTAACTACAAACCAAGCATGAAAAAGGCATGACACACACTCCTCGTCATCCTTCAACTCAAGCAACACTTAGTGTTGGGTCCTCTTTAAGGACAACCAACAAGGTACAAGGCCTCAGAACCTGCTACTAAACCTTTCTAGGTCTGAGGAACTCTTTTTCCTACCTCAGAAGGTAGACACCTATACTATAGGCACATAGGCACCATATGCTTCATCTTCACTCCCTAGGGTTTGGTCCTTCTAAAGGCAACCAAGATATCATCAACTTATGAGGCAACCACTGTCATCCATTGTTCAGGGTTTTAGGCTTCCAACCTTCTTGTTGGGTTTCCTGCTCTCTCTAGAGCTAACCCTACATCCAACCTCACCATTAGAGGTCCTCTCTTCATGAAAGATCAACCTCCAAAGCATTCTTTACATGGGTGAAGCCTAGGTTCGCACTTATGGTTGCTCAAGATCATCCATAACCCTTTATGCTCCATCATAATTCCTTATCCAGGGTTTCATTCTACCGTCAACACTATGACGTGCCTTAGGGGCCAGCTTTGCCCTACTCGCACAAGCCCATAGGGTTTCTATGGTCCCTCACTAACATCGTCATCTAAGGAGCTATCCTTTACCCTAACATGCATGACCCTTCCCAGGGTTGGGTTGCCAAAGGTGCTAGGTCACCCATGGATCATATGACATCCCAAAGGCATGTCCTTTCAAACACCTGGTCCAACTCATCTCTCTCTAACCTTCACTTAGGGTTAGGGTTAGCATCATCCTCAGAGGATGTGCCAGGTCTCTACTTGCAATGGAGATCTCTATCTCCAAGACTAACTTATCCTCCTGACAAGAAGGTCTAGCCTCAGGTCTCTTCTGAGGACATGACATCTTATGTCATACGTCCTAAGCATGTATCTATTATTTATTTTGTGCTTATTCTATTAAACTTATGTCCATGACATCTTATTTACATGCCTTTCATTAATTTAGTGGAGGATTCCTTAAACCTTATTAACCTTACCCATACCTCAAGAGGGTGAGGAGAAGAAAGAAAACCCTAATCCTTTAGGTCCTTATCAGAATTTTGTGATGAGTAGGGATGAATAAGATGAGAAGTCCTAAAGGTATCTTATTTCGATTCATACCCTAAGACTTTGGCCAGGCGGTCACACGGGTCTGGGAGTCCTCGTATTCCGACTAGCAGTGCGGAGGAAAACCTTGCCAGCCCCCGGTCATGATCCCTTTCTAGACACATCCGTCTTTCGGATACTCCTCTAATAACTCCCTTGGGTTCTATGGAGTTTGTAAAATTTAATAATTATTAATGGTTAAATGAGGAACCTAGGCTCTGATACCAAATGTTACGACCCCACCTCTCGATAACCCCCAATTAAGGGAGACCAAGAGGTTGAAGCCGCACCCATTAATCCTGGATCAAAGGTTCGACATATAACCATAAACAATTATTAAATTCTAACAGACTATACTGAAAATGGTAATAAAAATTTTCTTTGCATACCTTTGAAGAGATTGGAACAAACTAAACTTCTAACCTCAGCTGAACTATTCTAACTAGTTCCTCCTTGTTCTTTAATTCTTGAATTCACAAGGTGTCATTTTACTATTTGTTCTTTTCATTGTACCTAAAACGCCGACAAACAAAACGTCGGTCAGCCGAAGCTGGTATGTGGAGGAAACAGATAATGTTCAACTATGTTAACAATATAATCATTCAATTAATCATTTAACAATCAAGATTACATTTTAATCCATACAACTCAATCCATACATATTCTCGAACTCTGGGTTGTCCCTGCAGTGGACATGAATATCACCTCTCTTTTAGGTAATAGAGTCGCATGGCACTATCTGAAGATAGCCCAATATCTAACTCATTATGACTTGATGGTCCTACCTCCATGGTAGCCATGTACTAAGTCAACCATAGACCTGATGGACCTACCCAATAGGTAGCCATGTACTAGGTCATCCATAGACCTGATGGACCTACCCAATAGGTAGCCATGTACTAGGCCTTTCTCTAACCTGATGGACCTACCCATAGGTAGCCATGTACTAGGTTAGCTATTATGCCACAGAGAGAACCATGATCTGAGTTTATAAGCATATACATTAAGTGATAGTCATAGTCACTTTATATTTGCAATATGAACATCCAAACAGTTTAGTTGCATTCAATGCGATTAAACGTCCGAGAAACCATCAGAAAACTAAGCGGTTATTCATAAGTAACCACATATCTATCTTGGAGATCTCAGCAACAATTTATCCAAATCCAACTAGATGTCCAATCAAGCAAGCCAATCAATCAATCAAGCAAACATTGATCCTGAAAACATGTATAGTGTCTAATTGTCACAAGAATATCCCAAACAACTCCTTATTGACTTGGGACACCTTTCTAAAGTCTCTAAGTCTCATTAGGATGCATTAGGGTTTCTTAGATCAATTTCTCAAACTTTACCCTTTTTAGGTCAACAAACCCTAAAACAACTTTTCCACTCATAAAAAACCCTAATTACTCAAATTATCCACATTAAGGATCTTTTATGCTCAAATTGTCTTAGGATCATCACTTCTCTATTTTATTCGTGGATTTACACAACTAAACCAATTAAAAGACATATTCATCTAAATTACGGTTTTCAAGCTCATTAGTGCATAATCATGCACGAAACCCTAAATTAAACCAAATATATAAAAAGATCATATTTTTAAATCCTATTTTCTCTTTCATTAACAACAGGTTAATATCAGCTTGAATTATCCATCAAATCTAAGGGTTTTTCCTTAATTGAATCATTAAAGATGATATTATGCCCTTTTCAAATTTCATGCATATTTAAGCACATAAACCCTAAATTAGACTAATCATGTGCAAAGTTCTTCCTTTTTGAACTCAATGTTCCTTTTTACATTTAACATATTAATATCAACTCTAAAGATCCATTAAACCCTATTAATCACTTTAATCATATCAAAGTAGGGTTTCTTTAATCATCATTATGTTAAAGTTGATAAATTACACTACTTTTCAAATTTCAAGAGGAATTCGCTTATAAACACATTTTATTTAGATTCCTCACGTCTTTCTGATCAACTTTCATATATAAATTCTTTTCATCCGAGCTACGAATATTTTTCTACGATTTTTGCAAATAAATCATAAAGCGACCAATAGGGAGGTGCCACGTAGGCAACCAACCCCATGCACGTTACCTTGCGCGCGCCTCATCTTCATTTATAATGAAATGTCAGTTTTAGCCCCGCGTAAGTGACACCTTCTACAGCCCGCGGAGGGGAAGTTTTATCCAAGGCCACTTGGCCTTCTTCAACCTCGTGTCCACGGTTTGCGGCCGCTGCAACAGACCTAGGGTTGGCTCTCGCTCCTCGTTTCAGACCCGATCTTCGCCGGAGATCATCCCCCTGTCTCCGCCGCCCTTGGCCGCACAAGAGGGTACCTCTTGGGCCCCAGGTAGAGCGGTGGCTCGGGCTGGTCTGGTTCCGCAAAGCAGGGCTGACCTGCGGCCAGACGACGGCCGTGCGCCAGCCTCAGAGCATGGGGAAGACGACTGCTCCCTTCCTGATGTCGTGGGAGCGTCAGGTCTCCCTCGTGACCTCCCCATGACGCATGGTTGCTCTGAGGTAGCGTGCATCCTCTTGGTTAGGGTTGCGTGCAAAGAAGAAGGAGGAAGGAGATAACTGCGTGGAATCCTTTCTAAACTCGAACCAAAACCTTACCCCTTTATAGGGAAAAAAAACGAACCCATAGTTTGGCTTAAACACGACTCATAGAGTCTCTTTCCAAAAGGATTTATTTTCCTTCAAGGACAAGTAATCCTTCTTTCTCTCTTTAACCTTTTGATATCCTCTGTTATTTGAGTATATAGGAAATTCGAAATTCCTCTTTCTTATCGTCTTTATTCTTGCTCTTTAATCTCTTTGAACGAATTTCTATTTTCTTTTAATAGAAATTAATTCTTCTTTTTCATAATGCCACCAAAAAACATTAATAAAGTATCATATTATCTTTTATTTTTGCAAATTTGGTATTCTCTCTCTTTCCTCTTTATTGGGGATCCTTGGACCCCAAGAAACTCTATTATTTAGAAATTCTTTTCCAAGGATATTTATTATCCTTGTAGATGCATCTTAATGCATTATTTCACATTATCTTGTTTATTTCTTATTATAATATTTCCTTTTGAGGATTTATCTTTATTTCTATTTAATTTTCCTCATTGGTATTCCTTTTATCATTAGTAATCCTTGGGATACGAAATTCCACCAAGGATAACTCAATTATACCTCTTTTCACTTATTTTGCACATTTTATCATTATTTTCCAATTTCTTTCTTCATAAAGAAATACTTAATTAATCTTTTCTTTTCTTATTGCTTTCTTTTTGGAACCTTGGACTCCTTGGTACCCAAGGAACCCAAGAGGCACGAAATCCTCTTTGGATTTTCCTTCTAGAGGTTTCCACATATTTCTTTTCTTAAAATTCAATTATCCATTTACTAATTGAATTTCCTTTATTATTTTTCTTTTATTGGGCCCAATAGCCAATAAAGCCCACAACAAAAACATCAAGGCTATTGTAAATGAAATCCATTTATTTGAAGCAAATTATATCATTATTTGTTCAAATATCTTTAATATGAGAAATTACATTTCTCACCAATTGAACCCAAAAATTGGGGTTATAACAATACTCCTTTCAGCCCGATAACGATTTCAAACATCACCTTTAAAACGTTCATGTATCGTTCAAAAGGATACATCCAATGCAAGAAAACTGGTCCCAACATTTTCACTTCCCTAGTCAAGTGGATAACAAGATGTACCATGATATCAAAGAATGAAGTAGGAAAATACATCTCAAGATGACATAGGGTAACAACCACTTCTCTTTGCAACTTATCGAGATTCTCAGGATCAATAAATTTTCTTCATAGACTATTGAAGAAGAAACAAAGTCTGGTGATTGCAAACCTTAGAGTGTGACAATCATGATATTTAAGACATATAAGCTTCAGATCTTTCATTGATACCAATCTACAGATATTGGAAGAGTAATCTTGTGGTACCTTAAAATTAACCAAGCACTCGCAAAAAACTTTCTTCTCCTTTCTAGACAACATGTAACAAGCAGGAGGTAAATATGTTCTCCGATCAGTACAAAGTAATTATGTTAATTTTTTCCTAATTCCAATTTCATGTAGGTCCATTATGGATTTTATCCCACCTTTATTCTTACCTGGTTTATTTAACAGAGTACTAATAACTCTATCAAAGACATTTTTCTCAACATGCATGACATCGATACAATGCCTAACTGCCAAAGAACTCCAATAAGGAAGATCCCAAAATATTGACTTCTTCTTGAATAAAGATTTGTCAATTTGTGTGGGCATGGTACATTGTGATCTCTTACCAAATTCATTGATAAAGTATTTTACTCTTTCATGAACAACCTCCCCTGGTATAAGTTTAGGTGCACTTTGTTCCTCATTCCATCCAATGAACGTTTTGTGCAACCTTCGGTACAAATGAAATTTTGGAAGAAACCTTCGATGACCAGATTTATAGTCTTACCGCCATGTTTTAATAATAATGAATCAGTGTTCTCTTCCACATATAGGACACACTTTAAATCATTTTACAATGTATTTAGACAAATTCCCATGTGCTGGAAAGTCATTAATAGTGCAAAACAACATAGCATGCAAACAAAATGTCTCTCTATGTGAAGCATCATAGGTCATCACACCTTCACCCTAGAGTTTTTTTAAGTCATCAATCAGAGTTTCAAGACAAATTTCGATATCATTTCCAGGTTGTTTAGGGCACAATATCAACAATGAGAACATAATGTACTTAGTTTTCATGCACAACCAGGGAGGAAAATTATATATAACAAACATAATAGGCCAAGTGCTATGTTGGCTACTCAGTGTCTCATATGAATTTATCCCATCAGTACAAAGCCCACGTCTTAGATTCTTGACTTCTTCACCAAATTTAGGGTACAATAAATCAATCTTCTTCCATTGTGGGGAATCAATCGCATGTCGTAGGATCCCATCATTATTTTTCTTAACCTCTGCATGCCACCTCAAATTCTTCACATCTATCGGATTGACAAATAAGTGTTGAAATCATGGTATTATAGGTAGATACCACATCACCTTGGCCGAATAACAGGTTTTGGACTTCCCGAAGTCATCATTTTATACCTTGATGGCCCACAAATTTGGACAATCTTTCAAATCCACATAGTCCTTTTGAAATAATACACAGTCATTCGGGCATGCATGTATCTTCTTTGCGTCCATTCCCATTGGGCATAATAATTTCTTTAACTCATATGTTGAGATTGGAAGCTCGTTTCGTTTAGGAAGAATTTTTTTTTCAACAAAGATAACAATGATGTGAAGCTTTTATCGCTCCATCTATTGTTAGCATTCATCTTATCCAATCTCAACACAATGCTAAGCTTCATAAAATTAGTAAAACCTATGTATAATGGTCTCTCAGCATCATATACAATGTTCCTAAACATGGGAGGTGGATCAATGTACTCTACCCCACAACTATCCAACATGTCATCAACATGTCTATTGGAACCGGTTCGTTCACATCTACATCATCGGAAGAATTTTTTTCTTCCACACAAGCACTACTATCGACATCCACTGATTTTAGGTTTGAAACCTCTCCATGCTAGTACCATTCTGAATAGCCTTGTACAATCCCATTGCTCATGACATGATTTTTTATTTTATCACCAGTGTTGACGTTCAAATTGATGCCTACATGGACAATAGAACCTATCTTTACGTTGTTTCTTAGAACCTATCTCCAAGTTGTTTCCTATGTTCCTTCAAAAATCTAATAAACTGGTCAAGACCAGCAATAAACTCTATGGTGCAGTGATTTGGAATGGACATCTAGGATCTATCCATTCTATGATCAAAGAGAAAACATGTATATATGAGTGTTTAGTATTAAAATATTAGGGTTTAGAGTTAAAAGATAGGGTTTAGGGTCTTATATATAATAAATGTATGTACCACCTATCCCATTCTTAAACACCTAATCTCACTAGTAAGTGTATAATGTGTATTCGATTTAAAAAAAATCGATAGCATTTCCCTACAGTTCTCCAAGTACACCAATGTACATGGGCAAATGCCCACCAACATATGTACTTACGGGGAAGTGTTGAAGAAACATCATGAAAACCAAATATACATTATACACTTACATCCTAAGTGAGATTAAGTGTTGGAGAACAGTCCCAAACTGGGGACTATCCAAGATTTACTCCTAATGAGTAAATATCAGATGGGTTTCTAGGCTAACAAAATACATGTATGTATTTTACAATAGAAACATCTTATAGTCTTAATCATATCCTAGTATAGGTACCATATTCTATAACATTGATTTCAACATCTCCAATGTCCATGCATGTTCATCATCAAGATAATCATTACACATAAATTTGTCATGACCTAGGGAATCTTGATCAGAAAAAACCCATTAAATTGATTAAAAATACTTTGGAAACCTGATTCCAAATGATTTTCACTAATATATCTTAATCTTGATCTATTTCTTATATAATTGGTTTAAATGACTCTATTTGTGGTTAATCTTGACTAAACACTGAAAACCCTAATTCTTGACTCTAATGTTCATATTGAGACTCTAAAATCATAATTGACCAATTAATGATCTAGATATATATTTGTTGACTTGAGTAAATCTTGAATATGATGATGACATCTTAATAATATGATTGATCTAAATCTTGTGGCATATCTTGACATATTGACCTAAAAGTTGATCTCCGATTTACTCATAATACTAATCAGAATTGGATCTAATCTTGAACCCCAATGATGTTAGAACTTGATAATGATCTAAAGACTTGATTTTTGACATGCATATTGACTAGGATAATTAGGGTTAATACATGTACCTAGAAAACCTAGGTAGGTCATTCACACTCGAAAATACTTGACACATGAAATAATGTTGGACATATCAAAATATTGGTTGATTATAAGTGAATGACCCAACCCTAAGGTTGACATAGGAAAATTGTAAACCTAATCTCGAATATTAAAACATGATATCCAAATATCTTGATCTTTACCCTTTATCCAAACATTGTGTTTTAGGATCTAACTCGAAGGGTCGACCTATTACTAGTGGATTTGTACTCAGAATCTCAGTGAAAGGTACACTATTATATAACTCCTCCTTGATTGTATTGAAGATACTTTTATGTATCTCTTGAATGTATACTTGGCTACTTACTTGGATGAGCTACTGTTCCCTATGATTAGTCTTATATTTTTCTATACTATATTTTGAAAAACATGAAAACATAAATTTCTTGTCCATTATGACGGCCCGTATATTAATAATGATGATGATATTTATAATGTTGATAATTTTGATATTGAGTGCAACAACCCCCTCATTTGGAGGTGGGACTTATACATTGGTCTCCTATGTTCCTATGGTGAGAAGGAGCCTAGTGACCTTCCCCATTGCGTTGTGGTAACATAGTCACAAAAAATATATAGCATGCTTATTTGATTACAACATAATGGGAACTCGTAATAAAAATTAAATCGTTGAATAAAAACATTTTATCGAATGATATTGGTTTTGGAAATCATTTGTTATTCTTTTGAATATAAGTCCTGCCAAGTAAACTTATTTTCTTATAAACTGTGTTACTTGGTTTTGATAGTGTACCATGCAATTGCATGATTGTGTCTTGATTTTCTTGATTTTAGGCAATACAAATGAACTACTGAATAAGATCGCTTCCGCACTCTGCATACGATGATGACAATGATATATTGGATAAATCTCCATATTGGGTTAGTTGTTCTTTAAATATCTAGTTTTTGAGTTATTATTTGTTATTGTATATGCCAGTGTGATAAATCCTATCGGGCCACTCAGGGACGGGCTCTTCAAACCCTTTACCACTGTCTAGGTAGTGAGATTGGGATTGGGGTAAAAATGGTTCCGTGACAGTTGGTATTAGAGTTTACACACTCCCATATACTTTAAGTAAATAATTTCTCAAGTCTCTTACACCCAAGAAACCGTAAAGTCCATAATGGTGAAAATTGAGGTGTCTAGGCTCGGGGTCGTGGCACAATTTCTCCTATCCGTCTTCACGGTGGCTGAGATCCCCCACTCTACCTGGACTCTATTGATCCAAAACTGGACCTAAAGGTTCTCTTGTGAAACCCTAGAGAGTCTTCTAGCATCTCATCTCTTCTTTAAGGAGTACCCAAGCCACCCATGTAGATGAAGATTAGGTAGTCTTCTCATCTCACCATGTGGACTTTTTCTTATGACCATTTACCACATGATGTCTCAATTTAGGTAGCTTTTGCATGGGAAAAATGAATATCAATAGCATGATCTGACTTTAATATGAAAACTTGATTTTGATCAATTAATCTTGAAATAAAATACTCATGTATGACTCCTAATATCATGAACACTCAATTTGGCCAAAACGTGACTACATGTTTGCTATGTTTGAGGTCAATATTAATAATCTTGATATGGTGAAATAAGAAGGGCTTATACCTTATACCTCATTGTTGATGAGGTCTCTATTTGATTAATGTCCATGTTGCCCTATTATTGATTAAACCTCAAATATAGTTAAACAATGTGTATCCTATTTTATACATATCTTGACCATGCTATCAAGTGACTAAGACTAAGACCCACAAAACCATGATTTAAGATCTATGATGCAAAAAGTAGTTTTCCTATTGACCATTGATGCCTTTTGCAATCTCAATTTTGATATGATGATGATGGACCTAGATTTTGCACTATTATGCTCTAATTCCTCGAATGCCAAATTCAAATCCTGATTTTCAAATTATATCACTACCGTGATCATGAAAGGAAAGGAATGCAACTATTACCTTGACTTTGAAAAATCTTAACATTATTTCCCTATTATGGTCTTGAATTTTGATCTCATGACCTTATGGAATACGATTTAATCATGGATACTCTCCCTATTTGAATAAGCTCAATTGATAATGACTAATGTTGGTAATGTGCTAGATTAGGGTGGTAGTTGACTCATGACTCCCCTAACCTAGGTCACATACCTATTATGACTACCCCTAAATTTTCATATTTTAGAGTTTGGCAAGGTATAACCTTTCACTCGATTAGGATTGGATTACCTAAGCCTAATAGGTTAAACCCATAGTTGATACTCGATCTTGAATATTGATTTCATAATTACCTTGATATATGACAATTTTGACTATATCTTGTGGTTTACTTCCTAGATAGACCTAGGTCTAGATTATTCATCAAAATCAGATACCCTGATTATGAAATTTTCATATGTTGCTCAAATATTGATTGCATATTGTTGCTCAAAATTGAATATAGATGAGTGATCTCCCTCAAGGTCTAAATAGGGATCTAAACCTTGGCTTCAAAAATTTGGACCTATAACTTTTGATGTCCAAAAATCTTGATTATTGATAATGTGACTCACAATTATCAAATCTCAATAATGGTACAAATCCTATGTTCACATTATTTGGATCTACATATCATACTAGACATATAACTAATAACTTCAAAATCCCAAATCTTGAAATTTTGAAATGATGACTATTTTGACCCTCTCGAGTTATGACTTAGAGTCTAACTCTCATTAGGACTAGGGCGGGACCTCCCATTGATATTGAAAGTATGATGTTGTCTTGAAATGTTGAAATATGAAATCTCAAATCATGGATATATAACCCCACCTAGGCCAATGTAGAGGCTAGGACCCTGAGATTTTGGGATTGAAAGTCACCTTGTACACATGATGCAAAAAATCTATTTGCCTGGTCTAAAATATGATCCCTCCAAATTTGTGATCAATAGGATACTTCCCATATTTATGGCTCAAATGATGCATTGACCTTGATACTCAATTGCTCGATGATGGAATGATATTGATACCAAGTTGGTTATGATATGGAACATGGAATCCAAATTATGATTATTGAACTAGTTGCATTTTGAAGATTTAATTTTAATTATATAGTTGAGGATGTTCAAATAATTGAGGATATGATCTAGATTTGGACAATTCTAATTTGAGGATGTTTTTGAATTTTGGGGACAGAATTCCTTTTTAAGGAGGGAAGGACGTGACAAAGTGAAATTTTGCATAAGTATGATGAAATTACTATTTTTCCCTCATTATATCTTCTAATGGTCTCAAATTATTTTTTCTTGTCATCATAATCATTATTGAGACTCAAATATGAAATATGGCGATCAATGTAGTTTTTATACACATTATAACACCTCAAATTAGATTCAATCATCACTTTGTTCAAAGAATCAAATTGATACATCAAACTTCATCTTTTGGTTCTAAAACTTTTTATCGATATTCTCCACACTTTTTTGAAGCTATGGTCCAAATTTCATCTCATTTGGACATTCCTACAGCTGCCTACGAAATTTTGAAGTTTTGCATCTAAAAACCCTTTTTATTGTCTTTATTTGCCCTTTTGTTGGCTAATCCAAGTCAGAGATCCATACAAGGGATCCAGGGTGACTATTGGCCCTTGGATCTACCTCTCACAGATCTAGGCCTGATCCAGTGGCTACGAGGTCATCATCAACCTCCCGCAATCAGTGGGGAGGTGTCTTTATGGCTGAGACTTGCAAACTCACACCTAAGACCCCGATTCGAAATTCCAACAGAGAGGGAACGCTCGTCTCATGAATTTGAACTGATTTAATCCTAATTTTACCGCCATTCGTGCTCTGTCCAGCCACCAAAATGAGTTCTTTTCTCCCCCCTCTCACCCCGGCGAGCATAGTTGCCACCCCAACCTCGATCTAGTGTTAACCCCAGCCTAGTGCTATATAAACAGCCCCCAAGGACCGAATCCACCATGCCTTGCTAATACTCATGTTTTCATGCTCTATCTTGGCCTTGAGAAATCTTGATCTGCCACTATTTCACGTGCTTGACTGAACATTGCCGCTATAATTGCTTTTGGGCATTTTGCAGCCACGACCATCCGCCCCAATCTAGCACCTGCAACCACTTCGCGTTGGTGCAAGGAGTGTGGGAGGCACCTTCCCTTTCTACACTGACACCCCCTGCTCCAGAATGCCCAAGCTCCGGCGAGCTCCCTCTACCTTCTTGGCTCGTGCGAAGGCCAGATCGATGAACCAAACGATCCCCGGACTGACCAGTCAAAAGAAGGAAACCAACCGGTCCAAAGGGCCCAGAAGACCCGACCAATTGACCATGTGAACCAAGCTTGAACCGGCCATGTGAGCTTACAAGTTGTAAGGACTTTTTGGCTGGATCTGGGCCATTGCTTGCACATCCAATGGCCCTGGTTTTTCACAAATAAGGTATTATATCTCCTCTCTATTCAGAAATTCATATAAATGTACCGATCATATTTTAATTGTAGAAAATACATCCTAGCTCCAAATATTATGAACAAGTAGTCAATCTTGTTCAGAAAAAGCCAGTGAATCGATTAAAAATACTTTCGAAACCTGATTCCAAACGATTCTCACCGATATATTTTAATCTTGATCTATTTCTTATATAATTGGTCTAAATGACTCTATTTGTGGTTAATCTTGACTAAACACTGAAAACCCTAATTCTTGACTCTAATGTTCATATTGAGACTCTAAAATCATAATTGAACCATTAATGATCTAGATTTATATTTGTTGACTTGAGTTAATCTTGAATATGATGTTGACATCTTAATAATATGATTGATCTAAATCTTATGGCATATCTTGACCTGTTGACCT
Organism: Alisma plantago-aquatica; assembly: GCA_963693085.1. NCBI lineage: Eukaryota > Viridiplantae > Streptophyta > Magnoliopsida > Alismatales > Alismataceae > Alisma > Alisma plantago-aquatica. Next base: position 630,563,713 of record OY856412.1, on the reverse strand, counting down.
AAAAGTTGATCTCTGATTTACTCATAATACTAATCACAATTGGATCTAATCTTGAACTCCAATGGTGTTAGAACTTGATAATGATCTAAAGACTTTATTTTTGACTTGCATATTGACCAGGATAATTAGGGTCAACACATGTACCTAGAAAACCTAGGTAGGTCATTCACACTCAAAAATACTTGACACTTGAAATAATGTTGGACATATCGAAATATTGGTTGATTATAAGTGAATGACCCAACCCTAAGGTTGACATAAGAAAAGTGTAACCCTAATCTCAAATATTAAAACATGATATCCAAATATCTTGATCTTGACCCTTGATCCAAACATTGTGTTTTGGGATCTAACTTGAAGGGTCGACCTATTACTAGTGGATCTGAACTCAAAATCTCGGTGAAAGGTACGCTATTATATAAATCCTCTTTGATTTTATTGAAGATACTTTTATGTATCCCTTGAATGTATACTTGGCTACTTACTTGGTTTAGCTATTGTTCCCTATGATTAGTCTTCTTTTCTTCTATACTATATTTTGAAAAACATGAAAACATAAATTGCATGCCCATTATGACTGCCCGTATATTGATAATGATGATGATATTGATAATGTTGATAATGTTGATATTGAGTGCAACAACCCCCTCATTCGGAGGTGGGACTTGTACATTGGTATCCTATGTTCCTATGGTGAGAAGGCGCCTAGTGACCTTCGCCATCGCGTTGGGGTAACAAAGTCACACAAATATATAAGCATGCTTATTTGATTACAACATAATGGGAACTCGTAATAAAAATTGAATCGTTGAATAACAAACATTTGGTCGAATGACATTGGTTTTGGAAATCATTTGTTATTGTTTTGAATATAAGTCCTGCCAAGTATACTTATTTTCTTATAAACCGTGTTACTTGATTTTGATAGCGTACCGTGCAATTGCATGATTGTGTCTTGATTTTCTTGATTTTAGGCAATACAAATGGACTACTGAATAGGATTGCTTCTGCACTCTACATACCTTAATGATAAGGATATATTGGAAAAATCTCCATATTGGGTTAGTTGTTCTTTAAATATCCAATTTTTTAGTTATTATTTGTTATTGTATATGCCAGTGTGATAAATCCTATCGGGCCACTTAGGGACGGGCACTTTTCAATCCCTTTACCACTGTCTAGGCAGTGAGATTGGGATTGAGGAAATAATGGTTCCGTGACAATTACCATGAGGGTCAGGCACCGCCTCACAATGTAAGTTTTACAATATATCCTATATCTAGCTATATATATATATATATATATATGTGTCCATTTATAAGTTATATCCTATATGTTTTTTTTGTCAATTTTTAGGTTGATGATGTACCCCCTAAAAACCATGTGTCACTTGATGAGAGAAAAAAAAAGAATTGAAAAAATTAGGGACATCACTATGATGAACAAGTTACTACAACAAAGGGGCAATGGATTAAAATGGGTTTTGGATTTTGATCATGCAGGAAATCTAGTTGGGGTTAACTGCATCTTTTTTGTTTCATATCTTGGGGTTCTTACTCGTAGTCATTATGGTGTAAATGCAAAATCTTGGCATACAGTTCCTAAAGGGAAGAAGGAATTAGTATGGAAAGAACTATATGTGAGATATTATCATTTGCAATTCTATTTTTAAAGTTATTTACAATTCTATTTTTTAGAATGCTCTACTAAATATACAAAATTTTGTAGAATATATTTGAACTAGATGTAATCCTACATCATAAAAAGGTGATGCAACGTTGTGGGAGGGTCCTAAGGAACTATAAGACAACATTCAACCGATAATACATACGAGATGCTGATAAGAGGAAGAAGTCAACCCTTCAGCAATGGAACTACCTAGACCCAGATGAGTGCAAGGCGTTTGTTGATATGAGAAATATTGATGAATTCAAGATATTAAGTGTCACTCCCAATTTAATTAATATACATTCTTATGAATTCACCTATTAATGATTGACCTTGATTGTTACTAACCAATTCAATGTGATTACTAACAAGGCTATGAGTGATGCTCAAAGAGCAAGGCATGCACTGAATGTGTATGACCACAGATGGGTCCAGTTGGCTATGCAGCTCTTTGCCAAAAACTACAGAGATCTTCTATTCAGCAGTAGACTGCTCCTAATAATGAGATTGGTGAGTCCTTTACTATTACTTGCGCACCTATATATTGCCATGATGTGTGGATAGATGGGAGGCAAAATAAAAAATGAGAGATAACCAACCCCACAACTACTTAGGCAGGTGCAAAAATGGTAAAATTCAACTCTCAGAGCAATAATTATTGATGATTGTTATGTTTACATACCAATTTCTATTGATGATAATTAGCAAGAGATTCATAAGCGTAGGAAAAAAAGACTCATTCATCCCTGAGGGCACAAGGGATGAATTGATAGTTGCTCTCAGTAACCTAGAGCACCCCGGACGTGTTAGAGTTGCAGGGGTCGTAGTGGGCTGATGCGATGATTTTGAGTCGCATTTATAGACATGTTTCATATGTGTTTTATGCTTTAATTAGTCATTTCTATGGTTAAGATCGCATAATTCATCCACTTAGGTCTTTGATGCTATTTTATGTCAAATCCCCTTTATTTCATCATTTTGAGCATTAATTGTCAAAATATTATTATTTGTGTGAACTTATTTGGTTTCATGTTTGAATTTCAGGAAAAACGAGTATCTGCTTCCGTCGATACCATCGACGGAAGTCGATACCATCGACATGATCACAGGTTGCCAGCCGAAAGGAGCAGTAAAGCGTCGATACTATCGACATGGATGTTGATAGTATCGAGTCACCTTCAGGTTGCCGGTGAAGAAGCAGTCGATAGTATCGACACCCAGTCGATACCATCGACGCACGGAGGCTATAGCGACGCAAAATGACAAAAATCGATGCCTACATGAAGTCGATGTCATCGACCTGCGTCGATGGTATCGAGACTACATCAGACACTCAGACAAAAAGAAAGAAGGGCTGCCGCTACCACACTGGGTCGATACCATCGACCCGCGTCGATGGTATCGACACCGTCAGATATGTGTTTGATTTAGATTGTTCCCAATCAAACGGTCGTGGTTAATTAGAAACCTAATGAGGGAGTTATACCTAATGACGGCTGCCCAGATGAGGGGAAAAGGGATTAGCCATTACACGAGTACCGAGGAGCGGTAGAGAGGAGAACGGAGGCTAGAAGCTCATACTTGTTGATCTGGGGGCCGAAGAAGACGGATTCCACCACCGAGAGGCGGTAGAGCACGCATTCTACACCAAGGATCAACTGGTTCTTCTCCGTTCAGGGGTTTTCTCTTTCATTCCTCGTTTTTCACATGTTTTCCCCTATTTCTACCATGTACTTGTGTGAGATGAACATGCGGGGCTAATCCCCTTCATCTTTAGGACTGGGAGTAGCCCGGTAATTCATTGTATGACAATTTTATAATAGTGAATCATATTTTATCTCTTAAATCCGTGGTATAGTTTCGTTTTCTCAATGTATTGTTATGCTTGGTCACCATGATAATAATCTAATGCCCTTAATCACTTTGAAAGAAGGATTAACGGTTGAAAAGAGATGAAATCTACATTAATCGATAAATCCCTTGAACAAGGCGGTGTAAAATTAATGGTGGAAACTGAGAGATCGTTCGTAATGCACCTAGTTTAGGGTATATGTTACTACGACGGTGGAACCAACCTAAGCTTAGGTAGTGAATTGCACCACAACAGTGGGAAATTCTGTCTTTAGGCCACTACCCGGATAGAGAGATAAAATTGAATAGCTATATAGAATTTAATACAATGAAAACCCGCGGTGAAACCGCAATCCTAAAGATACCCTTTTGAATTGATTAAACCAACATTTAATCGATTGCTTCTTTTGTTTTGTTTTTATTTTTCTTTTATTTTTAACAACAACTCTCAACTTGTTAATCGGCTTAGCTGATCGCGAGTGGTTAGTAGGAGTCTCCATCGATTGCATGTATCCCTGAGTTCGACTCGGGCCTCACAAAGGCCTGTACTACTCAACGCGTTCACTTGCGTTTATACGCACGGTAAATTTGCGTCAAGTTTTTGGCGCCGTTGCCGGGGATACACCAATTTGTTGGCACTTTGAGTGCTACGAGCGGCCATTCTAGGCCACATTTTTTTGTATTGATTTTGAAATCATTTCTAAAATTAATAGTCTATCTTTCTAATTTTTGTATTCGTCTAGCACGGTACTGAACTCAAATTTTCATTTTGCAGGTACTGTGTATGGTGCGGACGCGTAGCAGTGACTACACGCGACAAGAACTCGAGGTTCCACTATTGGGACCTGACGACGAGGAGGAGTACAATCACAACCAACTGGAAGATATCGATTCCGAATCCGAACAAGAAGAAATGGTAGAGGAACAAACGATATGGGAGAAGATCAAGGCTTCTTCTTCATCCGCTTCAAAGAGCCCAATCAAGAAGCAGGCTATCAACATTCCGACTTACAAGATTGATCCTGCGTTAATCAACTTGGTCAAGTCGAATGCATTCCATAAACTCAAGAACGAAGATCCGGTCACACATATAAGCCAATTTGTGGAGAATTGTGACATGATAAAAATCGACAGATTTCCACAGGAGACGCTCTACTTGAAGCTATTCCCGAGTTCTCTGGCAGGAAATGCACGAGAGTGGTTGCACAATCTGGACGATGAATATGTGGAATCATGGAACCACATGGTGGAGGTATTCTTTGAAAGGTTCTTCCCGCCCGAGAAGACCAATGATATGATCAGGAAAATCCACAATTTCACCCAGAGGGCAGGGGAAACTTATTATGAGACCTGGGAACGGTTCCAGATCATGCTTAGGAGGTGCCCACATCATGGGCTTGACAAGGAGAAGCAGGTCAAAAAATTTTATTTTGCTCTTAATGAGCATGATAGATGTAATCTGGATGCAGCAGGTTCAGGGTTCTTCTTAAACAACAAGGGCACGAGGTGCTGGGAGATACTAAAGAATATGGCTAGAAAGCAATCCTAGGGCGACAGAGACGCCGTAGAGCATGTTCGGGCTACGGGGGAGTCAAAGGCCATCAAAGAGTTAAATGATAAATTAGACCTTCTTGCTAAGAAATTGCTTGCCAAAGAAGATGCAGAAGCCGATGAAGAAACCCAGGTCAAATTCATGCAACAACAGGGCTATAGAAATAATGAGTATGCTTGGAGGAAGGATAGGAAGTTCTCATGGAAGGATCCTAACAATTTCCTACAAGATCCAAATGCAAAGCCACAACTGAGAGCTGAAGATAAAAGCACTGAGTTGCTTAGTCAAGTGGTGCAGCAAAATCAGGAGATGATGAGCATGTTTAGTAAGCAGTTGCAGTCCCAGGGTGATATTTTGACCAAGTTTGGACAAACACTACAAAGTCATGGAGCACAAATGAGGGCACTAGAGATGATGGTGACCCAGATTTCTAATGAAGTGGCAGCCATAAAGCATGCCAATCAACAGAGACATGCAGGGAATGCAGAAGTTGCTCAAGCACATCATCAAGTAAAATATATATCTGTAGTCATTGAGGCAGAACCCCCGGTGGTAGAGGTCCAGGACAAGGGTAAAATGATTTTTGATACGGAGGCTATACCGAGAATACCGTATCCTCGCAGTTATTATGGACTACCAGGTGGGTATTTCTCATTCAGAAAAGCCCACAAAGTGCCCATCTCGGTTGCGCCTACACCTGTGCCAGAAGAGCAGGTGAAGACCATGCATCTAGGTGAAGCTACAGCCACTGAGGGAGAGGAGCCACTACAGGTGGCACCGGTTGAAAATGATCTACCAAAGTCCATGCCGGAGAGTGTCATTGAAACAAGCTTAGGGGAGCTTGCCCCGAAAATCCCCTACGTTCCACCTCATAAGTGTCTACAAGAGGCATTTGTATATATTTTGGATAGCCCAAGGCCGAAGAGAGAGCACTGTCACTACAGGAAGTTCTTGGAGATGTTCAGAAAACTCCATGTCAATATTCCGTTTGTGGAAATGATAGAGAAGATTCCCGCCTATGGGAGGTTTATCAAATAAATCATCAACAAGAAGAGGCGTATTAAAGACACGGACGCGTGCCGGGTAAATGAAATGGTGAGCTCAATTATCCACGGGAGTTTACCACAGAAGAGGAAAGACCCAACAGGCTTTTACATCCCATGTTCCATGGGCGGCCAACATTTTCGACAAGCACAGTGTGATTCGGGCGCCAGCATTAATCTTATGCCTTTGTCCACATTTCAAAAACTTGGGTTGAAGGAGATAAAGAAATCGGTGGCAACGATTGAGTTGGCGGATGGGTCCATTGTAAGGCCATATGGAGTGTGCGAGGATGTACTCGTCAAGGTAGACAGGTTCATCTTCCCAGTAGATTTTTTTGTCATGGACATGCCACAACTCCAAAGTTGCGAGATGCTATTGGGAAGGTCGTTCCAAGCTACAGTTGATGTCATCGCTGCCATTGGGAGAGGTACATTGACCTTGGGGATTGGACAGGATCGAGTTCAATTCAAATTGACACATGACTCATTGGAGACATCTCTTGACAACCCAGGTTAAAGGTATCTTTATGTCTAGCCTAAGACGTTAAATAAGGGCGCTTGTTGGGAGGCAACCCAACCATTGGTACCTTAGTTTAGTACATTTACATTCGTATTCTACTTTGTTTTTACTTGATTTTTAGTGTAAAGAAGATACCGTGATCGTTTTGTTTGATGTGCAGGCTGAGGCAGAGTCGATACCATCGACACACTAGTCGATGGTATCGACCGGGTTACAGGTTGACGACTACAGATTTCAATCTGAATCGATACCATCGACGAGTATCGACATACCTACAGGTGGTCGCAAAGAAAAAAATCGATAGTATCGACACGAGCGTCGATACCATCGAGATCTCTGGAGAAATGCAGACCGATATGTCTCAGTCAACTCGATACCATCGACGGCATCGTCGATGGTATCGACATGGTTACAGGTTGAAATGCAGAGTGGCGATGTTGCAACTAAGACAAGTCGATACCATCGACCCTTGTCGATGGTATCGACCATTCACATCACTGATCCGCGCAAACAAATCAATGGTGATCGCGGCTTCCACGTCATCGATCCGGGTGCAGCGTCGATACCATCGACCCATGTCGATGGTATCGACACGTCAGTGATCCGGGTTTCAAGATCCAGCCATCGACAACTGTCGATACTCGCGATGGGGGCGGATAGCATCGACAAGTGTTGATACCATCGACTCGCGTTGACGGTATCGATGGGCCAACAGTGGCATCGGCCAAGTCTATATAAGGAAATTCATTACGTCATTTGACGTCACACCTTCAGAGTGATCTTCTTCCTTTATGCCAAGCACTCCTCCGATGCCCCAATATGATCCGACTTTCCAGGCGCAATACCCATCTTGGGACCCCACGGCACCGCAATATCCGCCTCCACCATCACAGGAGTGATCCGGTATCACTGTTCCAATCTTTAAGTTTGTTTTTGACTATGAGGCCATAGTCAATTTCAAGCTTAGGGGGGTAGTTGGAACAACTTTATCTTTTATTGTTTGTTAGTTTTGAACTTTATTGTTTTTGTCTTGTTATTTGTTCTTGCATTTTTAGTTTTTGTAGGATCCACATGCTATCTAGTGTAATCGTGGATGTCATAAAGTTTGTGTCATCTCATTAATTTGCACGGGAAAATCAAGGGAATTTTAAAATTTTTGTGTGTTTGGAAAGCTTGTCTTGTTTAACTTGGGCACATATCCTATGAAAATGATTGGTTTTGTCAACTTTAAAACAAAATTTCACAACTGTACTCCTAATGATTCATGAAAGTGGACGGAAATGGTTGTTTGAGCCTAAACTGACCAAATGGTAATGAGACTCTAACTGGATGTAAGAGAGAGAAACTTCTTAACTACTACATAGGTTAGTAAGGAGGGACACATAATATTTATCTAAGGTTCAGTCACCTAGTCTTGTGATCCTTCCACCTTTTCACTTTTCACAATCCACCGCAAGAATTGGAAGTATGCTACAGTTTTAACCTCTTTGACTGCATTGCACGTAGATAGGGCTTGCATTAATTCTTTTTCCATATTTTTTGCATAAAAAGAAAGGAAAAAATGAGAATAGTGATACATGCACATTACCCTTAGGTGCATGCCATGTAGTTGCATTCATAATTTTCATGCATAAATTATTTCATGTATCTCATTTTTTCTCTAATGGTGAATCAAATTGTTCCATACCTTCTAAATAGTGCAAATTTCTGAGTATGAAGAAAATAAGCCCAATAAAATATTCATTATCAATTATGGATATGAGGGTTGAGAAAGAAAAAAAAAAGAGAAAAATCTGAAAAAATCTGCATAATGAAAAAAAAGAGTTATGTAGAAGCAACACAAATAAGAAGGAGAAAGGAACATAATATCACCTGCAATTCAAGATAATTGAGTACATGTTGTAGCTTAATTAGATGTTCATCTCGTTTCGAGATGGATGGTTAGTACATGCATCATTTCACCCAATTTTAGGCATTAGGGCATTTTTCATGTGCATTTGCATCATTTAGGACATTTTTGTTTTATGCATGTTGAAACTGTATAATACTTCCACTTTCTTCCATGAACCATTCATCTTCATCCACCCGTTGCTCGGATTGGTAGGCCACCATGAATTTCTCCTCACTAATGAATATCATGAGAACTGCTTCCATGTAGATGGTAGTTAGGGCGAGCAACGTAGTATAGGGGATCACAAGATGCACCAAGTCTGAACTGGCGAGTTTTATTATGTTAACTGCCTTATGTGATAGTGTTCATCAGTTTTGAGGTCAATTTCTTTTATTGATGGTTACTGTCGCCTTCAGGGTAATTACCGTTCTGTGGTTAGAAAGGGCCGGTATGTGAATGTCCGGTGGGAGTCATATGGGATGTTGGTTGTGGTGTGTTGTTCTTCAGTTGACATTAGCAATTCTATTCTAAGGATTTGTTGCTCGAGGCGAGCAACATTCGATCTTAGGGGAGTTTGATGCGATGATTTTGAGTCGCATTTATAGACATGTTTCATATGTGTTTTATGCTTTAATTAGTCATTTCTATGGTTAATATCGCATAATTCATCCACTTAGGTCTTTGATGCTATTTTATGTCAAATCCCCTTTATTTCATCATTTTGAGCATTAATTGTCAAAATATTATTATTTGTGTGAACTTATTTGGTTTCATGTTTGAATTTCAGGAAAAATGAGTATCTGCTTCCGTCGATACCATCGACGGAAGTCGATACCATCGACATGATCACAGGTTGCTAGCCGAAAGGAGCAGCAAAGCGTCGATACTATCGACATGGATGTCGATGGTATCGAGTCACCTTCAGGTTGCCGGCAAAGAAGCAGTCGATAGTATCGACACCCAGTCGATACCATCGACGCACGGAGGCTATAGCGATGCAAAATGACAAAAACCGATGCCTACAGGAAGTCAATACCATCGACCTGCGTCGATGGTATCAACACTACATCAGGCACTCGGACAAAAAGAAAGAAGGGATGCCGCTACCACACTGGGTCAATACCATCGACCCGCGTCGATGGTATCGACACCGTCAGATATGCGTTTGATTTAGATTGTTCCCAATCGGACGGTCGTGGTTAATTAGCGACCTAATGAGGGAGTTATACCTAATGATGGCCGCCCAGATGAGGGGAAAAGGGATTAGCCATTGCACGAGTACCAAGGAGCGGTAGAGAGGAGAACAGAGGCTAGAAGCTCATACTTGTTGATCTGGGGGCCGAAGAAGACGGATTCCACCACCGAGAGGTAGTAGAGCACACATTCTACACCAAGGATCAACTAGTTCTTCTTCGTTCAGGGGTTTTCTCTTTCATTCCATGTTTTTCACATGTTTTCCCCTATTTCTACCATGTACTTGTGTGAGATGAACATGTGGGGCTAATCCCCTTCATCTTTAGGACCGGGAGTAGCCCGGTAATTCATTGTATGACAATTTTATAATAGTGAATCATATTTTATCTCTTAAATCCGTGGTATAGTTTCATTTTCTCAATGTATTGTTATGCTTGATCACCATGATAATAATCTAATGCCCTTAATCACTTTGAAAGAAGGATTAACGGTTGAAAAGAGACGAAATCTACATTAATCGATAAATCCCTTGAACAAGGCGGTGTAAAATTAATGGTGGAAACTGAGAGATCGTTCGTAATGCATCTAGTTTAAGGTATAGGTTACTACGACGGTGGAACCGACCTAAGCTTAGGTAGTGAATTGCACCACGACAGTGGGAAATTCTTTCTTCAGGCCACTACCCGGATAGACAGATAAAATTGAATCGCTATATAGAATTTAATACAATGAAAACCCGCGGTGAAACCGCAATCCTAAAGATACCCTTTTGAATTGATTAAACCAACATTTAATCGATTTCTTCTTTTGTTTTGTTTTTATTTTTATTTTATTTTTAACAACAAATCTCAACTTGTTAATCGGCTTAGCTGATCACGAGTGGTTAGTAGGAGTCTCCATCGATTGCACGTATCCCTGAGTTTGACTCGGGCCTCACAAAGGCCTGTACTACTCGACGCGTTCACTTGCGTTTATACGCACGGTAAATTTGCGGCATGGGCCTAAGAGCGTTCTTTGGGCCATCACAGCACAAACATGTACAAAAGGGGGAATTTCAAAAGCTGAGATAACCTATTCTTTTTTTAGAATGTTATTGGAAAGGGAATTCATGAATCAAAAAGTGTTTCTTTTGGCTATGGATAGGTAGACGAATTAGTTGATAAGAGAGTCCAGGAAGCATTGAGCAAGTGGCAGGCATCTCAGTCTCCCACTTCGATAGTACATGTGGCATGCCAATCGTCCCCTACGATAGAGGTGGTTGTGAGTGATCCTGTAGAGGTGGTTGGGAGTAATCATGTAAACCCACCACCGAGCATGTCCACTATAAGTATTTTAGTGACATAGTAGCTAGTCTTTTCAATATGATATTTTATTTATGTATATAACATACCCTATGTAAATTTATAGGGGTTGAAGACATGTCGTCTAAAATTGAATGAATTCATCGTTGCACTGGGCGAGGCTTACCCACGCTTTCCAGGGCACATGATTCATGGCACTCTAGTACCTGATAGTGTGGTTCGTGTGAGCTTGAGGCTTGTGTTCGTTACTTGGAGGCAACATCCATTGTCATATGCCTACCTAGATGCTGAGACGCTTGGTGAAACAGAAGGCGGATTGGTCTTGTGGCCCAAAACGGATGTCATCTATACTGATCATGTATGGTAAATTTACATTCCAATAATTTGTATATATGTATATACATGACAATTGATAAGAAATTATATATACAGGACAAAGGGAAGAAACCTGCTACAACCTCCTCATTAATAGAAACAATTGATAAGAAATTATATAGTCTAGATCATCATATATAAGTCTAGTCTCAATAGATAATATGAAAATATCAAATTTATTATATATATACATCATTCACTTTGTAGGTGTTTAAAACTAGTGACTTCACTACAGGGAAAAAGTTATTAGATTTATGTGATCCCTATATGATGGAACAATTAGATGACATAAGAGAACAATGGGAAAAAGCTTTTGAAAGAGAGGCAATTTTTTTTATTATAATTGGGGTATTAATGATGATAAAGAATTACATTTCTAAACTTTGATGTCATAATTATTTCAGTATTTGATGACATTTCTAAACTTTAGACAAGCTTATATATACATGTGTGAATGACTTGTTTTGAATTATCTCATTGAAATTTGATCTATATACATGTGTGTGAATGTGAGATGAATGAATGGTTGGGTTTTAGGAGAGACAGAGAAGGCAGCGGAAACAAAAAAATTCTTCTCCCAAACCCAGAATAAAGGTATCCCGTCAACATCTATACAATAGGAAGGATGGTTTGTAGAGGCGTACCTTGTCCCAAGGCTTGCTCAGCGACGTTACCTCGCGGCTTGCACGGTCTTCACCTCTGGTCTTGGACAGTGTCTGTGTAGCCCTTGGTCTCACTAGGATTGTCGAGATTGACAGATGTCCTCCGAGCGGCAGAAGTCTCCCACCTCTACAGTCATCTACACGGACTTCTTGGAACTCTGATCTCCTTGTCTCACAAGGAATCGGAAGGAGTCGCACCCTCCTGTCAGCGTACTAGTCACCGACTCACTCTCCTGCCACCAATCGTATTTCTGTAGTTGTCTTTACCTTGTTGTGCCTCCCTTATCGGGTAGCACTTGCTCGGGCTCTCTTGGTTACCAAAACCAGAGAGAATGACAACTTTGCAGAGCAACTGATGTTCTGAGTTGTTCTTTGAGAAGCCCTTAATACCCCTATGTATAGGAGGGTCATGGGATAGAGTTCTCTACCCTGGGCAATGTAGGATTAAAGCAGGAGTAGAAGGGTTCGAGATTTTCTACAAAACAACCAATTGTGCCACCTGAACTGATCGTTTCAAGCATGAAACGGTCAGTTGGGGACCTGAGCCGATCGGTTGACACCTCAACTGATCGGTTGGGACCCCTGAGCCGATCGGTTCACTTCTGAGCCGGTCAGTTTGTGGTCCTGATCCAACTCAAATTGACTTTCATATTTGTTTCCGATTAATCAAATATTAATCCTTATCCAAATCGAATTTGTACAAGTGAAACAAATTGTATTTGTAAAATAGTCTTCTGACTTTCCAAATGATCTCAGTTGGTCACATGAATAGATCAGTTCAACAATTGATTCAATCGTTTCATGAAACATGAGCCGATCGACTCACATCTTGAGCCGATCAGTTGGGGCAGCAGACTTGTGCAAATCAGTCAATCACAGTTTCAATCAATCTGATACTCCAATCAATCGGTCCAACACCTTGAACACTATGATTTTGAGCTATCAATTGATTGAGTGTTTAATTGAACTACTAAACTCCTTTAGTAATCAATCTAAACATCGTTTGTGGATAAACTCCTCTTCCAGGATAAATCCTATGTGTGTGACCCTACAGGTCCATTTCACATTGGCAGTGAAAGTCCATAACACTTATGACTTCACAAGCAAAGAGAGGTGCCTAGTCACACATCAGTGCTACCCAAGTGAAATAGAAAGTTAGAGAACAATTTTCAATCCTACAATCTGTGAATGGTGTTACAATGAATGTATAATTCCTTTGTCACTAATGTCCTGAATAAACTCAAGGCATGGAACAGTCATCCTTTCAACGTTCATCCATTTCCTTGATCTCAGAGCAGACTGGGTGAGATGAGTGTGACATCAATATCACATATTGATTCACACATGCATGTGCATGCCTTTCTCAATCCTACTCGTCAAGTGGCCATGGACATCAAACTCCCTTAGGAGGGACAAATCCCATATCTATCACTCACCCCTCAAAATCCCCATCTGTCAAAGTCACCCCATCATCACCTTTATAACAACTCATGTTTCAGGACTGCGTTTGATGATGTCAAAGTGTACCCAATGACATGTGTTGAGTGTAGTGATTTCAGGTCGAAGAACCACATTCACCACCATCACTATGAGAGCTGACCGTGACTACCAAATCATGGTTCCATGTGTCACTCTCAAGGTGGGTCTGTCTGGTACACTTGTTCTCTAACAAGTACCTATGTGCTTGATTTGATATCACTATATAATGACTAATGAGAGTCTGTCATCAACCAACACACAATCTAGTCTTTAGTGTTATTGATGTCTATGGTTATTTCCACAATAACAACCGACTAGGGGATAAATAGGAATGTATAATCTTAACATCCGTATGATCTCATCGTTTAGGTCCTGAACCTAAAAGCATACGTCATCGAGTAAACAATTCTTTAGACATCTATCATGTTACACTATCATCTCAGAAACAGTTAAAACATATATATCGGAAATTGCCTTTATTATTATTCAAATCATTTACAAAGTATCCCATTACAATCATCACAGGACTTGCTCTATGGGCATACATAGCAACAGACTCCCACTTGCACTTATAGCCAGTCACCTAGGAACCTCTGTCCTTGTGACCTAGCATGACCATCGTGCTTTTGCTGAGAAAGGTCCTTAGTCAGTGGATCAACTATGTTGTCTTCAGTTGGTACTTTGCAAATCTTCACATCTCCTCGGTGTACGATCTCTCGTATTAGATGGAAGCGCCACAATATGTGCTTGGACCACTGATGTGATCTGGGCTCCTTAGCTTGAGAAATAGCTCCATTATTGTCACAATAAAGCTCAATTGCATCACAACTACTGGGAACTACACCAAGTTCATAATGAACTTCCTGATCCACACAGCCTCCTTTGCTGCATGCGAAGCAGCAATATACTCAGCCTCTATAGTAGAATCGACAACTGTTTCTTACTTGGAACTCTTCCTGCTCACAACTCCATTGTTTAGGCAAAATACAAATCCTAATTGCGATCTGTAATCATCTTTGTCAGTTTGGAAGCTTGCATCGGTGTAACCCTTTACAACCAGTTCTTCCTCACCGCCGTATATAAGAAATTGATCCTTAGTCCTTCGCAAGTACTTGAGGATGTTCTTTACAGCTGTCCAGTGAGCATCCCTGGGATCTGACTGGTACCTTCTCATCATGCTGAGGGCATACGAGACATCTCGACATGTGCACAACATAGCGTACATGATGGATCTGATGGATGGCACATATGGGATCCCATTCATACACTCCCTATCTTCACAAGATTGGGGACACTGAGCTCTCGAGATGGTGACTCCATGTAGCATGGGGACGTTGCCTCTCTTTGAGTTCTCCATGCTAAACCGCTTCAGCACTTTGTCAATGTACGTGCTTTGACTTAGTCCGAGAAGCCTTTTAGATCTATCTCTATAGATCTTAATACCTAAAATGTAGGATGCTTCTCCTAAGTCCTTCATTGAGAAAGTATTCCCAATCCATGTCTTTACCTTCTCTAAGGATGAGACATCATTCCCCATCAATACTATGTCAACCACATACAATATGAGGAATGTGGTCGTTCTCCCATTAACCTTCTTGTACACACAAGGTTCATCTTCATTTTGAATATAGCCAAATACTTTGACTTCCTCATCAAATCGAAGATTCCAACTTCGAGATGCTTGCTTCAATCCATAGATTGACCTTTGTAGCTTACAAACTTTATTAGCATTCTTTGGATCTATAAAACCTTCAGGTTGTGTCATGTACACATCGTCATTTATATTCCCATTAAGGAATGTGGTTTTAACATCCATTTGCCAAATCTCATAGTCATAGTAAGCCGCAGTAGAAAGCATAATCCAGATAGACTTAATCATGGCAACTGGAGAAAAAGTTTCATCATAGTCAACACCTTGAACTTATCAGAAACCCTTTGCAACCAATCTGCCTTTATAAGTTTGCACATTGCCATCCATGTCAGTCTTCTTCTTGAAGACCCACTTGCACCCTATGGGTTTTTCCCCTTCATGTGGTTCCACCAAAGTCCATACTTTGTTGGAGTACATGGATTCCATCTCAGATTTCATGGCCTCAAGCCATTTCTTCGAATTGGGTCCCTCCATAGCCTCTAGATAGGTAGTTGGATCATCATCTATGATCAACTCGCTGCCTTCCTGAGTCACAAGGTATCTAAACCTCTCAAGTTCAAGGTGTGTCCTACTAGATCTACGAGGTCCTTGTATTACTTGAGGAGATTGAGATTCCACAACACCTTGTGAATCTCTTTGTTCCTCTTGTACATCTATCAGTTCAATGTTTACTTATTGGGCTTGAACCTCTTCAAGATCTATTTTCCTCCCACTGTTTCCTCTGGAAATAAATTCCTTTTCTAGGAATACAGATGTCCTAGAAACAAACACTTTGTTGTCAGTAGGGTGGTATAAATAGTATCCCCTCATTTCCTTGGGGTATCCAAAAAAATAACATTTATCGGACTTGGGTCCAAGCTTATCAGGAAACATTTTCCTGACGTAAGCCTCACAACCCCAAATCTTCATGAAAGACAAATCGGGATGCTTCCCGTGTCATATCTCATATGGTGTCTTTTGAACCGATTTAGATGGTACTCGGTTAAAACGTGGCAGTTTCAAGAGCATGACCCCAGAAGGAAATCGAAAGATCAGCAAAACTCATCATTGATCGCACCATATCTAGTAAAGTGAGATTCCTTCTTTTAGACACACCATTATGTTGTGGTGTTCCAGGCGGAGTCCATTGTGATATGATACCACAGGCTCGCAGAAGGTCCTCAAACTCTTGGCTTAAGTATTCTCCACCTCGATCGGATTGAAGTGCTTTAATACTTCTACCAAGTTGGTTATGCTCTTAATTCATGAAATCCTTGAACCTTTCAAGGGTTTCTGACTTATGTTTCATCAGGTACACATAGCCATACCTATTGAAGTCATCAGTGAAGGTAATGAAGTACTGACACCCATTTCTGGCATTAGTTCTAAAAGGCCCACATACATCAGTATGAATGAGTCCTAATAGATCACTAGCTCTCACACCTTTACCTGAAAAGGGAGTCTTGGTCATCTTTCCCAACAAACAAGATTGACATGTCTCTATTCATTCATAATCAAAAGAGTCTAGATAACATCTTTATGGAGTCTAGAAATGCACTTCTCATTTATGTGCCCTAGACGACAATGCCAAAGATAGGTTTTGTTTGAGTTGTTGAGTTTTTGCCTTTTGATGTTCACATTGTATACACTTGTCTCTAGATCTATCAAGTATATATCATAAGACATTGGGGCACTGCCATAAAAGATCCCATCTTTTGAAATAGAACACTTTCCATTCTTAATAAGAAATTCAAAACCATCCTTGTCCAAACAAGAGACGGAAATGATATTCCTATTTATGGCAGGTACATAATAGCAGTTCTTCAACTCTATTATCAGCCTACTAGGTAGAGTTAACTCATAGGTTCCTATGGCACTGGCGGCAACTCTTGCCCCATTGGCAACACATATACACTAGAAGTAGAGATATCTATCTCTCGCTTCTTCTTCCATCGTTCCTTCCATCCTCTCTATGTTTTGAGAGTAGAAGATTCTGACATTAGTTTGGCGAGAGAACCCTTCTCTCCCTCTCCTTTTTCTTTAGACTTTGTTCTATTGATCTCCATCAATAAAATATTCTTCTTCTTAAGCACACATAGAGTGGATTCAAAGGCTACTGGTTTATCTGGATTGTGCAGAACACTTCTCACAATCCTCAACCAGTTATGGAATTTATTCTCAATTAATTTGCCCATTTAAAAAATGATTATTTTTCCATTCTACAAGAGAAAATTGCATTTGTCAAAACTCCTTTTAATTTGAATAAAATTTGACAGTAGTTAATTAGGCCTTTAATTAATTACCGCTCCCACTATTTTGATTCAAACTGACAGCCCTCACTATCAATTCAGAAGATTGCAGCGTATAATCTTCTAGTGGATGAAGATCCTGAAATCCTCTGAGTCATGGACCAGCTAGGGCTGTCACCCACAACTTAGATCTTCCAGGTAGGCAACTTTTGCCAATTGCAACATATGCAACTCTTGAAATATGTCATGTGCAACTCCTTGCCATGATCACCTCCATGCATCAAGGTGCTAGATCCTATCTAGGTCACCTTGTTAAGTCTGATCCAAACCCAACACGATGAATATGCACCCTACTAGGGTAGACCCACATATCCATCCTTCATGCTTCCACAAGATAGATGGTGCACCACGGTAGGGCGTGCCCACACTAGGCCGATCAAGCTTTTCATGTGTGTCGCATTTGGAAGGCATCTAAAAATTTAATATTTAATGAGGGATTTGGTTTTTATAGGTACATATACATATCCAATCACCACAATATAGTGAGTATCATATACATGCTATATCCCACATAAAACATGTGAAATGATAAAAGCAATGATTATGGCCATCCTAATATGATTCCTCGAGCCAAGAGGAATTACGGTCATCTAGGTCCACATCACATGCAACATGTACAAGATGAACTTTGTGCTTTGCCTTTCTGGGTTCACTACAAAAAAATGGATTTTTAGTGAAGGTCATTTGTGAAGGATCAAAGCCCTTCAAAAATATTGACTTTTTGTGAAGGGCAGTCCTACACAAATGAACCCATTTCCATCAACCGAGTTCTTTATGAAAAAGACAATTACTGAAGGTCTAAAATCCTTCTACAATGTAAAAATTCCTTCACTAAGATTCCCACCAAATTTTCCCGCCCCACTAATTGGTAATTAAGATATTGGACTAGTGAAACGGTTTCCACTCTTTGTGTACCGTTTCCTCTCCTTGCGCTCCCCCCACCCCCTGTGTTGCGAGTGACGGTGCCGGTTCCCCCAGCAGAATAGCGGCAGCCGGCAAGAGGACCCTCCGTCCCAGTGGAAACCACGGCCACTGGCGTGAAGAGGACCCCCCGTCCCAGCGGAAGCAATGGTCACCGGTGTGAGGACCCCCCGTCCCAGCGGAAGCAACGGCTGCGGCGTGAGCTCGTCCTGCTCGTGAAGAGGACCCCTCGTTCCACAACGGTCGCCGGCGTGAGGACCCCCTATCCCAGCGGAAGCAACGGCCGCCGGCGTGAGCTCGCCCTGCTTCGACTTTGACCATGAGGTAGGTCTGCTTCGACTTCCCCTGACCTGCACTGAAAAAGCAACAATTTCCAGTAGGAAAGCATTATCAATGCCATCTGGGCCATCCGCCTTGTAAGGATTGAGATCCTTAAGATTTCTCTATATCTCGTATTATATTGGTGCAGTAGACATGTCCCTCAATTGTTCATTCCTCAGCTTTGTGAAGCATCCTGGGAGGACGTCCATGTCTTCCTAGGATGGTGAGACCACACTAGTGAAAATCAATTGGAAGTGATCATTGATGGTCTTTCTTAGATCCTCTCTAGTAGAACAGCTTCCATCCATGTGTCGGAGGGTGGGAATGAGATTTATTCTTCTTTGATTTCTGATAAAAGCATGGAAAAACTTATTATTCCTATCACCATACTGAACCAGTTGATGTGGCTCTATTATTTCCAATCTTCCTCCCCTTCTAGCAAAAATTGGTCAAGTTTTTGTTCCAGGTTGGCACAGGAACTATCCTTCCTTGGACAGAAAGTTCTTTCTGTGGCTTTTTGCAATCTACTGATATGAGCAATGAGTTCATTTTTATACTTATTTTTAGCTTTCGCATATCATGTACCCCATTCCACAATGGGCTTTTGGATTTTTGTTATTGCTTCCTGGAAGATGCCATTATTATCCCAGTTAGATTTCATGATTTCATGGAATTCGACTCTATCTAGACATGAAGATTTGATTAAGTGTTGAGAATTGTTGCTTTTTTGCTTCTTCATAATGTCCACATGGTTGTGATCGGACCCAATGCAAGGTAGTATTTCATAGTACATGCTACTGTGTTTCTGGATCTTGTCTGCATTTCTGACTTCCCTATATAGTTTTTCATGGAGGATGGCTTTTCTGTAAGTGAATTTGTGCCCCACACTACCAATTTCTATTAATCTTGCAAGGATTAGGGTGTTCTAAAAGCTAGTTGCTTCATTGTAGTTGAACTTGTTGCTGCCTAGTTTTTCATTTGATGAAATCATACAGTTACTTGTGGTCGTGAGGCTAATGGTATGGACATGTTGCCAGAGGATAGAACGGCCACTCAGCTGTGGACATGTGTAAATGAAAGTGATATCAGTGTTTCCATTAATAGAGAAGTGAATATAATACTTGTGGCTTTCTATGATTTGAATGTTGTAATCTTTTTCATTCCATAGGACCCAAATGCCTTCTGAAAAGCCCCTTGCTTCCACTCAGTGTGAACTGGAGAAACCTAGGTCTTGACTGGCTGCAGTAGCCTCTCTTCCTGAGATATAAGATTCAACAATGGCAACCCACTTGATGTCATGAGTTCTTACTAAGTTTTTTAGAGTGTGGCTGGCTTTAACATGATCAACACCTCTTATATTCCATATGGATGTATTAATCATTGAAAATATACTTAGTGTGATGTAATAATGTAAAGATTATCAGGCATTACCTACGGACCCTCCTAGGTCATCTGAGCCCTTCCTCACTTTACTACTTCTGCTATATGGGTGATTAACTAGGGTGGATAATGAGTTATTCCTTACTCGTTTCACCTTGGAATTTCTACTGGAATTGATGAATTGAATATTGGTGTCTATGTTTCTGGAAGTGTCCTCATTTACGTTTATCACCATTTCCAATGTAGTTGGCTCCTCATTTTCCTTGCCTCGACCTTGGATGACCTCATATCCCACTGGATTAACAATTGTGTGTCTATCCTCCTTATTGGTTTCTGTGTTTGTCTTATGAGAAGTTTCTATGGGTTTATCAATAGGTTTGTCATGACTATTTTGATCATTGTGGTTCTTCTGTTCCTTGACGGTTGCATCGAGTTCCTTTCTAACCTTCTATTTCTTCCTTCACACCTTTGGTCCCATATTATTTCCATTAGCATTATTGCCTTCCAACACTTGAGCTTCTTCCATTTCTCTTCCCTTGGCTTCCTCCTCATTTAGGATTCGGTATTTATCCATGCTTCCCTTTCTCTTTTGCTTGGGTTTTTTGGCATCCTAATTGCGAATTGGTCAGCTCATCAGTATCTTTTTGCCATAGTAAACCTGCCATTTCTCCTCCTCTTATATCCATTACACACCTGCATCATCTTTGCATTTTATTGGCAAGGTTCCTCCTTGGTCTCCTTCTCCTTCATCTTGTTTCTTACAGTCTTTTGCCATATGACTGAGTTTACCACATTCCAGGCACAGGTTAGGCAAAGATTCATACTCAATCTTGTATTCTCTCCCATGGATGAGGATGGCCAGATGAATTGGATTTTTCATATTGATCTCTATGGTTAAGCGTGCCTTTTCAATTTGTTGATTGGTCGTCTACTCGAATCAGTTGTCCAACAGCTTGTCTGACTCGTCCAAAAATTTATCTATGGTAGAAATGGGGTGGCAGTCCCACCACTCATATCTAGGTGACTATATGGTCTGGAATTCCATTCATAGGTTTGAAGTAACCGTTCGAAGGCCACACCATCAGACATCCTCCAAATAATGGACATAGCCCTCTACTGAGGGTGTTTAGATGATTTCCTTTATTTGAATATTGCACAATGTAATACTAATTTGTTAGTTCGAATGGTTCCATTCTCCCAATTGGTCTCTAAAGTAACTTCCAACATTCATCCATCATGAGAAAGCCTATAGATCTACCAATTAGTTTGACATTGACTGCATATTTGTATGGCTTGCTCAGGATTTGTTTTGCTTTCGATGCAACGAATATCTCAGGATTTGTTCTGCTTTCGATGCAACAAATATATCAGGATTTGTTCTGCTTTCAATGCAACAAATATGACAATGATCATCAGTTGTTATAAATGGGCTACTCATTAATAACTCTATAAATGAGTATTACACACAGCTACTCATTAAGGTGTCATTAATAACTCTATAAATGAGTATTACACACAACTACGCATTAATGGGCTACTCATTTATAACTCTATAATGGGCTACTCATTAATAACTCTATAAATGAGTATTACACACAGCTACTCATTATGGTGTCAGACAATTTGCTTTTATACACAATCTATGAATCAATGATACTACAATCTAAACTTTTATCTTTTATTTTTTGCTTGTTTAGTTTTGTTTTTTAGTTGTAATGTGACTGTTAACTTCTTGTGTATTTGTATGCAGATGGATTTCTTATGGGATAGAAATTGGATGTATATTGCTAATAGGATGCAAAGTGAAGTATTCCAATCTGGTTTACAAAAATTCATTGAATTTGCACGTACCCATCAAATACCACCCAGACCAGGAAATTTAATTTGCCCTTGTAAAACATGCTCGAATAGATACATTAAATCAGAGGATGACGTATTCTTACATGTTTTACAAAAAGGATTTGTCTGTAGCTATGATGTTTGGACATATCATGGGGAGATGATTGGGAGGAATACAATAAGTGCAACGTCTACTAGACCTACATCTGGAAGTATGCATCAAATGTTGGAAGATATATTCGGAATGGGCGATACAAGTCATGCCAGTGAGTTTGAACTCGAGGAGGAGCCTGCAAATCTTAACGCCCAATGCTTTTTCAAGCTTCTCAAAGAAGCTGATCAACCACTGTATGAAGGTTGTAAAACTCACTCCAAGTTGTCCTTTCTGGTGCCTCTGTTATATCTGAAGGAGGAGTCTGGATGGTCAAATAATTCTTTTACAAAGTTGCTGAAGTTGATAATCTCAGCCTTTCCAAAAGAAGGTAGTCTGTTTCCTGAGACTTATTATGAAGCAAATAAAGTTGTAAAAGACCTTGGCCTCAAAAAAGTTAAAATTGATGTCTGTCGGAATGATTGCATGCTCTTTCGTAAAGGTTCATCAAAGAAAGACATGTGTGATACTTGTGGTGAGTCTAGATGGAATGAAAAGACATATAAAACAAAAGGAAAGAAGGTAGCTGAAAAGGTGATGTATCACTTTCCTATTATCCCTCGTCTGGAGAGACTTTACATGTGCCCTTTAGTTGCAAAAGATATGATGTGGCCATTTAAAGAAAAAGGAAATGATGGTCGTATTCATCATCCCTCTGACACAGAAGAATGGATCTCAATAGATAGAGAATTTCCAGACTTTGTTGCTGAACCACGAAATGTTAGACTTGCTCTAGCTATAGACGGATTCAATCTGTTTGGACTTATGAGTGCTTCAAATAGCACATGGCCTGTACTATTAACCCCTCTCAATCTCCCGCCTTGGCTTCTTCTAAAGGAGCCATACATAATGATGTCTTTGCTGATCCCAGGTCCTCATATGGTTGGGAATGATATTGATATTTACTTAGAACCATTAATTGATGAGCTTCAAAAACTTTGGGGGCAGGGAGTTAAAGTATATGATGCTTATAGCAAGAAAAACTTCACTATGCGGGCAATGATCTTATGGACCATAAATGATTTTTCGGCTTATGGTGACCTTTCTGGTTGGAGCACCAAAGGGAAAAAGGATTTAGGTTTCCCATCTTGTAATGTAGACACCTTATCCAAGTGGCTTCAATTTGGCAAGAAACAATGTTATGGTTTCCATCGACGTTTATTGAAAAATAATCATATTTATAGGCGTGATAAAAAAAATTTCAATGGAGAACAAGATTTCTGTCAACCGCCTAGGCGCTGGTCAGGTGATGATATACTACAACAATTTCAAGGTTGCACAAACATCACATTCAGAAAAACTAATAAACGTAAAATCTCTACAAATGGATATCAACCATTGCCGCCTGGATGGAATAAAATAAGCATTTTTTTCGACTCCTGTATTGGAAATATTTGTTGTTGAGACATAATTTGGATGTAATGCACATAGAAAAAAATGTCTGTGAGAACATATTGAACACTTTTTTGGGCGACTCGAAGAAAAGTAAGGACAACTTACAAGCTCGTCAAGATCTAAAACAATGGGGTATCCGAAGGGATTTGTGGCCAGTCGATTCAGGGAGCCATTATTACTTACCTCCAGCATCTTTCACAATGAGTAGTATGGAGAAAGAGAAGTTTCTATCTATTTTACAAACATTGAAGGTTCCTGATGGATATTCTTCTAACATATCTAGGTGTGTCAACATGAGAGAGAAAACACTATTGGCATTGAAGAGCCATGATTGTCATGTTTTAATGCAACAACTTCTTCTTGTTGCCTTGCGGAAGTGCATAGGCCTAGATGTTTATAAACCTATTGCAAGCCTATGTTTATTTTTCAATAAACTTTGCTCAGATGCTATTGATGTAGAAGAATTTAAGAAGCTTGAAGAAGACATTGCTGTCACACTATGCCAGTTAGAGAGAGTTTTTCCTCCAGCATTCTTTACCATTATGATGCATTTGCCTATCCATTTAGCTTATGAAGCCAGAGTTGCCGGTTCTGTACGGTATAGGTGGATGTACCCCATTGAGAGGTACTTGAAGAAACTCAAGAATTATGTCAGAAATAAAGCTCAGCCTACCGGTTCTATTGGTAGAGGCTATTTGGCAGAAGAATGTTTGACATGTTGTGCTAGATATCTACCTGATTTTGACACAAAATTCACTCGTACTCCTCGTAATGTTGATGACTCTTCTATTAGAGTGGGAGTACCGAAACACTTTGATGTGCAAACTTTAGAACAAGCCCATCGAAATGTACTATTTAATACTGACATGTTCGATGATTACAGAAGGTAATCAAAAAAAAAATTCAATGTTAAATTGTTTCTAATATAGACTAACCACAACTTTTGAATTTTTCCAATAACTAGTGAACACATGATAAAGCTTCAAGAGGCTTAACCAAATATCACACTACGTGCTTTAGAAAAAAAAACACGCAACACAGTTTGCTAGGTGGTTGAGTGAGCATGTAAGTAATTTATAAAATTAATCAAAATTTTATTTTGAAGGAGTATTTAATCCCTTCTTATTTTTATGTTGATAAATTAGGTAATACGCATGCGAATGGATCATCCAAAGGATGTTAGTGAGGAGTTGAGATGGATACTGCATGGTCCTTCTATAGATGGAATGTCATATGAAGGCTATTCAGTAAATGGATATCGATTCCGCTCAAAACATGTTGATAGTACTTCTACTACACAAAATACTGGGGTCTACTTGGTGGCAGATACATCTAGTTATGCAAGTGGGAGGGATAAAAATCCTATTACGGCTACAATTACATATTATGGACAATTGGAGGAGGTCATTGAGCTATGTTATGGTCCAGACATAAAAATACCATTGTTTCGGTGTGCTTGGTTTGATGAAAGTTATTCTAACGGTTTGCGCATTAACAAATATGGTTTCACACAGCTCAATTTCTCAAGGAGACACAATCAAGATGAGCCATTCACTCTTGCATCACAAGCAATGCAATGCTTTTATGTAAAAGATCCTGATGATGATAATTGGTTCACTGTTTTGAAACTTCCACCTCGAAATTATTCTGAAGTACCTATCGTTGAGGATTATATGATTGGGACACAAGTTCATAGTGGTAACAACCACACAAGTGATGATATCTCCTGGTCAAGGAATGATATGCATGGATCATTTGTTGCTAGGGAGCCTGAGGAATAAAGTTGTTTTGATTAGTTGTTGCAAAACCTTAGTGAATGATCGTGCTTGCAATATTTTTCTTTGTGGATTATTATGTTTTGGTGCTAGGATATTGCCTTGTCATTTGTCCCTTTTTTATCTTATGTAGGATGAGGAATATTTTGTGTTGATGTAATATTTTTCTTTGTGGATTATTATGTATTGGTGCAAAGATATTGCATTGTCATTTGTCCCTTTTTATTTAGTGGATTATTATGTTCTTACAATGTTGTACATTTATTCCATAAACTGCTGGACTAACCTCTTATGCATTGCTACAATTGTTATGTTTTCATCTTATGTAGGATGAGGAACACAAGGTCAACTATGAGAGTTTCTACAACCCCGCCCCAACCCACTACTACTTCACCTACAGTCTCCTCTCCTTCAACTGAAGTAGGAGATGAGCATGAGGAACTTGAGGATGAACATGACCATCATAGATATGGAAGGGGCCCTGCAAGTGAGGTTAATCTAATTCCAAAACCAGGAGAGCAGCGACACAAGGTGGAATGGAATGCAACAGGTAATGCAGTTGGAAAGAACAATATAAAGTTGAATAGTTATTGTGGCATATTAGCTAGAAAACCACAAATATGGAGTTTAGATCTACAATGGAGAGAGCAACCACAACTAGCATTTGAAGATAGAAAATCATGCATTGAGGTACTTAAGTAATTACAAAATTTCTTTTAGTCTAGACTTAGTGTATATTTGAAGAATTTTTTATTGTTTTTTAACATCTCCAAATATTTTCCAGAAATTCTTTGATTTGGGAGATCATCCAAATGCATGGAACTATGTAGATGCTCACATTCATAAAGCTTTACAAAGTTGGAAGTCACGGGTTAAGAAAGATTACTATCTAAAGTATAAGGATAATCCAGATTTGATGAGGAAAAAGGTTGAGCAGAATGCATCATTAGATATTCGTCAGTTTGACAATCTTGTTAAACAATGGTCTTCTGAGAAGTCTGAGGTAATATCAAATTAATATATAATCATTTATCTTTCATGTATAGTGTTTAGTAAGTAAATTTTTTTTGTATAGAAAATTGCTGCCACAAATAAGGTTAATAGGTCAAAAAAACAAATGCATCATACTACAGGATCCAAACCATGGAGTTGTTATAGGGAGGAAATGGTATCACCTTTCACTTTGTATTTATTTCCAATGAGTTCTAAATAAGAAATTGTTTAGCTAGTAGTAATAATCCTATTATTTGATTTATGAAAGAAAACTGTGGAAGGGGAGCCAACTCAAAAAGAATTTTTGAAGAAAGTTTATGAGAACAACCCGTTGGTGGTAATTTATTCAATATTTTAATCAATAATATATTAAATTTTCAAATAAAACTTGTCTAGTTTGTACATTGACTTTGTTCAAATAATGGCAGGATGCGATAACTGATATTGTTGAAAATGAAGTTACAAATGGTGAAGTAACTGATCCAACACAAATCGATGAGGTGACATGTCGTGCCTTCTTGCGTGTAGTCAACCCCGTAAAAAAGAATAGGGTTCGTGGTATTGGACTCGGACATGCCGCGGAAGGGAATACTGGGAAAGCTACCAAAATTTGGTATGAAATGTTTTTGCGAGAAAGTATTGCAAAAGATGTAAGTAATTTAACAAATTTGTAAGTATCATATGATATTGTCATTATTGTCTTCTAAAAGTATATTTCATTGTAGGATAAATTAAAAGAGGTTACCCAAGAAATGAAAAATATGCAAAAATCTTGGTCCCAATTTATAACATGGGTTCAACAAAATTAGGTTGTTTGATGGCAACAATTGAGTATCAGATTAAACTTATTGATATAATATTGCAACATAAATAAAATTTGTTTTATTCTCCTCTATATTTTCAATAGGCGGAATCAGCTAGAAGTACACAGTTTGGCCCGACGAGTGTGTTTCCAAATCTGCCCCCTTCTGGAGTATTTCAATCTTCTGTTGGTACAACATCGTCAAATTTTGGAGCACAGGTACATATTCACAAATTTAAAGAATTTTAAATTTTTATAAATAACAGAATTTGAAAATGAGAATCTTGCTTTAAAGGCTCAAATGTTTTCAAACGAGGCTTCTCCTGGTGTGTTTTCTACTCAAGCTACCTCAAATGGTATCAATGGGCCAGGGCTTACATTTCAATCACATGTATGACATTACATACATTTTTTATAACGGCTTATCTGAAATAAACTCCTTCTCATGCTATTAATTTTTTTTGAAGCCACCTTTTTTTCAAAATGGGCCTCCGACTATTTTGTTTCCCGCTCAAGGTGGTGTGCGTGGATCCCAGGTATAAATATAAAATATATATATTACTGATATTTTCCTATTCATGTTCAACTTTATTGAAAAATTAAATTCTTTTCAAGCATCAATATTTCCCAAATGGTCATCCTATTGGTGCGTTTCCCGCTCACGGTGGTACAAGTGGATCACAGGTATTTATATAAATGTATTATCAAATGTGTGGTTATTTATGATCATCTTAAATTGAAAATTTAAATTCTTTGTCAGCATCAATATTTTCCAACTTCAACTCGTACTGGTGCGTTTCCGGCTCATGGTGGTACAAGTGGAGAAAATCATGCAAGGGATACTACAACGGAAGACGTTCATAATGCTTGAAGAATTGTTATGAATCCTCACAATTCCATGGATATAGATAGTATTTAGAAAATGTGTTTGAGATCCATAGGACATTAGATCATATGTTCCACCTTGTAGTTAACCATTGTCAATCTATCAGAATACTCATTCACCTCATTCTTTGTATTCTTCTTCTTTATCATATACTAAACTTTTCTTCTTACCATTCTTTTTTTTTACTTACTCACATAGTTCGTTCTTAGTTTTTCATATTATTTGGTATTTTCTTGACATTTTAATTGATGTTTATCAACATGGAAGCTGTTGGGTTTTGGAGGAGGCAGAGAAGCAGCGGAAACAAAAAAAATTTCTCTTCCAAAAACCAGAACAAAAGGAATCGCGTCAACATCTATATAATAGGAAAGATGGTTTGTGAATCATACCTTGTCCCGAGGCTTGCTCGGCGACAGTGCCACGCGCCTTGCGCGGTCTTCACCTTTGGTCTTGGACGGTGTCTGTGCAGCTCCTGGTCACACCGGGACTGAAGACTCCTCCTCCTACCGGACTGTCGGATGACAGTTTTCCTCCTGAGCGGCAGTGACCTCCCGCCTCTGAAGTAGTCCACACAGACCACCCGGAACTCCACTCTCCTTTCCCCACAAGGAAGTGGAAGGAGTCACACCCTCCTGTTGACGTACTAGTTGCCAACACACTCTCCTGCTGTCAATTGCAACTGCAGTTGTCCTTCCCTTGTTGCACCTCCCTTTGCGGGAAGCACTTGCTCGGGCTCTCTCTCGGTTACCAAAACCAGAGAGAACGACAACTTTGCAGAGCAATCAACTTGCACTGAGTTGTACCTTGAGAAGCCCCCAATACCCCTATATATATAGGTGGGTCATGGGACAGGGTTCTCTGTGCCCGGCAATACGGGACTAAAGCAGGAGTAGAAGGGTTCGGGGTTTTCCACAAAAAGCAACCATCTCACAACCTAAAATGATCGGTTCACAACTGAACCGATCGGTTCGGCCATTGAGCCGATCGGTTGGACCTGAGCCGATCGTTTGGGGTACTCCAACCGATCGGTTGGTGCCCTAAACCGATCGGTTCAAAGTCCTAATCCGGCTCAAAAAGACTTTCCTTGTTTCGTTCCCAATTGGTATCGAATACCAATATTATTCCCAATCGAATTGGGCAATTTGAAACGAAAGGAAAATTCTTGCCGACATGACTTTTCCCAACTGGTCGGTTGCACCAGTTGAGCTGATCGGTTCAACCCTTGAACCGGTCATTTCAACCTGGGCATGAGCCGATCGGCCTGGACACTCCAGCCGACCGGTTCAGCAACCTCAGCCGACCGGTTCATCACATGAACCGATCGGTTGGGAGCACAGGTTGGGCAAAAATCAGTCAATTGCGATTTCAATCAATCCGATACTCCAATCAATGCGTCCAACACCTTGAACCATACGATATTGAGCCATCGATTGATTGAGTGTTTAATTGAACTACTAAACTCCTTTAGTAATCAATATAAACATTGCTTTGTGGACAAAACTCCTCTTCCAGGTTAAATCCTATGTGTGTGACCCTGCAGGTCCATTTCACATTGGTAGTGAAAGTCCATAACACTTATGACTTCACAAGCAAAGAGCGGTGCCTAGTCACACATCATTGCTACCCAAGTGAAAGTAGAAAGTTGGAGAACAACTTTCATCCTACAATCCGTGAATGGTGTTACAGTGAATGTAAAATTCATTTGTCACTGATATCCTGAATGAACTCAAGGCATGGAACAGTCATCCTGTCAATGTTCATTCATTTCCTTGATCTCAGAGTAGACCGAGTGAGATGTGTATGACATCAATATCACATATTGATTCACACGTGCATGTGCATGCCTTTCTCAATCCTACTCATCAAGTGGCCAAGGATATCAAACTCCCTTAGGAGGGACAAATCCCATATCTATCACTCACCCCTCAAAAGCCCCATGTGTAAAAGCCACCCAATCATCACCTTTATAACAACCCATATCTCAGGACTGCGTTTGATGATGTCAAAGTGTACCCAACGACATGTGTTGAGTGCAGTGATTTCAGGTCTAAGAATCACACTCACCACCATCACTGTGAGAGCTGACTGTGACTACCATGTCATGGTTCCATGTGTCACTCTCACGGTGGGTCTGTCCGGTACCTTGTTCTCTAACAAGTACATATGTGCTTGGTTTGATATCACCATATCATGATTAATGAGATTCTGTCATCAACCAACACACAATCTAGTCTTTAGTGTTATTGATGTCTATAGTTATTTCCACAACAACAACCGACTAGGGACTATACAAGAATGTATACTCTTAACATCCGTATGATCTCATCATTTAGGTCCTTAACCTAAAAGCATACGTCATTGAGTAAAACAATCTTTAGACATCTATCATGTTACACCATCATATCAGAAACAGTTTAAACATATAGATTGGAAATTGCCTTTATTATTATTCAAATCATTTACAAAGTATCCCATTACAATCATCATATGACTTGCTCTATGGGCATGCATACCAACAGACTCCCACTTGCACTTAGAGCCAGTCACCAAGGAAACGCAGTCCTTGTGACCTAGCATGACCATCATGCTTCTTCTGAGAAAGGGCCTTAGTCAGTGGATCAGCTATGTTGTCTTCAGTTGGTACTTTGCAAATCTTCACATCTCCTCACTGTACGATCTCTCGTATGAGATGGAAGCGCCGCAGTATGTGCTTGGACCGCTGATGTGATCTGGGCTCCTTAGCTTGTGCAATAGCTCCATTATTGTCACAATAAAGCTCAATTGCATCACAGCTACTGGGAACTACACCAAGTTCAGAAATGAACTTCCTGATCCACACAGCCTCCTTTGCTGCATGCGAAGCAGCAATATACTCGGCCTCTGTAGTAGAATCGGCAACTGTTTCTTGCTTGGAACTCTTCCAGCTCACAGCTCCATTATTAAGGCAAAACACAAATCCTGACTGTGATCTGTAATCATCTTTATCGGTTTGGAAGCTTGCATCGGTGTAACCCTTTACAACCAGCTCTTCCTCGCCACCGTACACAAGAAACTGAACCTTAGTCCTTCGCAAGTACTTGAGGATGTTCTTCACGGCTGTCCAGTGAGCATCCCCGGGATCTGACTGGTACCTGCTCGTCATGCTGAGAGCATACGAGACATCTGGGCGTGTGCACAACATAGCGTACATGATGGATCCGATGGCTGATGCATATGGGATCCCATTCATACGCTCCCTCTCTTCACAAGATTGGGGACATTGAGCTCTAGAGACGGTAACTCCATGTAGCATAGGGACGTTGCCTCTCTTTGAGTTCTCCATGTTGAACCGCTTCAACACCTTGTCAATGTACGTGCTCTAACTTAGTCCGAGAAGCCTTCTAGATCTATCTCTATAGATCTTAATTCCTAGAATATAGGATGCTTCTCCTAAGTCCTTCATTGAGAAAGTTTTCCCAAGCCAAGTATTTACCTTCTCTAAGGATAAGACATCATTCCCCATCAAAAGTATGTCATCCACATACAATATGAGAAATGTGGTCGTGCTCCCACTAACCTTCTTGTACACACAAGGTTCATCTTCATTTTGAATAAAGGCAAACACTTTGACTTCTTCATCAAATCGAAGATTCCAACTCCGAGATGCTTGCTTCAATCCATAGATTGACCTTTGCAGTTTACAGACTTTATTGGCATTCTTTGGATCTACAAAACCTTCAGGCTGTGTCATGTACACATCCTCATGAATATTCCCGTTAAGGAATGCGGTTTTAACATCCATCTGCCGAATCTCATAGTCATAATAAGCTGCAATAGCAAGCATGATCCTGATGGACTTAATCATGGCAACTGGAGAAAAGGTTTTGTCATAGTTAACACCTTGAATTTGTCGAAAACCCTTTGCAACCAATCTACCTTTATAAGTTTGCACATTGCCATCCATGTCGGTCTTTTTCTTGAAGACCCACTTGCACCCTATGGGTTTTACCCCTTCGGGTGGTTCCACCAAAGTCCATACTTTGTTGGAGTACATGGATTCCATCTCGGATCTCATGGCTTCTAGCCATTTCTCAGAATCTGGTCCCTCCATAGCCTCTACGTAGGTAGTTGGATCATCATCTATGATCAACTCTCCACCTTCCTGAGTTACAAGGTATCCAAACCTCTCAGGTTCAAGGCGAGTCTTACTAGATCTATGAGGTCCTTGTGTTACCTGAGGAGACTGAGATTCCACAACACCTTGTGAATCTCCATTTTCCTCTGGTACATCTACCGGTTCAATGTTTTCTTGTTGGGCTTGAACCTCTTCAAGCTCTACTTTCCTCCCATTGTTTCCTTTGGAAATAAATTCCTTCTCTAGGAACACAGCTGTCCTGGCATCAAACACTTTGTTGTCAGTAGGGTGGTATAAATAGTATCCCCTCGTTTCCTTGGGGTATCCAACAAAATAACATTTATCGGATTTGGGTCCAAGCTTACCAGGAAACATTTTCCTAACGTAAGCCTCACAACCCCAAATCTTCAGAAAAGACAAATCGGGACGCTTCCCAGTCCATATCTCATATGGTGTCTTTTGAACCGATTTAGATGGCACACGCTTAAGAGTAAACGCGGAGGTTTCAAGAGCATGACCCCAGAAGGAAATCGGAAG
This sequence comes from Alisma plantago-aquatica, assembly GCA_963693085.1. Lineage (NCBI taxonomy): Eukaryota > Viridiplantae > Streptophyta > Magnoliopsida > Alismatales > Alismataceae > Alisma > Alisma plantago-aquatica. Next base: position 630,531,124 of record OY856412.1, on the reverse strand, counting down.
ATCAGCAAAACTCATCATTGATCGCACCATATCTAACAATGTGCGATTCCTTCTTTCAGACACACCATTATGTTGTGGTGTTCCAGGTGGAGTCCATTGTGATACAATACCACGGGCTCACAGAAGGTCCTCAAACTCCTGGCTCAAGTATTCTCCACCTCGATCGGAACAAAGTGCCTTAATACTTTTACCAAGCTGGTTCTGTACTTCATTCATGAAATCCTTGAACCTTTCAAGGGTTTCTGACTTATGTTTCATCAGGTACACATAGCCATACCTACTGAAATCATCAGTAAAGGTAATGAAGTATTGATACCCATTTCTGGCATTAGTTCTAAAAGGCCCACATACATCAGTATGTATGAGTCCTAATAGATCACTAGCTCTCTCACCTTTACCTGAAAAGAGAGTCTTGGTCATCTTGCCCAACAAACAAGATTCACATGTCTCTATTGATTCATAATCAAAAGAGTCTAGATAACCATCTTTATGGAGTCTAGAAATGCACTTCCCATTTATGTGCCCTAGACGACAATGCCAGAGATATGTTTCGTTTGAGTCATTGAGTTTTTGCTTTTTGGTGTTTACGTTGTAAACACTTGTCTCCAAGTCTATCAAGTATAGACCATAAGACATAGGGGCACTGCCATAAAAGATCCCATCTTTAGAAATGGAACACTTTCCATTCTTAATAAGAAATTCAAATCCATCTTTGTCCAAACAAGAGACAGAAATGATATTCCTATTTATGGCAGGTACATAATAGCAGTTCTTCAACTCTATTATTAGCCCACTAGGTAGAGTTAACTCATAGGTTCCTACGGCACTGGCGGCAACTCTTGCCCCATTAGCAACACGTAGTTCAACCTCGCCTTTCCCCAAAGGCCTACTTCTCTTAAGATCCTTCACATTTGAACAAATGTGAGATCCGCATCCGGTATCAAGTACCCATGACGAAGAAGTAGTAAAGTTAATCTCTATTACGTATACACCAGAAGTAGAGATCTCTATTTCTGACTTCTTCTTCCATTGTTCCTTCCATCCTCTCCATGTAGAAGAAATTGGTTTGGCGAGAGAACACTTCTCTCCCTTACCTACTTTCTTCTTCACCAACGCATTAAGCATACATAGAGTGGATTCTAAGGCTCCTGGTATATCTGGATTGTGCAGAACACTTCCCACAGTCCTCAACCAGTTATGGAATTGATTCTCAATTAATTTGCCCATTTTAAAAGATGATTCTTTTGCCATTCTACAAGAGAAAATTTGCATTTGTCAAAACCTTTTGATTTGATTTGAATAAAATTTGACGATAGTTAATTAGGCCTTTAATTAATTACCGCTCCCACTATTTTGACTCAAATTGACAGCCCTCACCATCAATTCGGAAGATTGCAGCGTACAATCTTCTAGTGGGTCAAGATCCTGAAATCCTCTGAGCCATGGACCAGCTTGGGCTGTCACCCACAACTCAGATCTTCCAGGTAGGCAACTCTTGCCAATTGCATCATATGCAACTCTTGAAAGATGTCATATGCAACTCCTTGCAATGATCATCTCCATGCCTCAAGGCGCTAGATCCTATCTAGGTCACCTTTTTAAGTCCAACCCAAAGCCAACACGATGAACATGCACCCTGCTTGGGCAGACCCACATATTCATCCTTCACGCTTCCACGAGATAGACGGTGCACCACGTTTGGGCGTGCCCACACTTGGTCGATCAAGCTTTTCACGTGTGTCGCATTTGGAAGGCATCTAAAACTTAATATTTAATGAGGGATTTTGTTTTATATACATATACATATCCAATCACCACAATATATAGTACGTATCATATACATGCTATATCCCACAGAAAACATGCATAAACGATAAAAAGCAATGATTATGGCCATCCTTTTTGTGATTCCTCAAGCCAAGAGGAATCACGGTCATCTAGGTCTACATCACATGCAACCTGTACAACATGAAATCTGTGCCTGCCTTTCTGGGTTTGATCATCTCATCTCCATGACTGATCGGCTCGCCATCAGGTAGGTTGTTCGGGTGCCACCAGCCGATCGACTGGCGCCTCCAGCCGATCGGTACACCGGTCATCGTGCATCTCCTCAGGTCGCCACCCGCTCATCTTGTTCCTTGAACCGGCCGTCTGGATCACCAACCGATCAGTTCACTCCTTGAACCGATCGTCTTCAGGTTGTCCGCCGTTCTTTGACATAACAGGAAATAAAATCTATCCTATTTACAATTGAATTGAGAAACCCCGAGTTACATTTGGGGGGAGCAAAGGTAGGAAAAGAATTCTCAAATTATTTCGAGTTACATCAGGAATATGAGAAAGGGAATCGGTGCGCAGACCGAGATGCAAGCAACCACACAAACAACCATACACAGATATAGGGGTTTATAGGCCATAATCATGCTACACATCCACCACAAAACTTGTTTAAGGGCGACGCGTATCGAGTGCATTAATATTACATATCATATATGTATATTAGGGATTGGTGGATTGGAGATGTATAAAGCCGGTATTATTCGCATCGCATGCAATAAATAAAGGCGACAAACCAAAATCGATCATATCGATAATCCTAAAATATAGAGCGGTTGACGTGGCTCTGATACCACTGTTGGGTTTTGGAGGAGGCAGAGAAGCAGTGGAAACAAAAAAACTTTCTCTTCCAAAAACCAGAACAAAAGGAATCGCGTCAACATCTATATAATAGGAAAGATGGTTTGTGAATCATACCTTATCCCGAGGCTTGCTCGGCGATAGTGCCACGCGCCTTGCGCGGTCTTCACCTCCGGTCTTGGACGGTGTTTGTGCAGCTCCTGGTCGCACCGGGACTGAAGACTCCTTCTCCTACCGGACTGTCGGATGACAGTTGTCCTCCTAAGCGGCAGTGACCTCCCGCCTCTGAAGTAGTCCACATGGACCACCCGGAACTCCACTCTCCTTGCCCCACAAGGAAGTGGAAGGAGTCGCACCCTCCTGTTGACGTACTAGTCGCCAACACACTCTCCTGCTGTCAATTGCAACTGCAGTTGTCCTTCCCTTGCTGCACCTCCCTTTGCGGGAAGCACTTGCTCGGGCTCTCTCTCGGTTACCACAACCAGAGAGAACGACAACTTTGCATAGCAATCAACTTGCACTTAGTTGTACCTTGAGAAGCCCCCAATACCCCTATATATATAGGCGGGTCATGGGACAGGGTTCTCTGTGCCCGACAATACGGGACTAAAGCAGGAGTAGAAGGGTTCGGGATTTTCCACAAAAAGCAACCATCTCGCAACCTGAAATGATCGGTTCACAACTGAACCGATCGGTTCGGCCATTGAGCCGATCGGTTGGACCTGAGCCGATCGTTTGGGGCACTCCAACCGATCGGTTGGTGCCCTGAACCGATCGGTTCAAAGTCCTAATCTGGCTCAAAAAGACTTTCCTTGTTTCGTTCCCAATTGGTATCGAATACCAATATTATTCCCAATCGAATTGGGCAATTTGAAACGAAAGGAAAATTCTTTCCGACATGACTTTTCCCAACTGGTCGGTTGCACCAGTTGAGCCGATCGGTTCAACCCTTGAACCGGTCATTTTAACCAGGGCATGAGCCGATCGGCCTGGACACTCCAGCCGACCGGTTCAGCAACCTCAGCCGACCGGTTCATCACATGAACCGATCGGTTGGGAGCACAGGTTGGGCAAAAATCAGTCAATTGTGATTTCAATCAATCTGATACTCCAATCAATGCGTCCAACACCTTGAACCATACGATATTGAGCCATCGACTGATTGAGTGTTTAATTGAACTACTAACCTCCTTTAGTAATCAATCTAAACATTGCTTTGTGGACAAAACTCCTCTTCCAGGTTAAATCCTATGTGTGTGACCCTGCAGGTCCATTTCACATTGGCAGTGAAAGTCCATAACACTTATGACTTCACAAGCAAAGAGCGGTGCCTAGTCACACATCAGTGCTACCCAAGTGAAAGTAGAAAGTTGGAGAACAACTTTCATCCTACAATCCGTGAATGGTGTTACAGTGAATGTATAATTCCTTTGTCACTGATATCCAGAATGAACTCGAGGCATGGAACAGTCAACCTGTCAATGTTCATTCATTTCCTTGATCTCAGAGTAGACCGAGTGAGATGTGTATGACATCAATATCACATATTGATTCACACGTGCATGCGCATGCCTTTCTCAATCCTACTCATCAAGTGGCCAAGGATATCAAACTCCCTTAGGAGGGACAAATCCCATATCTATCACTCACCCCTCAAAAGCCCCATGTGTCAAAGCCACCCAATCATCACCTTTATAACAACCCATATCTCAGGACTGTGTTTGATGATGTCAAAGTGTACCCAACGACATGTGTTGAGTGCAGTGATTTCAGGTCTAAGAATCACACTCACCACCATCACTGTGAGCGCTGACTATGACTACCATGTCATGGTTCCATGTGTCACTCTCACGGTGGGTCTGTCTGGTACCTTGTTCTCTAACAAGTACCTATGTGCTTGGTTTGATATCACCATATCATGATTAATGAGATTCTGTCATCAACCAACACACAATCTAGTCTTTAGTGTTATTGATGTCTATGGTTATTTCCACAATAACAACCGACTAGGGACTATACAAGAATGTATACTCTTAACATCCGTATGATCTCATCGTTTAGGTCATTAACCTAAAAGCATACGTCATTGAGTAAAACAATCTTTAGACATCTATCATGTTACACCATCATCTCAGAAACAGCTTAAACATATAGATTGGAAATTGCCTTTATTATTATTCAAATCATTTACGAAGTATCCCATTACAATCATCATATGACTTGCTCTATGGGCATGCATACCAACAGAAGCTTCCATGGATTCCATGAGATCCACATTTTAAATTTGTTTTCTAGCTATTTTTTCCATGTAATTGCTACTGCTATCATGACATGATATAGAAGAGAAGACTTGTGTGTGTAGTAGCTGCCATATGGAATTGGTGGGTTCTCAATGGCTGTGTTTGGGAGAGTTGCGGTGGTATCTATAGCAACTTTGTTGATGTTGGTGTTGATCTAGTAGGCAAGGTTGGTGTTGATCTATACCAACTCACTTGCCTCCTAAAAATTAAAAATGCCTAGCCCTCCCAGGCCCCTATGGGAGCACCTGGCTGCCTATACAACCTCTTGGACTTTGTATTGTACTTCATATGCACATTTGTTGATTTTTTTGAATGTCTCATAACTTGTAATTCTGACTTAGGTTGTTAGACTATGTGCAAATTCAAGAGAAGTTGTCAGTTCTCCTGTTGAGCATTTGACTCTCCATTACCAGGTATTGTATTTTTAGTCCCTTTTTATGAGTAAATTGCATCAAATCGGTATCTTTTGTTTCTTACATACACCATTATGTTGATGAGACTTTTCCAAAGCTCCTAGTTATGCAATGGGCTATGTATGTGTAAAGTAGTTCCTTGAACTCATCTTCAATAATGCAACTTAAATTCACATAGTAGGTTCTTCACTTGGTCCATGAGGTGTTTGTCAATGCCCTGACCTCAGAACCTATTCTTTGTTTTTATTAGCTCATCAACAGCTCTATAAAATCAATAGAATAACAACCTGTTCGAAATTTAAGCCATTTCTTGGTAGAAACAATCGTTGATACCTAACTTGAAATATGCAGAGCCTATCTGAAAACAATATGTTGATCCCTCAAGCTTAAAATATGAAGAGACTTTCCATTGTGTATCTGATCCAATCAAGGAACCCCACCCCATTTGAATGAAATAACAATGTCTATATTGTAACTTCTGAATAAGCGACATTCAGAGAAATAACATATCATGTTAACGTAACGGGTGAAGTACCATTTTCTTGTTTTTGTTGAATATCTTTTTATGTTATTTAGTTGCACTATACTGCATTTTATACAGAAAGAAATAGAAATAAAGTCCTGAATTTCATGGTCTCATTTAAGGTTAATTAAACAAGTAGTTTTTTGTTTCCACGATCACATGCCTTGTTCAACATATTTTTCATGTTGAAGTTCACTCAGTGTGATATTTTTTCTTCTGAATATTGTCAGGCTTCGGAAGTCGAGGAGTGTCAATTATTTATCTAAATCATGTGATGACATCTTTGAAAAGTTGATACAAAGCGGTATTTCCAAAGAGGAGCTCTATGACACTGTTTGCAAGTAGGTTCCATCTTAGATTTAGATTGCTGAGCTACAAACTATCATCATATACGTGTCTAATTGTTTCCTCCATTGCTTTGTTTCAATTCGTACAGGAAGTTGAAATTGTTTTAACTGCACATCCTACCCAAATAAATAGGCATACTTTGCAGTACAAGAACATAAGAATATCTATGAGTTGCTTGAGTTGTCAACATTACAGGATGATGCATAATCTCAAACGTCTTCTTTCCTGTCCTAAATTTCTTCTTTTCGGACATCAACTAGTTTGCATTATCTACATAGGTGATACCATTTTTCAAAATATAATACTTTATAATCTCAATGAAGTTTCATTCCATTGTTCAAATGCCTGAATTTTGAATACGGTATCTTTGAGTTTAAACATAGAGTTCAGATAACTACTTTCCTTTATTATTATCCTTTGTTATATACTACATATACCTTCTAAGATCTTTATATTTCCTGATTTGAGTTACATCCTTGTGCTACAACATCTTCTGGAGTATAATGACCGTGCTGATCTTAGTCATGAAGATAGGGAGCAACTTATTGAGGATCTGGTGCAATTTGATTGAATGTTGTTACTAATAAATGATATTATCATGATTTTAATCCATTATATCTTCTAAACACTTTAGGTCAGGGAGATAACTTCAATTTGGCAAACAGATGAGCTGAGACGGCACAAGCCCACACCTGTAGATGAAGCAAGGGCAGGTAACCTATTAATTAGCTTCTATGAGATGATTTCTTATCAAAGTTGTTTCCCCTAACTGGAAAAAATGTGGTTGTTTCCCCTATCAAAGTTGAATTTGGTGCTTCATCTCAGTTTTTGAATGATTAAAACTTGTAAGAAATTCCTTGATCTCCTTGTTTAGGCATTCTAGTACCCTCAAGAGCATAAGCTCCATCCAATTTTGACCCAAAAAAAAGAATAAAAAAGGTACATGAGACGTTGCCCATGGTGAAGGCATTCCAATATGCATGCTATTATTGGAGTTAGTTTGTATATATAGGTACGTGCTTGAAAATTACCAAAATAAGGAAATAAGAGGGGTAGAAAGGTACCTCATCATGTGCATGCACAAAATGGGAATGTTGGACAGTGGAGAAATCACAAAGGTTGGTTATCCCAACTTCCTGAAGCATCAAGCATCACTTGAGGCCAGGAATCAAACCATTTACAAAGGAACAAAGGAACTACGCCTACCACATATATATCCACACTGTTACAAACTTAGAAAAATAGAAATGTCTCATAGAGTCCTACACAAGCCTTCCCTCAAGATTCCATGTAGACAACAATCAACAACAACAACTTCAAAAAATATCAGTCATCACGGGATCTTTATGAGCTAACCACTTTGACATAGATAGCAGCAACTTCACAACCTTTCAATATCTTCTTTAAGGCATCACCTACAAGCCTCCTCCTCCAATGTATATTCGACATGCATTGCAGGAGAAGCATAGCACTTCATAATATAGATCCTAGTACCAACTTCCTTAAGTCCAAGACATAGCAACAAAGCTCCAAATCTAAAATTCAAAAGCTAGTCCAGTATCAGTGGTTGTAGGCTCAATTACATAATCCAATATACTCAATCACTTCAAAAAACTGTTTGACCTTCCCAGGAGAACCCCTAAAGCAATCAATCATAGTGAAGATGCCACATCAAAAGAAACCTCATCAAAATAGTGGCACCTTCTAGTACTTTCCATGACTGCTAATTTAATTCTTTGATTCTATACCCATGACTAGACATTGGATTATTATAGGTTAAAGTAAATAGTGCTTAAGTGAGAGTTTGTGCTTGGACTGTAGAGTATTTCCAATTATTGTGTGTGTGTGGTGAGCACTTGTCTTTCTTGAAGATGCAGGGAAACATACATCAAGAATGTTATTCAAGCTCGAGCATTCAACACCTTCGACAAAAGTATGAGAATCATGTGGATTTATACCAAAGAAACAACATATAACATGCAGTAGTAGCATGCATCGTAGGAGGTGCACATGCAATTAATATTTTATCTATGATGAATATTAGAATTCATAAACTTCATTGTAATCTTGGCTTAACTTCTAGATTACTAAAGAAGTTGCAGCATATTAACCATGATACATATGATGAATAGAAATCTAGATAAAATAGAGAAATAAGATCCCTTCAGACATGTAGTATACTCACTTGAGATTTACTATGATACATGATCTGCAAACTTTGTCCAGATGTTTGTTGTTGTCATTATAGAGCATCAATTCTTGCATTTGGTTTTCTTCCTGATGCTTTGCTCATAGCTAAGAAATTAGTTATGAATTGTCTAAGACCTGCATTATGGGATTTTTAAAGTTTGAGGTAATCTCACAACCTGTGCCAATCAATCAATACCATCAAAATAGTTGTTGATAATTCCTCAGGAAAATTATATTCCTGCTTATGTAAATAATTCTTGCATATGTAAATAATTTGAAATTTGAAAATTATATTCCTGCATATGCCAATCAATCACAGCCTGTCCAAGCACAAACTCTATAGAAAGTATTCCTGCATATGTAAATAATTCCTCAGGAAAATTATAAACCAGTTGTTGATTGACAAAGAAGTTAATTCCATGAGAAATAAATAGAACATGTATGAATATTTTACTAGTAACTAGTACATTGTGCCAACCAGCTTAAGAAATGGACTTTACATCAAATAACAAATCAAATTGTTACCTAAGAAGAGTTAGTGTGCTGTTTAGATCAACTATTTGCAGACATGTACGTCAAAGATAATTTAGAGGATCTATAACTAGACCCCCTCTTCCATCCAGTAGTAATATCTACCTCCACTAGTTTATAATGGAGCCTCAAGGATCCAATATCTACTCTTATCTATCTGCAATTTATTACCCCCAAAAAACACATATGAGAATACTTTTAGGAATATAGAATCATGAAAGCTATAAACATATTAGATACCTCCCAGAAAGCTAAGATCATCGAGTAAGAATTTTTCAAGAAAACAACGTATCAATTTAATGGAGACTTCATGGCTTCAACAAGTATATGTGAGAATTACTACTGAAAAGATCAATGAACACTTTCATCTATAATTTAGTACTAGGAAACCTCTTTTCATGAGTTGGCATGAATCAAGCATAGCAGAGAATAACAATCTTTTTGTAGATGCAAGTGAATACAACTCTAGCAGCATGTAGATGCATATTTTTTCAACCACCAAATTCAACTTTGATAGGGGAAACAACTTTGATAGAAATCCAACTAACAACGATTTTAATAAATGTCTCATGAGAATATTGTACTTGTTGTTGTATTCTTCTTACCATTCTTATTTTTTTTACATAGATTGTTCAGCCTACTGAATTGCTATTGATAATATTCCATTGGTTGACATGTTTCTAATAATATTTGTTACAGAAATGGAAAAGTTATTCTCAGCAGTGGAGATAGGTGGAGATAAATATGACATTCATGTTAACTCTGCTTCTACTACTAAGTTGGCTAATGGTGAACCACTACTGAATCCAGACCAATCGGAAAAGCAGTCGAGACAGTGTAGAAAATCTTGCGAGCTAGGTACCGCATCTGAAAAGTGCAAAGTTTGTCATTGGCTAAATGAGTGATAAAGTCAAAATGTCGATATATACTTACATTGAAATTTGTATCGAATAAGGGGAAAAGGTCGATGTCCTCCCCTATGTAATGAACAATTTTTCTATGTAAAATAAAAAGGAATGTTTCAAAAGAGTGATTTGTTATGGTTGTTGTATCTTATTAACTAAATTAGTTTATTAAAATATTCTTTGTTCCTGATAGAAGCCACAAAAATATTACTTAATGAAATATAAGAAAGTTAAAACCTCATTGACAAATAGGAAAATATAGATCACAATTGTAATTCATGAAAAATAAGTATATTTATGAAGGCCCTAGAAATCTCATTGAAAGTTGTGAAATTAGCCTTCACAAATGTATTTGGGAGGCCTGGGAATTATTTTTGTGAAGGTCAAATAATCCTTCAAAAAAAGTATTTGTGAAGGCCCTAGAACCTCATTGAAAGTTGTGAAATTAGCCTTCAACAATGTATTTGGGAGGCCTGGGCAATTTTTTTGTGAAGGTCAAATAGTCCTTCAAAATAGTATTTGTGAAGGCTACAGTCTCTCATCAAAGTATTTGTGAAGAGGCTTTTAGAGTAGGACTTTTTGTGAAGGAATGGCCTTCAACCGAATTTTTTATTGAAGGAATTAATATACATTTGTGAAGGAATGATCCTTCAAAAAAAGTTACATTTCCTGTAGTGGTTTGATCAACTCATCTCCATGATTGATTGGCTCGCCATCAGACCGGTCAGTTGGGTTCCACCAGCCGATCGACTGGCGCCTCTATTCGATCGGTTCACTGGTCATCGTGCATCTCCTCATGTCGCTACCCGCTCGTCTCGCTCCTCGAACCGGTCATCAAAAGCACCATCGTTCTTTGACATAATAGGAAATAAAAGATCTATCCTATTTTACATTGAAAAAGGAAACCCTAAGTTACATTTAGGGGGAGCAAAGGTAGGAAAGAAATCTCGAGTTATCTCGAGTTACATCTAGAATAGGAGATAGGGAATCGGTGTGCAGACTGAGATGTAAACAACCACATACAACCAAGCACACATACATAGGGTTTATTGGCCATAACCATGCTATACATCCACCACAAAACTCGTTTAAGGGTGACGTGTATCGAGTGCATTCATATTACATATCATATATGTATATTGGGATTTGTGGATTTAGGATTGGACATGCATAAAGCCAATTTTATTTGCATCGTATGCAATAAATAAAGGCAACAAACCAAAATCGATCACATCGATAATCCCAAAGTATAGAGTAGTTGATGTGGCTTTGATACCACTATTGGGTTTTAGGGGAGACAGAGAAGGCAGCGGAAACAAAAAACAATTCTCCCTAACCCAGAATAAAAGAATCGTGTCAACGTCTATACAATAGGAAGGATGGTTTGTAGAGGCGTACCTTGTCCCGAGACTTGCTCGACAACATTACCTCACAGCTTGTGCGGTCTTCACCTCCAATCTTGGACAGTGTCTGTGCAGCTCCTGGTCTCACCGGGACTGTCAGGATTGACAGCTGTCCTCCGAGCGGCAGAAGTCTCCCGCCTCTACAGTCGTCTACACGGACTGCCTGGAACATCGATCTCCTTGTCCCACAAGGAATCGGAAGGATTCACACCCTCTTGTCAGTGTAATAGTCACCAAATCACTCTCCTACCACCAGTCACTTTTCTACAGTTTTCTTTCCCTTATTGTGCCTCCCTTATCGGGTAGCACTTGCTCAGGCTCTCTCGGTTACCAAAATCAGAGCAAACGACAACTTTGCAGAGCAACTGGAGTTCGGAGTTGTTCTTTGAGAAGCCCCCAATACCCCTATATATAGGAGGGTCATGGGACAAGGTTCTCTACCCCGGGCAATGCAGGAATTAAAGCAGGAGTAGAAGGGTTCGAGATTTTCCACAAAAAAACCAACTGCGCCACCTGAACTGATCGTTTCAAGCATGAAACGGTCGGTTGGGGACTTGAGCCGATCGGTTGGGACCTTTTAACTTATTGGTTCACTTCTGAGTTGATCAGTTTGTGGTCTTGGTGCAACTCAAATTGACTTTCATATTTGTTTCCGATTAATCAAATATTAAACATTGTCCAAATCGAATTTGTGCAAGTGCAACAAATTGTATTTGCAAAATAGTCTTCTGACTTTCCAAATGATCTCATTTGGTCACATGAATCGACCGGTTCAACAATTGATCTGATCGTTTCATGACTTATGAGCCGATCAACTCACATCTTGAGGCGACCGGTTCACCAACCTGAGCCGATCGGTTCATCCCATGAGTCAATCGGTTGGGGCAGTAGACTTGTACAAATCAGTCAATCACAGTTTCAATCAATCTAATACTCTAATCAATCGGTCCAACACCTTGAACACTATGATTTTCTACTATCAATTGATTAAGTGTTGCAGAGCGTGTGGCTAGCGGAATTGACTGGAGAGCATGCAAGCAAACTCACAAGCAGAACAATCCAAACAAGCCCAAATCCAACACTGCCCCTGTGCAAAGCACTTCCAAGGAACCTCCTGCCCCATCCCAAGCAACGATGGACCTACCGCCACAATCGAGTACCGCGCACACAGCCGTCAATCCCACTGGAGACTCTCTTGTGCAAGGGAGGGAGAACCCACCGCATCAATTTGCCCACGAACCCTTCACCTTTGGCGACTCGACAAGAATTGAACGTCAAACTCATTCGTACAGAAGCCCCAGTCGGAACTCGGCAGGCATTCATCTGAGGAACAGGAAGATCTTGAACCACGGCGACGCCTCGAAATCCTCTTCGAGGAAAAGAGGGAAGACTTCTTTGCTGCAAGACCTAGAAGAAGAGGCGAGGACCATGGGCAAATCCACCCTCACTGAAGTTGATAAATGAAAGTTACAACTTGGAACGTACAGGGTGTTTGTGACAAAGACACCCAAAATACTGTGAAAGACCTGACCTTGAAATACAAGATCTCGGTCATGTGTTTGCTGGAGACTAGATGCAGTGGAACCCGAGCCATGGGGATTATAAAGACTCTGGGTTTTCCGAATTCCCACAGAGTCGAAGCTATTGGTTTTTCTGGGGGCATCTGGGTACTTTGGAAGCATACCGCCCAAGTTGAGATACTTGTGTCTCACAAACAATTTGTCCATTGTAAGATTCACGACACTTTCTATACCTTTGTCTATGCAAACATGACAAGAGGGGGGAGGAAGCTGCTCTGGAATCAATTAAATGCAATCGCCCTTTCAATCACTGATCCTTGGATAGTGATGGGTGATTTCAATGTCGTGATGCACTCTTCCGAGAAGATTGGAAGAAATATCTTCGACAAAGCCAACAGCATGGACTTCATAGAGGCAGCTGAGAGCTGCTCGCTCATGGACCTTGGGGCGGTCGGCCCCCGCACCACCTTCAGAAGGGGTCTCCTACATGAACGCCTTGACAGGGCGTTGGGTAACCGGCAATGGATCGAGCAACCAGGCAAGAAGGAGGTCATGATCCTAGAGAAGAACCATTCTGATCACGCACCTTTAATGGTTTGCACGGATGCACCCCTTCCTTTCCAGGGTACGGCACACCTACGTACTAACGCAAGATGGTACTCATCACCAGGATACGCAACTTTCTTCAAAGAGGTGTGGTCGACGGACACTGACCTGCCTGGTGCGAACAGGTTGTTGTTGGAGAAGGCAAGGAACTAGAACATCACTTCACGTAAACAAGATAGAAGAAGCAAAGACCGAATCACTAACAAGATTAGATGGAACCAGATGAATCTCTCACTGCGTTTCGACCATTCGTTGGCGAGGGAGACTGTCGAACTCCAAGCTCAATTGGACGGCATCCTTCGGCGAGAGGAAGCAGAAAGCCAACAGCGATCGCGATGCAACTGGATCAAACTGGGTGACAATAATACCAGTTACTTCCATTCTATCACAAAAGCTAGAAGATGGAGGAATAAGATTACCCGCCTCAAAGACGAGCACGGAGTATGGTATGATAATGCACCCGCACTCAAATCCCTCATCCTAACCTTTTTCTCTAACGTATACCAGGAGACAAATGCTGCTCGCCGTCAAACTGCTAGCGCTACCTTCCCGGGAGCGTTTACGCCTCTTTCGATCGATCAAAAATAGAAGTTGGCCACCATCCCCTCATCCAAGGAGATATGGGACGCACTGAACTCCATGTCGCCAATCAAAGCCCCAGGTCCGGACGGAGTGGATGCGGGCTTCTACCAGGAAAATTGGAAGACTGTGAGCAACCAACTATGTCAGTTTGTTCAAGCACCCTTCACGGGTATCTCGATTCCTCCATCCGTGACTGATTCACTCATCATTCTCATCCCCAAGATCAATCCGCCTGAAAAATGTGCCCAATTGAGACCTATTTCCCTCAACAACGTCTGCACGAAGCTCCTCTCGAAGGTCATCGCCAACAGGCTCAAGCCTTACCTCAATGACTGGATCTCACCTTACCAGTCGAGTTTTGTCCCTGGAAGGAAGATTGGAGACAACATTGCACTGGTGCAGGAGGTGGTACACTCGATGGAATCAAAATGTAGCATGAAAAGAACTATGGCGTTGAAGCTGGACTTGATTAAAGCCTTTGACAAATTAAGCTGGCAATTCATCCGTGACACACTCAGTCGAACTATGATACCCAGGGAGATCATTGACATCATCATGCATATCATCTGCTCCGGTGACTCCTCTATACTCTGGAATGGAGAGGTGGTAGGAACCTTTAGACCTTCCTACGGGGTCAAGCAAGGAGACCCCCTTTCCCCCTATATCTTCGTTTTATGCCTGGAACGCTTCAGTCAATTGATAGCATAAGAGATTGGTATGGGTAATTGGAGACCTATCGTCATCACCAGAGACAGAATCCCCATCTCCCATGCGAGCTTTGCAGATGACATCATCCTTTTCGGGGAAGCCTCTACACATCAAGCAAGAGTTATCCTCCGCTGCCTTAAGATTTTCAATCACGCTTCTGGACTTGCCCTATCCCATGAGAAATCGACTGTCTTCTTCTCTTACAACACCCCTCGCTCAATCAAAAATAGGATCTGCAATAGATTGGGGATTCAGCAGACGAGCAACCTTGGTCGTCACTTGGGTGTTCCCATCATTCATCGCAGGAAGGGAAAGGAGTTGTTCTCTTCTATGCTGGAGAAATTTCAGAAGCACATTTCACAATGGCAGAATAACCTCCTCTCCCTTGCAGGGAGAATCACGCTCCCTAAATCAGTTCTTCAATCGCAAGCATGCTACATCATGCAAGTAGTTCAACTTCCCCTCTCAATTTGTGATCGAATCGACCAAATTACTCGGAATTTCCTATGGAACGGCGGATCCCACAGACGCCTCAATCTGGTTGCTTGGAATATGGTGGCGAATCCCAAGCCTCAGGGAGGTCTTGGTCTAAGGAAGGCGAGAGATTTCAACTCCTTCTTGCTAATGAAGATGGGGTGGGATTTCTTTCAAAACAAGTGTATACCATGGGTGAATATTATGCGCTCCAAATATCTCCTGAATGGACTGCCCAAATCTACTGGTTCTCATCTATGGAGAAGCCTAAAATCTTTCCTCCCGCTACTCAAAGTGAACGCTCGCCGTCATGCTGTGTCAGGCCTAGATACACTAGTCTGGACGGACGAGTGGATCAGAGCTGGGGCAACGCCCACCCTTAAAGCTGACAGTACGGTCCCGGAGGATCTTGCTGATCTCAGGGTCTCGATCCTGGTCCGAGACGACGGATCTTGGGATCGTGACTTTCTCAATCACTGGTTTGTACAAGACACAGTTCGCGCCATCAGCCATATGCCCACCCCTAGAATCCACTACGGTGAGGACACGTTCATCTGGAAGCTGGATAACTATGGAGTCTTTACTGCCCACTCTGCTTACAACCTGATTTGCCAGCATACGTCGGAAGCACCTAGACCTCTGTTTGCAGCATTTTGGTCTCTCCCAGTTTCGCATCGGGTTCGAGCTCATATGTGGCTGACACTGCATGATCGCTTACTTACAAACGCCATGAGAAGTAAACGAAAGATGACTGACAACTCTTTGTGCCCGCGATGCAACAACTCGGAGGAAGACTACCTGCACACATTGTGGGACTGCAGGTCTTCTAGACAGATTTGGTCGCTCATTCTGCCCAGGGAGGTGAATCTCTTCTACGCAAGTCAGACTACTCAAGGCTGGATTGATTACAATATCGGAATTATCAAGGAGCCGTCCTCCTGGAAGATGCTCTTCGTCATCACTTGCTGGAAGATTTGGAAAAGCAGGAACATGCAGGTATTTGAAGACACTACTATACCTCCACGAATTGTGGCTGCACAATGCTATGCTGAAGCACGATCATCAGAACTGGCCTTCTCTCGTATCCCATCTGATCATTCAGAGAATTCAAGTCCGGATTACCCACTACGCCTGCACAATACAAACTTCATCCTTCATGTTGATGTTGCAACCTCGTCCAGGTCCAATATGTCCTGCACATGTTCTATTCTCCATAGCATCATGGGAGAATGGATTGGCGGTTCCTCTCATTTGCACCCAGGCACTGATGCCATGGAGGGAGAGCTCAAGGCTATTATTCACGGAGCAGAACTCGCAAGACAGCTAAATCAACATCACGGTACCTTCCTTTCAGACTCCTGGAACTCAGTTCATTGGGTGAGAGGCCTAGAAACGATCCTAGGCAAGTTCCTCACGACCGTATGTAAAGCTTGGGAAGCCCTTGCTACCATAAGCGTCACTGACCTCCTCCACATCAATAAAACCAGAATAAGCTCACGGACATCCTTGCTAAATCCTGCCTCAAACACCCCAGATCTAAAGGTAAATGGCAGCAATGCCCTGCCCTAGGGGAAGCCATCTATCTATAAGACAAAGCCTTCTTCTGTAATTTGCTTAGATCTCAGTCATGATGTAACCGATTTACTCAGTATTGCACAAAAAAAAGATATAGGAAGGATGAGAAAATTCCATAGATCATATTCAAGATTGTAGTAGGGAAGTCATTTTATGCCATAGAGTACAAGGATGATATGGTGGCGATGGTATGCTAAATAAGCATCTTATGACCTATAAAGGATAGTAAGTATACATGTCCTTCCTCAGTAATGCATTCAGAGACTCTATCTCATGCCACACAAACTTTGTGGCTTTTTTTGGTGCAATCATGCCATAGCAAGGATGAGAACATTGCATGGACATTATTCATGATCATGGCTAGAATGTTAGTTGCTACGATAGAGTACAAATATTTGGTGGTGAGGTTACACATGTATCCTTTTTCATTCATATTATAAAACAAGAGAAAGCTTGATGCTTTCCCATGTGTACTAATTGGTTCAATATAAATGAAAGTATGATTATTGACATTACAAGAAAAACATGATCGGGTTGTACATTGATTTTTCTTCTTTCTAATATTCTGCCTATATATGCATGTTTAGTACATGATGGCTTTCACTACACATTAACTACATTTACAATAATAGTAAATGTCATGTTTACTACAAATGAACTACATATATAACTGTAGTTAACAGTACATATCAAAGCTACATATACAATTGCATTCATATATTTAGCTACAACTACAACTACATTTCTATGTATAAAGATAATTTTTTGCTACATTGGGTTACATATGAACTTGTAGATAAACAATTATCTAACAACATATTTGAAAATTTTAGAAAAAGAAATTATCTATGTAGGTCTTAGCTTCATATTTTATATGTATGGATAAATGTAGCTAAAGCTTTTAGTTATAAAAGTTGAGGTTTTGTCTTCACTTTTTTTGTAGTAAAAGACCATTTTTCAGTAGTGTAAAATTCTGTCTGGAGAGTGGTTTCACATGATCCATTTCTTTTGGGTGCATGTGGGCTCAGGATATAGAAGACTCGGGTCTATGGATTTGATGATCTCACAAAGAGAAGTACGTCGTCTTTGTTTAAAGTCTCGATTGTTTCAATGTTTCCCCATAATATTCTTCCCATCCATTCTCTCACATTGGTAACTTGTTCCCCATAATTTCTTTGCCAAGTAAATCCTATTTAACTATTGTTTCTTATGATATATTATTCATGATAAATGGATACCAATACACCTAACACCCAATCCTCATCTTGAGGGCTACATTATTGTCGACTTTTGGGGACTTGGAACCCAATTATGCTAAATTGCACTACATTCTAGACACCCAAAATCTTTTTCCTACCCCTCCTCTATCACTCAGAGCCCAAATTACTCATGTAATCTTCCGTGGTAATTTGGAGCGTGTTTTAACTTTTTACCCTAGTCATCAAAGATACATTGTAGTCACACACCCCACCCTTGACGAATTCATTATGGGGTAAGCATCTTGGTCAACACCCCTTTACCTCTATATTTTTACTTTGCCATTGTATTTTCTAGATCCCTTCCTATGAAAATGTGTCTACTTCCTTTACTTTGAATGATTGATAAAGATGAATATGGTGTTCTCCATTCCCTAAAAATCCTTCCAAACTCCTTAGGAGGCCTTGGTGCATGTTTTGGGATAAACTATTGATTGAATTTGACGTGTCTTCATTGTGCTTTTTACTATGTGCTTGTCCCGGGGTCGACATCCCTATGAGCCATGATTGGAGCTCCGACGAGGGTATTTAAGAGAGATCGGGCCACAATTTTTTGTGAAAATGTTTATGAACCTTGAGGATTGGTCCTCAGTTGCCAAAATTTCTCTATAGAGGTTGTTTACTTGGGATTTGTTCTTCTAATGTTTTCACTATGTGTTAATTTGGTTCTTGACATTCTAATCCTCTATTGTGTTTTCTTTGTGGTTTTATGTATGGATCTTTGTTGATAGTTTTTGTTTCTTCTTGGGCAATGTGTTGTTGTAGTGGAGGCAAAAGTTGAGGGTCTTAGCTTTCCTTGACTCCCATGGTGCAACTAGTTTTGCAAATGTTGGCCACCATTAGCCAAGGTACATGGATTACCGACTCCACTTTGAGTTCTTGAATGCAATGGGAAACTCCCATAGACCTATGGAATGAAAAATCAAGAGTTATACAACCATGGTTGGTGGTCTAGGGTGATTTTCACGAAGGTTTGTTTTGAGAAACATTGAATGGTAACGTCCTACCTAAAATCCCAAATGATATTTGATATGTGTCATGCGTGTTACGGGAAGAATGATCTTTTTGCCCTCCTGATTTATCTAGTCACATAAATTTTCATTTGTAGATGATTACTAGTATGCCTTGTCACAATCTGTTATTCAATAATAATGAAAAATGATTTAAATGTGAAATCCACAATAACTTGTTGGTTTATCAGAAATATTTAAAGTATATGTTTTTTAAATCAAGAAGATGAGCCTTATTTGATGGTTTGGTTTTCAAAGCCTGATATTGTGGTTACAATAACTTCAAATTTAAGGTAATGGATGAAATGGAATAAATTATAACTCATACATATGAATTATGTTTAGGTGATAAAAAAGTTATAACTTTGACCTAAGGACAATATTTGGATGAGTATGTACTTGGATAGGTATGTGCAAATACTTAAGGATGGGATTTTGTATTATTTTAAGCTAAATTTCCTAGGATGAGGCAATAATCTTGAATATTTATTTTGGTACTCAAATTTAAATTTCATGTTTGCTATGTTGAAATAATACAAATCCTATAGAATCTTGATTATTCCTTTGATAATGGGACCTTTGACCCCTCATTCCATGCAATTATAAATTTTGACGTGATTGATGACTGGAACATTAATATTTCCACTCTATTATGCATGCTAAATGTTTTGACTAAAATATCTGAAGTGTGAGTACTTATGTACAACCATACATATCTAGGGTGCACATCTTCCTACCGGGTTGTGTGTTTCCACCCTTAGTTTTTAGGTCATGATCGTACGGTATTATGGCCCTACTTTTATATATATATAGTCTATAGTTGTTCATGCATGAGACGTTGTTGTTATTGTAATGTGCTAAGTGATTAATATGGAATGACCGTTCACTTTAGATATCTCTTAAAGTGTTATGCCTCATTTTGTTTTGATAATTTTTTTTGAACTTACACTCATTTTGATGGTTAACTCTTTTCTTACAAATTCCCCTTTTGTACTATACTTCATTATAACTCCCAAATGTTATTTTTATGCACATACTTAGGTTTCTTCTGATGCGTACATTTTCTCTCTTTTATGTGGGTATTGTTTCAAAAACCACCCAGGTGTTGAATCTTTAGAAAGAATGGACTCAAGAAGATTACATACATGACATATACTTTAGTATAGTTCAAAATTTCTGGGTTGCCCTTTGTATGGGCATTGCATGCTATTAGATGTATACCTTTTTACTTTAATATGCCACCTTTAATGGTGAGGAACATTGTAGACTAATTATCAAGTAACTTTATAATAGCTCTTTTTTTCTACTTATAAACTTTTATAATATATATATATAGGGTTTATCATCAATACTCGTGCAGTTAGCCTTGAGTTTGCTACACGTGCATCCAAAAAAGTAGCTATTAGGCTAGAAAAGTAACTCACTTGACAAAAAAGTAATTATATTGACTAAAAAGTAACTATTCGACTCAAAGTAAATCTGTGTAAAATACACAACAAAAATTCTAGAATAAATATGTAATTGTATATTTGTTATAGATGGTACAAATGTAACTATCTATGCATTAAAAGTTATAGTTTGCAAGGTAAAGTAACTATCTACATTTCAAAAGTAAGAAACCCAAAAAAAGTAATCAAAATAGGAGTGGATATCTACCCACATGAGCATTGAATGGACACCATATATATATATATATATATATATATATATATATATATATATATATATATATATATATATATATATATATATATCATTGGGGAAGTAATAAAGTTTATCCTTTCCTCCATTTTGGAATAGTATTTTTTATTTATCTAATTAAAGAGTATTTACCTCTCATATCTCACTCTTTATAATATGATATCATAGCCTAAGCAATCACTAACTTGACTATTTCTAGTTATCCTATATTGTTCCTTAATTAGGTATTTAAGTAACCTCATATAAGAAGTTGACAAGTCTATCTCTAACTCATGGAATGCCAACTAGGATTTGAATCTCTAAATAATTTGGTCACTTCCTCTCTATAAACTACCAATGTATTACAGACTCATGCTTGAGTAACCGTAATCACCTCTAGCCTATTTTTATAAGTAAAAATCATATCACCACATGTATTTGATCTCTAATATTTATTCCTATCTCACGAGTTCCAAGTAGTTGTCTTGAATACTATGAAGTGTAGGTTTACTTTAACACTCTTAACTCTAGTTACCCTACACTCTCTATGCAGGTGAGACTACCTTTCATACCCACAACTAGACTTAAATGTAGTTCCTGTGTTGCACCCTTTCCTTTGTTGTTTTGCTAGAATGCCTCAAATACTTCCAATGTGAGGATGTAGCATGCATGAAGAATAAATGTAGACCCCAACATAATTTTTAAAATGTTGATGATTCCTATGATAGTAAGTGATAACATGAGCTAGCTCAGTCATAGTTAGGTCATTCTTTTGGTCAACATCGAGTTAACCCAATAGACTATGCTCAAAGCTCTCAATGAAGGGTATGTACATTATCCCCACCAAGATTGAGGTGCACCTATATGAGGGTTATTTGAGAGAAGCATCTTCAGTAAATATCCTAAAAGGTTCACTTCTATTATTTCCATACTATAATAAGTTTACCTAAT
The DNA here is from genome assembly GCA_963693085.1 of Alisma plantago-aquatica. Classification (NCBI taxonomy): domain Eukaryota; kingdom Viridiplantae; phylum Streptophyta; class Magnoliopsida; order Alismatales; family Alismataceae; genus Alisma; species Alisma plantago-aquatica. The sequence goes on along the minus strand of OY856412.1, from coordinate 630,509,512 downwards.
GAATGAGATGGAGTAATTGACTAAATGGTTCACCTTGTCTTGTTACGACACAGAGGTTGTTAACCATCAAATGCAAAAGGACCCCTAATTTATTCATGTACTGGTAAGACGATCTTATGACTTTCCTATGTCTCAAGATGATGATGTGTAATTTATGATTAAAGAGAAGTGAGGAATGTTGGATGTAGTTCCCTAGGAGGACTAGATAGAAATGTGACTATGTTTAATAAGAAGTGTTTCTCTCCTCCTACGATATAGGTTAGAAATACTTTTGTTATCATCTTTTAGATGTATGAAGAATTATACGCTTTTGTTAGAAAGAAGTAATGGTCCAGTAATAATTTGGTACTTGGATTGATTTTGGCACCATACTTATATTTTAATTGCAAAGTTATCATCATTAAATGTATTTTCATTATTAAATTATATGCAGAGAAATGCATGCCTTCAGATTTTAGTAATGGTTTTGGAATCAAGTCAACAACACAAGGAAGTTTGAGTTGTAGAGAAATCCTTTACTGAAGAGTCACTTGACTAGATTGGACCATCTTGAGATCCTAGATCTAGGAGTGAAGTAGGGTATATAGAGAAGAATTTTTTAGATATGTTGGACGTAATTGATCCACCCTTGTTGCATCTCTAGATTATAGTTATGTGATGTAATAATCCTTTCGAGAGGTGGAGTCATGTACATTTTATTCTTTAGGAGTGTAACTTATCTTAAGGACAATCATATATTAATAATGGTTGAAGTTGGTAATGCCTGCATAATTTCTAACATTCATTTCAAACAATGGTAGTTACTACCAAACTAGAATTGATGAATAATCCTTGCTGATATGACTGCCATAAATTTTACTTGATTAAATAAATTAAGAATGACCTTCACATGTCTTAGATGGTGAACACAAATTAGGTAAGTACTAAGTAAAAATGAAAAATTATCAACAATGTGAATGTAATGTCCATGTACTCCAATATGTTTTAAAATTGATCTATGGATAACTATAGTCTAGAAATCAAGTTGAATACACCAAGAATGCTAAGATTAAAGAAAATGATCCTTATTCTATGTGGTCATGGCTACTAAAGTGAAACTAAATTAAGTACACCTTATTTTCACTTGTGTACAACAATGTGTATGCAAAATTAAGGGTGATTAATTCAATGGGCCACTAGTACATAACCGACCTTTAGTGTCAGTTATTTAAGGCCTTTAATGTCGGTTTCTAAGTGACACCTATGTGGGCGACGTTAAAAGCCCAGCCGTTACGCGTCAGTTCAAAAACTGATGCCAAAACCCTTCGCGCGCCACCGAAAACGCGCCAGCAGGGCACTATAGGCGTCGGTTATTAGATAAGAAACCGACGCCATATACCTTCGCACCACAGAAGGGTGCCATCTTGGGCACTATCAGCATCGGTTATTAGATAAGAACCGACGTCATATAAACCCCAACACGGCCGTGCTGGCCAGCACGGCCATGGTGTCTGGTTCGCTGCCACGGCCGTGCACTCCCAACACGGCCGTGTTGGCCAGCACGACCGTGGTGTCTGGTCTGCTGCAATGCCCGTGCTGGCCAGCACGTCCGTGGTGTTAAGGAAATAGACGTCAGTTACTATTAGAAACCGACACTGTAACGATGTGGCGTCGGTTTTATACAAATAACTGACGCCTATTTTTTGTTTTTTTTCTATCAGTCTGTAGACCTTCTGTATGGCTGGTCATAGGATGAGAAACCTGCAGTTCAGTTATGAACTGCAGGTTTTACGACATCCATTGATATCAGCCAACAACAGGCCACAAACCTACAAAATTAACAACAATAATATTCACACATTTAGCAATGCAACCTGCAGTTCCATTTGATTTTCACACATTTAGAAACATTCATGTAGCTAGCAATCTGTAGTTCCATTCATTTTCACATTCACACATATAGAAACATTCATATAGCAACCAATAGTTTCATTCATTTTCACTCAGACACATGTAGAAACATCCAGACATGTAGAAACATTCACACATATATTATAATTCAGAAATTCATTTACAAATTATCATTCTTTAGTTATTATTCGCTATCAACATCCCAATTATATCTTAAATCCCCCACTACTTGTATGGTTGTTTCCCATTCTTCTCTTACTTCATTTAATTCTCCCGTCGTATAGGGAGCATGTACATCTGGTAAGGCCGTTCCTATAGTGTGGTTAGTTTTAAACACCTGTAAAGAGAATGATGTATATATATAATTAATGAGCTATAAATAAGATTGATATATTTCATATTATATATCTAATGAGACTATATAATACCTCAGCAATACAATCGATATCCATTGCGTCATATTTGATAATCATGTGCATAAATCGCATCACATAGTATCCACATGCCCATCCGTTGTCTTGTTTAGCACACTATAAATTCAAACATACAAAATATTAAAAAATACAACTAATTAAGCACTGTTCACATAAATAATATATACATATATTGCAGTCGGGAACTTACTTTCACGTTCTTCCAAATTATTGGCTGGTTCTTTTTTGTGGGGACCTTTCCTCCAGCCTTTTTGAACTCATCAAAACCCCTACATGTTAATGTAACACAGTACATTGCATAATTAAATAGTAATGTAATAACATATGTTAACGGATATGAAAATGAAATATTTCTCACCGGAATAATGCCATTTTCATTATGTGTCCATATTTTGTATTCAGTTTACTCCCCTTAGGATCTAGATAATAGACAGTGAACGTCTCAGGGACAATAACTAGTAACTCTCAATGCATACCACTAGAGGTAAAAAAGTTAAAAATTAATAACTCAAAATCCACAATAAAAATGTAATTTTCTTAAGTCCAAATTATAATAAGCAAAGTAAACTTACTCTACATTGAATGGAGCCATTATCATCGTCTTCTTATTTTGAGAAAAAATTATAAAAGCCTCAGAGCAGTATTGTTGAACTAACGGAGGGTCTTTAGCTACTAGACTAATCAAATATGGAATCAAAAATCCTACATGTTCGAATGAAAAATCTGCACATATCTTGTCTAAGTAGCTACAAAATATGTATTAATTACGCATGCATTAATAAATAAGAAACCAGATCACCAGATCCTACACAAGGTATATGGATGTATAAAGAAGATCTCACCTTATCCATAGCTCTATCACAGATGTATTTAGCCAATCATATCGAAACAACTCCAAAATATCTTGTATAAATAGTTTGCTTTTGTATGATTGACCTACAACATCTGAATCTATAGAAATAGTTATAGGGAAATTTATATCATGTTTGCCTAACCATATTGCCATACCCCTACAGTTAGGACCTAACAGGACAGGTAGGTCCTGTGGAACCCAACTGGGTAATGTAGGAGGTGGAAGTGGAGGCCTAGATGTTGTGGGTGTCTTCTTTTTAACCTGTATATATATATAATAATTTTAGATCAACTGACATCATATACACACACTAACAATTTAACGTAATGTAAATTTACCATACAATTTCAGTAAAGATGACATCCACTTTTAGCCACAATATCACTCCGCCTTCTGCCTCACCAAGCGTTTCACAATCTGGGTGGGCATATGGTAATGGAAGATCCATCCACTTGGGGAATATATGTACCAGGCTCACACGAATCCAACCAGCTGGTAATGGAGGCCCGTGAAACATTTCCCCTGGTAGGGATGGGTAAGCCGACGCCTCTGCAACGACATATTCATTAACTTTTAGACGGCATGGCTTCAACCCCTACAAATTTTTGTGTAAAGAATGTTATATACTTATATACATATCATCTTTTTTTGAAACGACTACAATTTTATATATACATATCATCTTGAAAACATATCATCTTGAATTAAAAAAATAGTTACTATGTCATAAAAATACTTACAGCGGATTTGCTAGGTGGTGGGTCTATAAGATTACTCCCAACCTCTGCAGTAGGAGTAGAGCCTGCAGTAGGAGACACCATAGGTACTGTCTGGTAAGTGGCAGTCTGAGATGCCTGCCACTTTTTCATTGCTTCTTCGAGTTTCCTATCAAATAGCTTATCTACCTATACATGGATAAAAGAAACGTCAAATTCTAATTATTGAATTCTCTTTTATAGTAACATCTACAAGGAAAAAATATGTTACCTCTTCTTGTGAAAGTCCCACTTTTGGGACATGTTTGCGCTGGGATGGCCCAAAAAAAGCTTTGATGCCCACACCAGTACCTGCAGCCCTAACACATCCAGGATGCTTTGGGTTACCCAGAGCAACTGTCAATTCATCCCTTGTGCCCTCAGGGATGAACTTGTGTTGTTTCCTCAGCTCGTGCAGCTCCCGCTAATCGCCAAAACAAAAATTTGTAATTAAGTAAACACCACAAATAATCAATATTCGAACGATTGTTGTAAGAGTTGTATTTTACCATTTTTGCAGCCGCCTCAGCAGTTGCGGGCTTCCTTATTTCTCCCTTCTTATTTTGCCTCCCAGCTATCTAGACATCATGGCAAGGCAGAGATGTGCTACCTATAGTGGAGGACTCCTGAGTAGCAGTAGACTGAGCAGTAGCCTCAGACTGTAGTCTTTGGCGAATGCCTGCATACCCCTTTGGACCCATTGTGTGGTCATGCACATTCAGTGCACGCCTTGATCTTTGTGCCTCACTGAGGGCCTAGTTAGTATGCACATTAATGATTTGGTTAGTAACGGTAAATGTTAATCTTGAATAGGTGAATACAACATATATTAATGAGATTGGGACTGACGCCTAATACATTGAATTCATCAGTTTTTCTTGAAGCAACAAATGTGTCCCATTCTTCTTTGTCCAGAAAGTTCCACTGTTCAGTGGTTGTCTTCTTCCTCTTGTCAGCTTCTTTTATGTATTCTCGGGTGAGATTTGTCCTATAGTGCCTTAGGACTCTCCCACAGCATTGCATCACGCGTTTACGATGCAGCTTTTCATCCAATTCAAATATACTCTGCAAATTAGAATTGCTATTAACTAGTATCCAAAAAATTAGTAATCTACAAAATAGAATTGCAAATTAATAATAACTCACGCATAAATCCTTCCATATTACGTCTTTCTTCTCCTTAGAAACTTTATGCCAAGAATCTATCTTACAACCACAATGGCTACGAGTAACATACCCAAGATATGAAACAAATGAATTGCGATTCACACCAGATGCATTTCCTGCATTATCAAAATCCACAACAAGTTTGGGTCCATTGCCCTTTTACGCTATTAACTTCTTCATCATAGTGATGCACCTTCTCTTGTCAACTTTTTGGTGTTGCTGATCAAGTGCCTCAAGTGCTTCAGATGGTACATGTGCATCATCAACCTAAAATTTGACAAAATAAACACATTTACAAGATATAACTATAAATGGACATATAGATATAAATATATGATATATTTTTAAAAACTTACATTGTGAGGTGGCGCATTGATGTCCTCACCCTCACGGTAATCATCAGCACGGTCATCAGGAGAATGCTCAGCCATCTAAAAATTCACATTCACATTGTAAAGTTCACATTGTAAAGTAATTCAAATTGTAAAGCTCACATTGTAAAGTTCACATTCACATTGTAAAGTAATTCACATTGTAAAGTTCACATTATAAAGTAATTCACATTATAAAATTCACATTGTAAAGTTCACATTCACATTGTAAAGTTCACATTCAGAAAAATAAAACATATAAAAAAAATATAAACATGCCTCTAATATTGCGATTTTTTTATCAATTAACAATCCTTCATTGTGATCTCCGCACACATACAAGTCATCATTAGCTTCAATATTTGCTGGTGTTGGCAACCCAATTGAGAATGGACTGGAGTCATCATACTTATCATAGTATTGTTCTTCATCTATAGGATCTTCAATGAACTGTCTTTTACCATGAAGAACAACCGACCATTTATCATTTGCAGGATCATCGATATAAAATACTTGTTTCGCATGTGATGCCAATATGAATGGTTCATCCTTCTCGCCAATCTTTTCAAAGTTCACTAAAGTGAAACCCAATTCATCCACTATAACTCCTTTGGTGTTATCAACCCAATTACATTTGAAGAGAGGAATTCTGAAATCTATGTAGTCAAACTCCCATATGTCTTCAATGACACCGTAGTATGACATTTTAGCTTCACGTGGACTCTTATCCTTTGCACTTGCAAAAAACATAGTCGATGCTTGAAGGGTGACCCCACTGTTTTGGACGACACTCTTATCATCTTGGCGCTTTGTGTAATATGTGAATCCATTAATGCCATACCCTTGATAAGACATAACAGTCAATTTTGGTTTAAAGGCGAGGCATTTGATAGTTTCAGTAATATCATCTGGTGTTTGAGATAGTTGATGTAAGACTTTATTTTCAAACCACTTAATAAATGTCTTGTTATGCTCTCTAGAAAGCCACATTGTATTGGCTCGAGGATATTGTCTCTTGATGAAATTGGTATGTTCCTCGATATAAACGTTCACTTCGTCCATGTTGTGTAAAATATACAAGTGACCTTGTTCCAACTGCTCACGGCTGATTACTTTCACACATGATCCCAAAATTCCTTTGCCAAATTGCTCGTCAATATTCTTGTCATTATCAGGAGTGTCATTACCACTGAAAAAGTCATTGCAAAAATCCATAACCTCTCTCGCCACATAACCCTCGATAATACTCCCTTCAGGCCGATAACTGTTTCGAACATCACTTTTAAAAACGCTCATGTATCGTTCAAAGGGATACATCCAATGCAAGAAAACTGGTCCCAACATTTTCACTTCCCTAGTCAAGTGGACAACAAGATGTACCATGATATCAAAGAACGACAGAGGAAAATACATCTCAAGCTGACATAGGGTAACAACCACTTCTCTTTGCAATTTATCGAGAGTATCAGGGTCAATAACTTTGCTGCACAGACTGTTGAAAAAAGAAATAAAGTCTGGTGATTGCAAACCTTACATGCTTCGACAATATAGATCTAATTGCCACAGGCAATATTTGTTGCATTAGAGTGTGACAATCATGAGATTTAAGACCTATCAACTTCAGATCTTTCATTGATACCAATCTACGGATGTTGGATGAGTAACCCTGTGGCACCTTAACATTTACCAAACATTCACAAAAGGCTTTCTTCTCCTTTCTAGACAATGTGTAACAAGCGGGAGGTAAGTATGTTCTCCAATTTCCCATTTCACGAAATTCTGTTAATTCTGACCTTATTCCCATTTCACGTAGGTCCAGTCTGGATTTTATCCCATCTTTAGTCTTACCTGGTATATTCAACAAAGTACCAATGACACTATCACAGACATTTTTCTCAACGTGCATGACATCGATACAATGCCTGACTGTCAAAGAACTCCAATAAGGAAGATCCCAAAATATTGACTTCTTCTTGAATAAAGATTTGTCACTCCGTGTGGCCATAGTACATTGTGATCTCTTACCAAATTCATTGACAAAGTCTTTTACTCTTTCATAAACAACCTCCCCTGGTATAGGTTTAGGTGCACTCCATTCCTCATTCAATCCATTGAATGCTTTGCGCTTCCTACGATACAGATGAAATTTTGTAAGAAACCTTCAATGACTGAGATATACAGTCTTACCGCCATGTTTTAGTCTTGTTGAATCAATGTTCTCTTCACATATAGGACATGCTTTAGCTCCTTTGACACTATATCCAGACAAATTCCCATATGCTGGAAAGTCATTAATAGTGCAAAACAACATAGCATGCAAACGAAATGTCTCTCTTCGTGAAGCATCATAGGTCATCACACCTTCACCCCATAGTTTCTTTAAGTCATCAATCATAGGTTCAAGATAAACATCGATGTCATTTCCAGGTTGTTTAGGGCCCGATATCAACAACGACAGCATTACGTACTTATTTTTCATACACAGCCAGGGAGGAAGATTGTATATAACAAGCATGACTGGCCAAGTGCTATGTTGGCTTCTCAATGTCCCATATGGATTCATCCCATCTGTACAAAGCCCAAGTCTTAGATTCCTGACTTCTTCACCAAATTCAGGGTACAATAGATCAATCTTCTTCCACTGTGGGGAATCAGACGCATGTCGTAGGATCCCATCATTATTTTTCTTAACATCTGCATGCCACCTCAAATTCTTCGCATCTATCGGATTGGCAAACAAGCATTGAAACCGTGATATTATAGGTAGATACCACATCACCTTGGTAGGAGAACCAGTTTTGGACTCCCCCGAAGTCGTCAATTTATACCCTGACGCACCACATTTTGGACAATCTTTCAAATCCGCATAGTCCTTTTGAAATAATACACAATCATTCGGGCATGTGTGTATCTTCTTGGCATCCATTCCCATTGGGCACAACAATTTCTTTACCTGGTATGTTGAGATTGGCAGCTCGTTTCCTTCAGGAAGCATTTCTTTCCACAAAGTCAACAATGAAGTGAAGCTTTTGTCGCTCCATCTATTGTTAGCTTTCAACTTATACAATCTCAACACAGCGCTATGCTTCGTAAACTTAGTACAACCTGTGTATAACGATATCTCAGCATCATGCACAATGTTTCTAAAAATTGGAGGTGGATCGGTGTGCTCTACCCCACAACTATCCAGCATCGCATCAACGATGTCTACTGGAACTGGTTCATTCACATCTACGTCATCGTAGGCAATTTCTTCTTCCACACAAGCACTGCTATCGACATCCACTGGTTTCAGGTTTGAAATATCTCCATGCCAGTGCCATTTTGTATAGCCTTGTATAATCCCGTTGCACATGACATGACTTTTGATTTCGTCACCAGTGCTGACTTTCAAGTTGTTACCGCAATGCCTACATGAAAGTAGAACCTATCTCCAGGTTTTTTCCTATGTTCCTCGGCAAATCTAATAAACTGGTCAAGACCAGAAATAAACTCTGGGGTGCAGTGATTGCGAATGGACCTCCATGATCTATCCATTCTATGATCAAAGAGAAATCAAATATACATTACAACAAGATTAGGGTCTAGGATTAACAGATTAGAGTTTTTGCATGGTTAAAACTTTTGGCCAACAAATACATGTGTTGTCATTCTTATATATAATAAATGTGTACCACCTATCCCATTCTTGAACACCTAATCTCACTAGTAAGTGTATAATGTGTATTGGGTTTTCAAGAAAATTTCGGCAGCATTTCCCCGCTATTCTCTAAGTACATATGTACTTAGAGAACAAACGGGGAAATGCTGTCGAAATTTTCTTGAAAACCAAATACAAATTATACACTTACATCCAGAGTGAGATTAGGTGTTCAAGAACAGTCCCAAACCGGGGACTATCCAAGATTTACTCCTAATGAGTATATCTTGGACGGGTTTCTAGGCCAACAAATACATGTGATGTCATTCTTATATATAATAAATGTGTACCACCTATCCCATTCTTGAACACCTAATCTCACTAGTAAGTGTATAATGTGTATTGGGTTTTCGAGAAAATTTCGGCAGCATTTCCCTGTTGTTCTCTAAGTACATATGTACTTAGAGAACAAATGGGGAAATGCTACCAAAATTTTCTCGAAAACCTAATACACATTATACACTTACATCCTAAGTGAGATTAGGTGTTCAAGAATAGTCCCAAACCGGGGACTATCCAAAATTTACTCCTAATGAGTAAATTTTGGACGGGTTTCTAGGCTAATGAGTACATATCCACTACATGTATTTGCTCACTTACATTGCATCACTCACAATTAGAGCATTATTCAATAATAAATCAAGAATTCAATAGTTTCAAACATGCAATAATTCACAATTAGAGCGATATGATTCACTTTGTACAAACATACATGGCATAATTCAGGCACAATAGCAGGTGTGGTGATTGACCCGATTCAACAATAAAAGAATAATTTTTGAAGAGTAATGTAGCACAACATTATAGGCTATCCGATTATAATTGAGCAATATAGCACAAAATCAACCAACATGGTCGTGCTATGCAACACGGCCGTGCTACCAACACGGCTGTGCTGCCCAGCACGACTGTGCCAACCTGCGACTTCACACACCTCGGTCACGGAGCAGGGTACCTGCTTGAGGGCAGAGGAAGAAAATGAGGAAGAAGAGCAGAGTAGGTACCTTCGGAGGCGTTGGCGGGGTGTCACACCCCAATCTCACATTAACCACAAACCCCGAAATTAGGGCACGACAGGTGGGATTAACACATAACCAACCACTCATCACTTTTTAAAACGATTAAAAACATTTAAATGATAACCAAGTTCAAGCTGCAAACAAGATCTAAACAAACTGCAGAAACTTCTCTATTTAACTGATTAAAGATACAAGCAAGGTCTACAGCATAATACATTGATTAACATAAAGAAAGCATAACATTAAATTACATCTGTGTACACATTCTCTCTCTCACTCACACCTTGTCCTGAAGATCGATAGGAATGGACTAAGAGACCTCTAACTAGACTAACTGCAAACCTTCTATCAACTAAGCGTTGGGGTAAAACGATCCTTCTGATTCCTGATGCTGATGCTGACCTGAAAATGTTTGAGTAGAGGGATGAGCCTACTCGCTCAGTGAATAACATTTCACTTAGCTATCACTAAACAACTCGTCAGGTTTATTAACTGAAAATAAACATATATACAGTTCAAGCAGGGCAGTTCTATTGACATAGCAGATATACAGATAATAACCACACTTCTAAGCATCAACAAGTATTTCAGGTAAATAAACAGTTATATAAATTTACTGTGAACCTACATGATTATTTATTCATTTTATTATTATGCCCTAAATATATGCAGTGTACTCTGCATATAAAGATCCGCAGCAAGTTCATGCTACGGTCCCACCGTACAAGACTTAGCGACACACCCGGGAAATGTTAAGTCTAACTGCTGTCCTAGTCTGCACAGGACTCTCAGGCACTCAAGGGCCTCAGGCACTCAAGGGCCTCACTGTACTCTCAGGCGCTCAAGGGCCTCACCGCAGGTCCTAGGCACTCAAGGGCCTCTCTGCAGTATTCTAGTACTCTAGACTCCTCCTCTAACCTGAGTACACAGGCGGAGAGTCTCACGGGGTTACCTTCGTGACACAAGCACGAATGGTGTTGTATAACCCCCATTTCTTTTCCCCAGTGCCATCGTGACACAAGCACGATTGTTGTTGGACACTGCCTCTCTTTCCTCGTTTGTCTGTGACACAAGCATGGATGATGTTGCAACACGAGTTTCACCCCTAAGTTGCAGATACCTCTTAGGGGTTCTACGGTGTTAGGGCACCTATGTCTATTAATAAATTAGCAGATAAACAGTTTAACAGGAATATCACATTACAACTGTAAAACATAGAATTTTCCTCTTTCTCATCATTCTTATCACGCATTTCAAGTTCCAATGAACTTATCATACTTTAATGTACATGCTACACTGTTTTAGAGTCATATCAACTGATACTGAATCAAATAAGCATTTAAAATGAGTTAAATAATGATTTCTAAATGAACTGCCACTCACCACTTGAAACTCGGCCGAACACTTCCCAGAATCTGAAACTCGGCCGACCAACCTCAGCCGACCAACTGGCAACTCGACCGATCCTCTGGGGAACTCGGCCGATCAGGACACCGCTTATACACCTACAAGGAAACTCGGCCGATCAGGACCAAACTCGTCCGACAAAAACGATGTTCGGTTACCCAAATAAGAAACTCGGCCGATTCAAAACCCAAACTCGGCCGACCAAAAACTCTGTACGATTGCCCTAATATGGAACTCGGCCGACCGAATAGGAACTCGGCCGAACCGCGCACAAGCAGAAAACAAAATAGGGTTGCAGATGTCGATTTCTCTCGAATCGTCGGGCAAATCGCAAACAAACGCCACAAAACTATCGCAATAGATACACTCCACTAATCCGAACCTGAAGGAGAGGAAGAAACGAGCTAGGGCTGCTCCTTGCACCCCAATCTCTTGGTCGTTTCCCCTGCAAACGTAGCTCCTGCTGCAAATCCGGATCGAATTGATGGAGAAGACGATCAACGGAGGGAAGAGGACGAGCTGCAGCAGCTGATCGGAGCAGAACGAAGCTCCAACGTCTCTCCCTTCTCAGCTCCCTCTCTTTCTCTCTCTCTCTCTCTCTCTCTCTCTTTCTCACGCAAGGAAGAAGAACGCTTCGTGCGTTCTCTCATTTCTGAGAAATGAAACGAGATAAGGAAGAGAGAAAGGATAAGGAGGAAAACTTAGGGGCCTAAACGCAAAGTTCAAAAACTACAAACGGGTCCCTATAAGCCAAAAAACATGCAACTTTTGACTCGAAGGTCGGATTCGAACGATTTTTCTGGCAACGCTTCAAGCGTAATATCCTACACGCTTTAGAAGCTAGAAAACACACTAAGCACATGTCATATCCATTTTAAACATTATTAACAAAAACAGGCTTATATCTTAGCACATCAGCTAAACACATGCTGAACAGCTTACTTACGGGATAAGCTCGACGCGGGTCGTAACAATCTCCCTCCCTTATAAGAATTTCGTCCCGAAATTCCTAGAAGAGAAAAGGAAACTTGCCACGCATCTCAGACTCTAGTTCCCACGTAGCTTCCTCAAGATTATGGTTTCTCCATAGAATCTTCACTAAAGGTATCTCCCGGTTCTTAAGCTTTTTGATCTGGTGATCAACTATCTGCACTGGTCCTTCTACATAGGACACATCTGTTCTGAGCTGTGCCGGTTCTGGATCTACAATCTTTTCTGTACCGGGATGACACTTTTTCAGCATAGATACATGGAAGACATCATGAAGATTTGCCAACTTAGACGGCAAATCCAACCTGTAAGCTACAGGTCCAATCCTCTCAACAATAGGATATGGACCCATATACCTAGGGGTCAACTTACCCCTCTTGCCAAACCTCAGCACTCCCTTCCACGGTGAAACCTTCAAGTAAACCTCGTCGCCAACCTCAAACTCAAGAGGTCGACGTCCTAGGGAGGTTTCACCGTATCATCTCTTATAACGGTGAAAATAATGAACACAAACTTGTTAACCCCATATCCCGTATCAGTGTAGGTAAAAATAATGAACACAAACTTGTTAACCCCATGTTGGTGTTAGTTTCCAAAATCAACCTCAATATGATATGACTTATGGAAATAGGATGCATGGGGTGACATTTCTTCTCTTTAGATGATAACTAAAGGTTTGATGGGGGTAATATACTATGATCCACTTCATTGACTGAACTTGAAAACTATTTTCTGGTTAGGAGGTATAAATTGGTACACTAGACGATGGATATATTTTAGAAACAAAACCTTCTTTAAGGGATAAGTGTTATGACATACCCGATCTAGAGTTATAGGTATATTCTCCCTATCTCTAGGCCCCTTATAATAATGAAAATATTAAGTTCCCTTTCTACAGATTTTAAATATATTAGGATTTATTTGAGTTAAGTAATAATATGTAAATATCTTCACCATGATACATATAATAATTGTATTGGATGTAAAAATATATAAAATAATATAATTGATTTTAATGTGGCTTTCTAGAATACTCCTAGGAGCACCATAGTAAAGAAATTGAGTTAATAGGTAATATGATATCATGATTGATTATTTGGATGAAATTGAAGTCATAAAAATGTACTTAACCTACAAGTAATGAAATAATATATTAAATGACATTAAAAGAATAAACTAACATTTGAAATTTATTCATCATGTTGCAATTATTATCTGGCCTACGTTTGATTACCCAATTAATTTAGTAAAGGAAAAAATAATACCTACATTTTATAGATGTAATTTTGTGTCACATTTAAATTATTAATGTTCTACATGGAGTGTGTTATCATGTAGTCCAATTTTTGGGGCACACAGGGATCATGAGACTGATGACTCCCATCCATGGATCCCTTGTTCTCATAGGGAGCGGGTCATCATCTTCATTTACACTCCCAACTATTTTTTATTTTTTCAACATTCCCTCACAATAATTCTTTCCTTGATCCATTCTCTCACCTAGATAACTAGTTCTGCACAAATTCTTTGTTAATTGAAATCATGGTTACTATCATTTCATACAAGCCATTACACATGATGGATGCAGAGCAATACACCAAACCTCCAATCCTTATTTATAGGGTTATGATGCCACCAACTTCTGAGGATTCAAAACCAATTTGTGTTAAATCATGTTGCATTCTAGCAACCTAGAATCTTGGTTGTACCCACCTCCATTACTTAGAGCCCCAATTACTCGCATAGTATTATATGATGGCTGACGGGTTTTAACTTATTGTCTTGGTCATTGGAGCTATGTAGTCGTGGATTGCACCACCCTCAACCAATTCACTATAGGGAAAGCATCCTGGTCACCGCTCCTTCACCTCTATACTTTTACTTTGCTATGTCATTTATTGAATCCCTTCTTCAGTGAAATCCTAATACATATTCATTTTGGACGGTCGATCGAAGATGAATATGGTGTTCTACATTCCCTAGAAATAATTCCAAACTCCTTGGTAAAACTTGGTGCATGTTTTAGGATCGACGGTTTATTGAATTCACTATGTCTTTGTTGTGATTGTTACTAAGTGCATGTCATGGGGGTGACGCCCATGTGATCCATGACTAGAACTCTAGAGAAGGTCTTAAGTAGTGTTTTGTCCATGATTTTGTGTGAAATTTTTTTTGAACCTCGAGGACTCCTCTATTGCCATCATTTCCATGTGGAGGTTGTTTCCTGAGATTTTGTTGTTCCAATGGTTTTGCTATGTCTTAATTTGGGTTGTCAAATTTTTACTCCTAACAAGTATTATCTTTTTGGTTTTACCTCACAATCGATGTCAGTAATTTCCTTACTTCTTGGAATATTGGTTACCACATGGAGGTCAAATTCAAGGGTCTTAAATCGCCTTCCCTACAGCCATGCTGAAAGTAAATCTATAAACTCTTCCCAATATTAGCCAACGTCCCTGGGCTACTGAATCCATTTTAAGCTAATCATACCAATGGGATACTCCTCTAGACCCCAAGAAGGGAAAATCAAGAGATGTACAACCATGGTTGGCGCTTCAAGATGTTTTCATCAACATTTGATCAAGGAGAATAGAATGGTGACTTCTTACCTAAATCCCAAATGGGATTTGATATGTGTCACACTTGTTATGGGAAGAATGGTCTTTTCACCTTCTTGATTTATCTAGTCACATGATATTTCATTTCTGGATAGTGACTAGTATTCACTATCACATCTAACTGGATGTGAGGGCATACAAATCATTTATTTGATTTTCTTTTATTAATAAATGAATAATGATTTAACTTGTGAATATCATACTAATTTATTGGTTTATCTAAAATACATAAAGGTATTTTTTTAAATCAAGAAATGATTTAAATCCAAATTTGTAGTCGTTATTGAACCCCCACTCAATGCTTTTTCTTTAGACACTATTCGATCCATAGGTTTCTCAAACTCGCACATAGTAGAACCTAGGGGCTTCTCTAATGTAATTTGTCTATGCTAGAAAGACAATGATAGGAAAGTTGAAACCGTGAATAGCCATAGGCATTTTTTTACCTATAAAGTCAATGGCCAAACCTTGATCACCGTGGTCTATGCTAACCCGCATATCACCGTAAGGAAGATCCTATGGAACCATCTAGTTGCCATGGGGAATAAGTTCACGCAACCTTGGATCACCACATAAGATTTTAATACCACTCCAAATCTCAATGAGAAGAGTGGAGGTAAGACTTATAATTGCATGGAGGCAAACACTTTCTATAACACCCTTCTTGATGAAGTTCAAACAGACATAGGTTTCTTGGGCATGCTATATACATACAAGCACAATCTTTTATAGAAACATATTGATAGATCAGTTGCCAATATTGTCTTCATCAATGAACGCACAGACTTCTCAGTAACCCATCTCCCACAAGTATACTCTAACCATTTCCCTCTCATAGTGCAGACTAAAAGAAAGCCCCAGAATAATAGAAAGTTCATTGTTAAAGCTAAATGGGACATAAAAACAGAGTTCAAAGACATGTTTAATAGTCACTCAATTGGATCTCTTGACTTCTATAGCACGTTAGTACATGCCCAACAACATATTGTTCGATGGGACTCTAATCATGTGAAGCAACAACAGTAGAACAAATATAGTATGTTGAGAAACATTGACATCCTACAAACCAGCTTGGTCGAGCAGTTTGACACAATTACATATGATATGTGTAACTCTATGCAACTTGAACTATTGCAAGTATTTTGAAAGGAAGAGGAGGAGTGGAAGCTGAAAAGTCATGTTATCTAGCTCAAAAAATGTGACAACAACACTAAATTTTATTAGGCCTATGTCAAACAAAGAAGAAGATGGACCACTATAAACACTCTATTAAACTAGGAGGGTGAGTGGGTTAGTGAAGATTTGGATCTATAATACCTGGTCTTGGAGCATTTCAAGAATTTTTCGTGGCCCTTGCATACCACTGGAATGGAAACCCCAACAGAATACCTATGAGGTTTGTTATTATCCCATATGAAGAGAAGCAAAGATGGCAGCTGACCCAACGCCACATGAAATTTTGGATATCCTAAAAGTCAACACATACCCCTAGTCCAGATGGGATCACTAGTCTCTTTACACTAAAGAACTGGGAAATGATACAATCCTATGTATTGTTGATAGTTACAAAGGCCATTAGAGGGAAACCTCTACCTGAAACCTTGTGCAATTCCTCCATATTTTTAGTTCCTAAAGTCTTAAAACCTAAAAAATAAAACCAACTCAGACCCATTACACTCAATAGCATGGGTCTAAAACTTATCTCCAAGGTTGTGGTAGAAAGTTTGAAGAACATCATCCCTCATTAGGTATCATGGGAGCAAAGTTCGTCCCGGGGAGATGAATTATTGAAAATATAGTAGTAGTTTAAGAAATGATACTTATCACTAGAAGGAGGAATGTTTCTAAGGTGATGGCAATCAAAATAGACTTATCCAAGGATAATGCCATGATTTCATGGCACTTCGTGTATGACACGCTCAACAAAATTGGCCTACCAGACAACTTAAAGAGATACATCATGTCTTCCATAACAACAAGCACCACTTTGATTCTCTGGAAAGGTAGCAATGCACCTACTTTCAACACCTGGAGTGGCCTAAGATAGGGAGACCCCATGTCTGCTTACCTCTTCGTTCTATGAATCGAGATGTTGAGCTAGATGATTCAAGGTAAGGTACAACTAGGACTCTATAAACCTATCAAACTTGCAGCCAAAGGTCCGCATCTAGCACACATGTGCTTGGTGGACAACCTTATAATCTTTGAAAAAGCTAGCATGAACAACACGAAGGTCATCAAGGAGAGTTTTCAGGAGTCCAAGAAAGTGTCAGGCCAAGCGGTTCATACAAAAAACCCACATCTTCTTTGTTAGCAATGTCAAGAAAAGAACAACGAAGGAAATATGCAGAGTTAGAAAATCCATTGAAGAAAACGTTCTTGTGATATATCTTGGAGTTCCTCTTCTACAAAGAAGAGTAGACATGAATACCTACGTAGAAGTTCTAAATAAGGTCTTAGCTAGGATCTCTTGTTGGTCATCCAGGAGTCTTTCACTTGGAGATAGAGTATGTCTGGAAAAGAAAACCTTATCGATTATCCCTACATATGTAATGCAAACATCGTTGTTACCGGTGGCTTTTTACAATTGTATAGACGGTATGATCTGAAAGTTCATATGGGGAGGAGGTCATAAACATCACCCAATGTCACTGGTTGCTTGGGACAAAGTGACTAGTAACAAAGAAAATGGAGGCATGGGCATCACGTCGATGAGAGACCAAAACCAGACACTCCTCTTGAAGAATTTGTGGGAAGTTTGTACAAATAGGGGAATGGTTTGGTGTAAACTAATGAAGAGGAGGTATTACAGTCACACAACACATAGTTTTTCCCATATGCTAAGATTGGTAAGAGAAACAATGGAAGGGAAGTACCTAACTATATCCAACTCCTTCACTATGTCGATCAGTGGCAAGGACACAAGATTTTGGCATGACATCTGGTGGAGGAATAATTTACATCTCTGTGACTTTTCTCTAAGGCTTATACCTAAGGACATCAGAGATCATGCTGTGTACAGTCTAGTACTTGATAATGATAGCTAGGACCAATAATTTTTACTGAATTGGCTACCTAAGGAGCAAGTTGATAAAATCCTTGCTATCCAACCTCTAGAGCACAAAGAAGGAGAGAATAACAGGGTATGGAACCACACTATAATTGGAAGATTCTTGGCAAAGATTGTACAAAATTATTAGAGAATCAAATGAGAACAACATGTAAGAGAATGGAATTCAATTTAGAATGCTATAGTGATGACAAGATTCAAGATGTTTATCTGGATTGTTAGTCATAATTCTATCCATACCAATAAGAGAAGGGCAAAGTGCAAGTTAACCACATATCATTTATTTAGACATGATAACCAAAATGAGGAAAACTACCTTTATGCTTTACGTGACTGTTACAAAGCTGAAGAAGTTTGGAAGTAGATCTTCAATGATAGTTTCCTTATGGACTTCTAACTAAGACCAACCTTGATGATTGGACCCGTTCCAATGTCAGTGACAAGGCCAATGGTATCCTAGTCATGTACAAGTGTTGTTATATTTAAAAGTTTCATAATCTTCAACTTTTTTAGGGCAAGGAGCTATCTGCATCACAACAAGCTAACTATATCCAGAAGGAGGAATCATTCAGTAGTATAGCTTGGTAGAATGAATATAACAACAACAAGGAGGAAAGACAATACAATGGGAAAAGACCAAAAACTCAATGTTTGAAATTCAATGTAGATGTGGTAATGAAAAGGAAGCATGTGAGTGTAGTGGAAGTGGCAAGAGACAACAAGGGGAACTAGATTACTGGAAAAGGTGATAAGAAGGTAGCTAAAGATGTACATCAAGGAGAACTTCTAGCTATAATTTTAGCAGCTGATATAGCACATGAAATGAACCTCAATAAGGTTACGATCGAATCTGATTGTAAGATTCTTGTAAGCACTCTGTAGGGGGACATCATGAGTATCCCTAGGTTTGATAACCAATTCATTTGTGTCAACAAGATAATGAGGCAGAACTCGCATATCAACTATGTCGATGGGGAAAGAAATCAAGCGGTTGATCAACTGGCCAAGTACCTTCTAAACCATCAAAATGGTATTCATCCATATGTTAGACCCCCTAAGGAATCATTCAATATGCTCTTAAAGGATTGTAATGGTAGTAGTACTACCAAGTTTGTTCCTAAAAATGATAATGTATATTGTAACTCTTTAGATAAATTTCTCGCAAGAGGAGGGTGAGTGTAAAAATACCTCCTGACTTCCACAAAAAAATCTATCAAATGAACCTAACATAATGGTTTTGTTTTCAAACCTAATACCAAGGTTAAGTAACATCAAATTTAGGCTAATGGATGAAATAGAATAAATTACAACTGATACAAATAAATTGTTCTTAGGTGATTGAAAAACCATGAACTATAAGCTAAGGACAATGTTTGGATAAATAAGCTACTTTGAGAGGTATATGTTGATTCTTATTTAAGTTTGCAAGTTTATATGACTATAAACCTAATTTCTTACAATGACACAATCTTCTAGAAAATTATATCTTTTGATAAATTGAAATATTTTGAATTCTTTTGGATCTTGAGTATTCCTTTTATAATGGGTCTTTTAACCCCTCATGTCACGCCCTTTTGAATATTTGATATGATTGATGACTAAAATGTAAGTGTGACACTCTATGATACATGTTAAATTTTTGACTAAAATATCTAAATTAGTTGTATCTGTGCACAACCACACATATTTAGGGCACACTAACTCTTCCTGATGTGTGCTTTTCTGATCCTATGGTGTTACAGTCCTAATTTAGGTACATGTAGTCTGCATTATTTTGTATGTAAAATTGTTGTTATTGTTATATTGTAAATGATTAATATGACATGAATGTTGATTTCAAGTATCTTTTAAAGTGATATGTGTCATTCTTTTGATAAATTCTTTTAGAACTTACCTACGTGTTGATAGCCCATAGGAGCGGAGCAAAGATTTAATGGTTGGGGCGACTAAAATTTATGCAAAATGACATATTCTAGATTTTGTAAGAAAATAAAGAAAAAAATTACTTGATGAACAAAGGATTTGAACCCTAAATATCATAAAAGTTAAGTGCAACACATACTACTAAACCAGCTTCAAGTTTTGATTTGCATATGCTATGCAAAATATATAACCAAATACTCATTTATACAGACTGAGAAACAAAATGCCATACCCCCAGTTTAAACTTGTGACCATTTGATATAGAACCGGGTAACAAGTCACTGAAATACTAGCACTTCTTGATTGTGTATGTGTTTTAGATTGCATATATTTTGGTAAATATGTATAAGTTTGAACTTGAGAGTAATTGGTATAGTTCCACACACCAAACCACTAATAGTTTGTTCTATGTATTATGATGATTACTTAAACATATGTAGCATAAATGCTATGACGTGGATTAAAACTTGCAACATGTAGGTTAAACTCTAAGATGCAGCCACTAACCACTGACAACTTTCTAAACCATTCTAAATTATATATTAGAACATTTACTTGTAGACACACACATATATGTATATTATGAATTTTTTGAGAAGGTCATGGCGATCCTAGTACCGTCCTGATAGCCCATCTTTTTGCTTAGGAACATCCCTTTTATACTTTTCCTCCATCATACTTGGTTGTATTATTATGCATACATTTGTTGTCTTTTGTTGGGTGTTGTTTCCAAGACCACCTAGGTGTATGAGATCTAAAAAAATAGTCAAGAAGATCACATACATGAGGCGGACTTAAGAATAACTTGAAATCGTCAGATTGTCCTCAGTAATGAGTTTTTTTATTTTTATTAGATGTATACATTTTATTTTACTATGTCACACGAGGAACGACTTAAGACAAATTATCATTTTTTAAATCATTTTGTTTCCATTGTTTACAAATTTTTATGCCCTGTGATATATGTAGATATCATTTGGAAACAACAAACTTCTTCATCTCCTCCTCCAGTTTGGTTTAAAATAATTTTATTTATCTAATAAGTGAAGAGTGAATTTCCTCTCAAATCATAATTTTTACTTTGTTCGATAATCTTAATAAAAAATTAATAACAACCCAATCACTTTTACAATTATTTCTTTAAGCGCACTTCTGATATTTATTTTTTCTGTCATTTCATTTATGTTGTTGAAGTCAAGGAGAAATTATCATGTCGGCTTCGTTGCACACCGTCATACACTCACATGTCTAATACACTTGTGTATTTTTGTCCCTGCGTTGAACCTGTGGGCCAGTGGCGCGCATTTGGTATATACAAGATCAACACGACGACATGATCTCGACGCGACCGTTTCTAAGTTTGCCGAGTGAAGACAAAGAGGTACGCAGTAGAGGTATGCAGTAGAGGGCTGGAATCATCTAGTATAAAAAACAAACAAACGGCTAGGATCCACCCCTTAATTTCCTGAAGTTCCCTCTTCCTTCTTCCTATTGATTTTGCGTGCCCACACACACAGGTATATAAAACCCCCTCTATAAAATTCAAAGGAAGCAGTCCCACTACTGTAACAAGCCTTCAACTCTTCAACACGAGCCACATCCTCTTCTAGCCTGATTACGCCCCTCTTCCAGGTTGAGCTTCTTCCACCCTTTCATCTGTAGCAGACCTCCATTCGCTCAGCTGTTACACCCCATCTTCCTCCTCGTCGGAGTGATATATAAAGACAGCTCGATAAATCTTCGGTTTTTCTTTGCTGGGACAACGAAGTACAGAATTGAAGTTTCTGTGAATTGAATTGCTATCAGACAAAATGAAGGTCAGTCTTGCCTGCTCTGCTTTTAACGCACTGCATGACGTTCTGAATTCGAGCATATGCGGTTCCGACTGAGTCTTGGATACTTGTAATTCGAACGTTCTAATAGAATTTTTAACTGTCTACCTGCAGAAAATTATCTTGAAGCTGAGCGTGAACGATGAAAAGGACAAGAGGAAGGCACTGCACGCGGTCTCTTCACTCTTCGGTATGAAGCCCCTTCCAAATTCCAGAATCTAGTTGAATATCAAGGAATTTCTTCTAACTTTTTCCTGCTATCTCTTTTGTTTCCTCAGGCGTTGAATCCATGTCCATGGATATGAAGGACAAAAAGGTCACAGTAATCGGTGATGTCGACCCCGTGGAGGTGGCCAGCAAACTGCGGAAGAAGTGGAGCGCCGAGGTTGTGTCCATCGGTCCGGCCAAAGAGGACAAGAAAGGGGAGAAGAAGGAAGAGAAGAAGGATGAGAAGAAGGATGAGAAGAAGGAAGATCCCAAGGAAGAGGAAGAGAAGAAGAAGAAGCAGATCGAGGAGCTCTACAACGCAGTCAAAAGCTACAACCCATACAAGTATCATACGCCGCAGTACTTTGTCGTAATGCCAGCCGTAGAGGAGAACCCAAACACTTGTGTCATCTGTTGAGACGGAAATGGTATATATCGAGATATAGAGATGTATATAATAGAAGGCGCTTTGTCAAGCGAGGTCATATAATCCATAATTCCTTTCTTCTTTTCTGAAATATCACACTTTCTCTTTCTTTCGTAGTTTGATTGAGGAGAAACTCACGATTCATGAAATTGCAACTCTTTCCTTGCTTTGTATAATTCGTCTTTGGTCTCTTGTTTCCAAGTTTAATTTAAGACAAAAAATCAAAATAGCACAGTTTTATAAAAATATGTATAGTAGTACCAAAATCATTTTAATTCTTGAAATAGCCCATTTTTTGAAGAAAGCGTAGTGTTTTAAGCGAAAAGCGCCAGAATTTAGACATTTTCATATGAAAGCGCCAATTGATTTGGCGTTTTCATGTGAAAGCCCCAAAAAGTTGACGTTTTTATATGTAGTTGTTCATGACTGCGGTCTTCTATCTCTAGTTGTCATAATCTCTCTACTTGCAATTAAGGAATCGAGTCGTCCCCATCCGATTCAGATTCACTTGTATTGGCTGCAATGGTGGCCGCAACCTTCTGATTTTGGTGCGATGCAACTTTGTATTCTTGCTCCTCCATGGTGTCGCATATGCCTTCACCTCTGGTCTCGGGCAGGGTGATGGTGAGCAGCCCGAGGCAGGCAATGAGAAGCCCGAACACTCTGAATGGCAGCAACCCGGAACCACCGGCGCGTCCCCTCCTGGCCGCCACAAGTTGTGGAGCCAATACGCCGCCAAGGACGAGTGCCTGCCGAACCATAGAGAGAGCCGAGTTCCTAACGCAGGTGGGGGATAGCTCCAACGTGTAAATCATGATGACATTGAATGATGTGCAGGCCGCAAAGAAGGAGCCTACCTCGGCTCCCATCCTCCCCCACACGAACAGGGCGTTGCCGCTGCCGTCGGAAAGCAGCACACAAGCTCCACTAAGCACGCCGCTGGCTAGTGTGAATGCTATGAGTGAGCTCTTACAGTTTATCCGGTCCACAAGCACCGCGGTCATCAATGACACTGGCAGCTCCATGAGGGCATTTACAGTGACGCTCATATATAGGTCGAATCTGAGGTCGCCAACAGCAAGGGGCATGCCGTAATACACTAACCCGATGCCAACAACAGCACACATGACCGCCGCTAGCCTCCTCAGAGACCACCGCCGGGACACTAGAAGCTTCAGCGCCGAATATAGATCTGCGCCACCACCGACCATCTCCTCGTCAAATACAGGGAGAGTTGAGAAGCTCGACATAATGGTGTACCCATTGGAAGCGGCGAAGATGTCTTTCAAAGTCTGGATGGCTTCCTCGCGGCGCCCGCTGACGATTAGCCACCGAGGGGACTCGTGGGCAAAGGCCCATATGGCGAAAGAGTAGATGAGCGACGGAAGTGAAGTCCAAAAATAGAGGCACCTCCGGGACATGTTGCGGCCGGCGTAGGCCATAAACCGCTCGTCTAGTTTGAATGCCGCCATTCTTTCAGGCAAAAGACATACTTCCAAGTCGAAGCTACCATCCCAAATCTGTTGGCACTTTCAGGTAAAAACGTTTAAATTCTGGCACTTTTCGCTTAAAATGCTACAAACTTGGTGCTTTTACCGGAAAATATCAACTATTTGCCGTCTTTGATCCCGGGTACACCAAAACACTAAAATTTTAACGCTTTTCACGGAAAGTGGGCTATTTAGGAAATTAAGATTGTTTTAGTAGTACTTCGGAACATATTTTTATAAAAGAGTGATATTTTGGTTTTTTGTCCTTTAATTTAAGGGCAAATTCGTGAAACAGTTTATTATTGTACGATCGGAATTACTTTCTATACCGGGCGCCTCCTTCCAGCTACAGCAAAATCAATGAACAACCGACTGCAGGCGAGTTCCAGCGGCCGACGAAGCATGTTGCAAGCATCGATAGCTACAAACTTCTCCATTTCTGCTGGCAGATCTGTTTCTTATAATTTCCCGATTATATTTTGTAAACATGTTCATGCAGTTAGATTGGCTGAACTAGAATGTTTGATGTTTAACATCTATTCAATTTTAAACACAGGTGGTTAACGGTATCATTAAATTTAAATCTGTCGTCGCTTTTAATGTCACCATAAAACTCCATTCAAAACCCTTGGCGTCTTTGTCAAATATAAAAAAATTGTTTCCTAAATAGAAAAATCTGACCACATCAAGGTCGATCATTACAAGCAGAACCAGTCATAAAACAGTTGGCATTTATCTCGAATAAGAAAAGAAAACGCATTAGGTTATCTTAGAGAATATGCTCAAAATTCATATTAAAAACCTTGCAACTTGTGCATCATATGCAAGCAAGGTCAGCGACCTAACTCTGTCTACGTCAACGGAACGTCGGAATCTAAGCACCTCTCCAAACCCATTGTGTCCCTCTCCTATTTCCGCAAGAAGCTCTAATCCGAACATACAAATATGTTCCACCGCCCACCTTTCTTATGGGTCCAAATTTGTTGTTGTAAGATATTATATTGAGCGAGTTCATATTATAAACCTTGCAACTTGTACATCATATGCAAGCAAGGTCAACGACCTAACTCCGTCTTGTCAACGGAACCTAAGCACCACTCCAAACCCATTGTGTCCCTCTCCCATTTCCGCATGAAGTTCTAATCCGAACATACAAATATGTTCCACCGCCCACCTTTCCTATGGCTCTCTGAAATAGATTTATGATTAGCACTGTATTGAGTATCATTTGGAATAACATCTTGTCACACTAGATTTGAGCGCCTTTCCTAGAACCTGCTTATTTGCTACTACTCATCAACACTTCCATTGTGGAGCCCATACCAATGTGCTTTAGATTCTGTTCTCCTATAGTTTAGTATGTTTTTGACATACAATTGTTTCCACCCAAGACAACCTTCCAAGACATTACTCTAATACTAAAAAAATAATACTTTTTGACGTGCAAGCCTTTGAACATAGAAAACCGTAATTGCCCCAGATTGCTCATAATATCAACCCTTGGTCATCGGTGAGGCAATGACAGAGTAATTTTTACCAGAAAATGTCAGTGAAGTGCTACATAATCCATTAACTGGCAAAACATTTCATGAGATAGAAACACACGGTATCGGGTGTGGTATGGGTGTAACCAGTAAGAACGCTCCCCTCCTAAGTTTTACTTTATTATGATGGATCTAAATTGATCGTTTATAGATGTAAAATATAGCATAGGACTGGTTCTACACTTCTTTATTGGATCACCAATCACAATGTACTATTTCTTTTCCCCTTCTCTCCAAAATCCCACCCCCTAGAAAAAAAAATCGAAGAGATAAATAATTATTGTACACTATAACGAACTATTTAATCCTATCAAATTATTATAGGATTTGTCTTATAGTAAAGTTTTCCGTGTCTAAAGGAATTTTCCGTGTCCTCAATCAAGTCAACATGAATTGTGCGAACAATTAATGGTTGTTACTTGTAACAAAGTCGAGCGTTCTCGTGTAGATCTTGAATTGTATCACCGTCAACCTTGTTGTGCATGAAGGACGTTTTTAGCTTGCATAGGAACAACACATATGAATGAAAACTATGTTTGATGATTGCATGGATGACCATTTACTAACCATAACTTGATCAATCTTAGACCTGACTAATACAATGCATTTATATTCAACTTTTGTTGACAACCGCCAAATCATCGCTATCATGAGGAACCACTCTCTACTATATATAGATTGCCTTGGATCAAATCTTGGACATGTCAAAGAACCCAGAAGAACTCTCTTGTCCCCTTTATTATTTTTCTCAACCTCTACCATGACTAGTTGAAGAGATCAAGATGATTAGAATACTTTTATTGGTTTTCTATCCGGTCGTTACTGTTTTATGTGAAGAACAAGGTGGGTGTGTCATCTTTTTGCTCTACTTCCAATTCTTTTTATTTGCATTATGTGAGTCAGAATATGTATACTTTCTTAATTACTTAGTTTTCTATTATAAGATACATGATGATAGTTACTCCAGATGGATGAATAATGATAATCAATGACCAAGCAAACCCTAAAGTGCTTTGAATGATGAGTATTTATTGTTAGATATTGGTGACATGTCAATGAATAATCATATATATAACCTCTGAGGGTTACACTCACAAAAGATGGCATGTTTTCATGAAGTTTTTGTCAAGCTCGTTTTTTTCATGTTCTTAATGAATTCAAGGTCACTCTTCATTGGGCAATTAGACACACCAATCATCTGACTAAGAACCTAAAGAAAGAACAAAACGGAAATAGGTTTAATCAAATGGATAACAACCTTAGTCATTTTCCTAAGAACCTTGACATCCGCCATTATCCAGGAAGCAGGCTATATGACTGCCTAGCTAAGGTGTACGCATGTTTACTAATTATCAGCTATTACATATCTTCTAGATTTCTCTAGCAACTAGGAAAAAGCAGGATAGTTGAAAGTGAAACATACTTGTCTAGATCCATGTTGCCTATATGACTTGCCACATTGTCATATAGGTAATATATAAGGACTGGTCAGATATCCTTTCTTTGGGCCCTCACTTTGAAGAATGTAAAAAGGTGTTTTTTTATTTACCAGATGTTATCTGAGAGTGAGGATTTATGTAAGGAGTGGTAGACCGTAGGGGAACACTCCTTACTTAATTCAAGAAATAAATTACATATAACCCCATGAACACAAATATGACCAAAATGGTGCAATATTTTTTCTCAAACAGATGAGTACATAAATATAGTTTATTGCAAATGAAAATAAAAATCCAACTATTACATAGATTTGTTGTTCATCTTAACATTGGGACTTATAGGCAAAGTCTAAACTATGAATCTAATTATCCTGATCATATTGTAGTGAGAAACCTTACCATATCGAAACTTATCCTTGCTCTTGGTATTGAGCAAAGTACTCTTCTCCCCAAACCTTGGGTTGTGGTAACTCTGGGTGGGTTGAAAAACAACACCCAAGAAAAAATAAAAGAAAGTACGTCAGTGAATGTTGAGTATACACAGAGTAAAATAATTGGGCATTAATTTCTGTGAGAGAATATTTAAAATAAAGATATATAAATAATGGGATTTTCAATGGAGAAGAGTTCATCAAAAAGATTTAACATGGTCAAAAGATGAGGCAATTATTAACAAGGATATGATTAATAAAGTGATTCTTGCCACACTCATATCAACATAATCACAAAGATAAATACTTACATGATGATAAATAAATACTAACTAGCTATATAGAAAAGTAGGGTATAAACCCATTTGTATTCCATATGAAAAGGATAGGAGGACTAAAACTTTAGTGTCAGACAACTATAGTAAGTTGCAAGGGAATATAGCCCAGTGCATGGCAGAGGAATAAAACTCAGTGCCTAATATCATATGTGGCAGGGGAATAAGACCTAGTGCCTGATAGGGGAATGAAACCCAACTCTTATAAAATATTATAAGTGGTAGGGGAATAAAACGTAATGCCTGGAAGGGGAATACGACTTAGTGCTTATAAACAACATAATTGGCAGGGGAATGGAACCTAGTGGCTATATGGAAATCTTTACTTATAGTTATGACTAGTCAATTATTCATGCAAATAGACAGACAAGAATGAAGCATAGTTATTTTTCATGTAAAGGATAAGAATATCAATTTTACATCAAATGGGGTCAAAGTACCATAATCATTGGAAAGATTAAGGTTCAAAGACCATTATTGAGGTGTTAATATTAACAAATTAGGAGATTATAAACAAGGAAGAGTACTTATACAAAGGATAGGATTGTCCACAATTTAGTCAATGCCTCAAATGGGAAAAAATATTTAGTTATGACATTATGCCCAATTGAAATAAAGTGGATGTACATACATTGACTTGAGTATTAAGTCAGATATTGGATCCTAATCCTCTAAGTCTAAAGTCAACTCAACCGTGGGTGGAATTGGATTGAAATAGTAGAATGACGAGCCACAATGCCCAGAAAAGGTACGCCTTGTTCCAAGTTCCCGGTGGTAAGCAAGAGACTAGAGGAGAACTTGGTAGAGGGAAAATTCTAAGTGAGGTTCACCAGAATCAAAGACAAGGTCCCATATTTATATGAATAGGTCCTAGGGTTTCTATGATGGGGCTCAGAGATACTTGTGTCTCAAGCTTTAGGTGTTTCTAGAATACACCAAGATAAGCTTCGAGCAAACCCTCATTAGAGGGATCGGAAGACAAAAAGAGTACCACACGTAAAAGGAAAAGGAAAATAAAATGTGATAGGAAGAAAATTAGAAACCATATAAAAATGTATTAATTTAAACAATTAAAATTTAATGTTTATAATTGTATATTCTCTTTTTAAATTTATTTGAGGGTCCAATCATAAAATAAATTGTGACACATAGGTTGATTAAGACATGTAGAATTCAAAATTTACATTAGTTTTCATTTTTCGAATGTACAATATGTGATTTATTTTATTTGAATCCTTTTACCATTATTTTGATAATTTACTTTATAATTTGTTTATGGGTACTAGTATTATCCAACTAAAAAGGAATTTGTCAATTGGACCAATTATTTACATGAGAAATAATGTTGAAATTACTTTCTTTTTTTAAAGTTGTACAGTGGATTATTTGATATACATGAAAGTTTTTCTTTCTATGTTGTGTATTTATGATCCTTTCAAAATTGTTCATTCATGAGAGAAGTAAAGAATATCTTATATTTTCTCATTCTCTCTTCACTATCCTCAACTATGTGTATTTATAATTTCCTCTAGATAGTACATGTTAATTGTTTTATAATATAAATAACATCCTATAAAGATAATAAAAGAGGGGAAATTGTATTCTCTTACTACTTTTTATTCCTGGCATTTTACATCAAACTATTTAGTGCATACATGTGCGATGCTATAATATACATATGTTTAAATTAGTGTGTTTTTGAAAAAAAAATTAGATTTTATTTCTTTTATGTTACATGTACAAAATTGTTTCCCATTATGTTACACTAAAATTTTATTTATTAGAATCCATACAGGTTGGTTTACATTATTCATTTAACATATTAGATATTTTTTTTTTATAATAAATTCAACATTTTTGTCCTTATCTTTCATTTTCTTTTCTTAAGGAATTTGAGGCATCTAGAAACTCCTTAAAGTTGTGAAACTTAGCCTACAAGCAAACCTAAACATGAGGATCATGATTTTAGAACTAATTTTCCTTTTGGGGCTATTTAACATATTATTTAATGTTTTGGGCTATAATATACATTCTCTCTCCTAAACTAGAATTGATAAGTTGTACAATTAATGTGAAAATTCACACATAGACTAATTTCAAATTTGGTATTTTATTTCTTCTACTGAACATATATAGTTTACTTATCACTTTTGGATCATATTCTTATTTTCTTTTTCAAATAGAATTAAAATAGTTATCATTATGTAAACAATGTGAAACTTGGCACCCAAGGCAATTGGGACACAAGGAACACGTTCCTACCGTTATGTTTTACTTTTAAAATTCCCTTCTATGAGTTATTGCACCATTAGAATGTTTGTCTTATTACAGCTATGTTTATAAAAACATTATACCTTTATTATAAATATCCACTCAATGGAGTCATATTATATTCAATACATTTCTAAAAGAGCTATATATATCTATTTTGCATGGGATTCTACATTTTATTTATTTTACATATTCAATTCATGAATTTCATATTTATTTAAATATATAACATTATTAATATTTATGGACATGGAATTACCAATGTTGATCCAAAGCATTGTATTCATTTTTATTTACCATTATGTTAGTAAAGGGAATATATGTAACATATTTCATGATTTTGTTACATGTTGGGACATAACTAAGTCATTATGTAAATGCATTTTAATTTTTATCCTTGATTGGTGAAATCTAAGAAGCCAAACCTTACTAGATTTATAATCATGAAATAGGATAAAATATTAAGTTTTGGTTCATTACAATTTCATCTTCAACTGGAGAAGCAGTTAATATATGTTCTCTCGCCACAAATTAATCTCTAAATTTTTTGCATACAGATAGTATCTTCTTCTCTCTTTCATTGTATCATGAACAAGTATGTTGTGATGAGTATCCCTATTACTTGTTGGTTTGTTTTTAACATGTGTTAGTATTTTATGAAACCATCATTAGCTATTGAAATGGTCATTTAATTTCCATGGTTGCTTAATCTCACATGTTTGTTTGGTTTTTTGATGTCATGAGGTGTGAAAATAGTCATTAACATTTAAGAGTTTGTGTAAGTTCCTTGATGTTACCATGGTTGGCTAAATATTGGGGCGAGCAATAAGGAATCTTCTAAACATTAAGAAAGTACAATGAGAGAATTATAATTTACTATCATAATAATCACATTTAAGAGAACTAGGATTAATTATTGCATCAACTAGATAAGTTTCCTACTATCGATCATACAAATATAGAAGGTTGAGGCTGACAAGGAGTGGCTCAAGTGGTCAAGCATGACGTCCCGTAAAAGAGGGACCCAGTTTTGAATCCTAACAACCACCTTGATTTACCACCCTCATGTATGTTTGGCCTCTGTCATGGGTATGGGTGAGGGGAGAGAATGCCTCTCTTTATCGCAAGGATAAAGGTTTGAGGCAGTGGTATTTATAACTATAATTCAATTGCTTTTGATATATTTATTTAATTTGTATCTTGTGAATTCCTTTATACTTCTCTCAAGATAATTAAATCACCAATCCATCCTTTTTTCAATTTTTCTCTCTCAAAATGACTCACTTTCTGATACACTTCTTAAAAATATTATCTATTGATATTCAACCCTTCTATATTGTAGTAAGATCCTCCTTCTTGTGTTTAGGTTTTATCTTTCTATGTTTAGGGTAAAAACTATACCTTTCATATAGTTAAAAAATATACCATATAATATAATAACAAATGAATTCTCATATATACTTGAATTTCAAATTTACTCATTGGTAACTAAATCCTTGTATATTTTTGAGATTTAATGCTCTTTCGTACAATTTGGGCTCATTCAAGAGATTTACAAGACCTTCTAGTGAATTTTCAAATTGACATGAGATATATTGGTCGATGAATAGATCCAACTCGACATCAACTAGGCCCACGAGGAATAGTGTGAAAAATCTACCATAGAAGCATGGTCAGTTTCACATTTCGATTTATTATTAATCTCAGATATAGAAACATATAGAGATGTGTATATGCTTACTAATCCAAAATTAACATATGTTCATAAATAGCTCAATATCCAAATATTGTAGTACCAAACTTAATATGAAGACCCACTTAATAAAAACCTTGTAGAAGAACTCCATAGCATGGATGATAAAAATAAGAAGATACCAACAATCACCTCCTCATATTTAGCAATTATGGACACTAGCAAGCAATTAGGGTTCCCTATACAATCAATTCAACTGTAACTCTTTCACTTCTCCCTCACTGATAAAGATTGTTGATGATATAACTCCTATAAGACTAACAACATTTGAAAGTGGAAGGAGTTGCAAAACAAAAAAAATTAGAAGTTCTATTTGCCCTCAAATACTTACAAAACTGGATGACATCCGAACTAATCTAAGAAAATGATGAATGAATCCCTCCATAACTCTTGGGAGCAATATGAGGAGCTCCTTCAAAATGTCTTCATCAAGAAATCAGTTGATGCACTTGTTGAGAATTATGTTAATGTGTTGGAAGGAAAAGTTAGAGGGTTTCTATATAAAACTCATTCGAAAGGCATTATTCTCAATCATTTCAATGATACATCGAAGGTAGTGGAGAAAATGTAAGAGAAAAATATGCCAACTAGGTATTTGAGGTTTTAGGATATGTCTTGAATTTGAGAATGGAGTGAGAGTGCTCATGTTATGACCTAATTTATACTTACCTAAGTAATTAGAGTTTAGTAGGCTAATTATATTCTTTGTAGGTTTAAACATATTGTATAATAATTAATGAAACTAATATTAATTGGATTATGTTACTTTTATAGATGTCTAAAATAAAATTTTATTTAAACTAGTTATGATTTGTCAAGTTAAAACCCTAATATGGTTGAAATTAGGGTTTTAGGTAAGTTGTGCTTCACTAGATGGATAAATGTTAAATGATGATAAAGCCATGGTTCTAACTAATTTTGGTGATTTTCATATCATTTGAAAAAGACCTTGTACATGTTAAATTATACCTTGTTGATAACTAGATTATTGGGAGTTGAACCTTACTTCTCAAATTTAGTATTGGACCATTTAAGGGTATTGTGATGCAACTTAAATATGAAACAAGAATGAACCTTAAGCTATTATATCACAATGATTTAGAGCCATGTCTTTGACATATTTTAATGTTTTGAAATAAAACCTATTTTGGAATGAATTTATATATTTTTAGTTTGTTAAAATTGTTTCAAAACATGTCAAATTTACTAAGTTAGATGCAAAATCATCGTAGACGCCTAAAGACATGTAAATAAAATACACTAAATGTGCTCTATCAACAAGTGAATTTTCATAAAAATCATAGAAATATTGATGTCATTTGATCTTATTTATGTACTTCAATTTTATATTTGTCCTAATCTAAAGTTATGTTAATATCTACATGTTTCCATCTCATATAAAATGAGTGGGAAGGTGGATTATCATCGAACCATCATCATACACACACACGATATGACAAATTGGCACTCTGTGTGATATCGTTAAGGTTTACTAGATTAAAATATCAAGACAAGATGTTCTCCCTAGGTTTTCATCTAATATAAATGTTGGCATAATATACAAAGATAAATATGTTATAAAAAATGAAGAGATAGAGAAGACAAATAAATGATACATTCTCAAATCAATTAGGTTTCATAGACATTGGTGAATGCATACTAATGATATATGAAACAACATCTACTCCAATAGATTACTAAAAAATAAATACATGAAAAATGGTAATAACACAAAGGACAAGGGATAATATTTTGCAAACACCAAGAAGGAGTCAATGCTTGAGGGGAGCGTAAGTGAGTGTTGCCTTGCTATCCTCATACTTTCATTGTCCCTTTTTGATGTCTTTGTGAAAAATAGAGGGTTTGGGGTTTGAGTCAAAGAAACAAAACATGTTTTATTCTAAATAATTTGATGTGATTGAATACAAGCATGGGTACATATTTACCCAATGCAGTTGTTTGTCCTTGGTGATACACTACAACATCTTCTATAGGTTATAAGAGTGGAAATAGTAGATATGTAATCATACCCACAAACACAAACATGTGGTGAGTATAGAGCCATTCATCTACATACTACATTTGTACTCTATCAATCATAATCCCTACATCTTAGTCACCCATTTCCATATATTATGTATTAGACACTATGCACTACTTAGTCAAGTCCAAGAAATTAACCAGATATAAAAAAGGCATACTAAAAAAACAAACTAGTTTCTTCTATATATCTTGTACACTATGAGGATTATAACTAAGGGGCTCCCAGAAAATAAAACATGTCTTACTATCACAGTTAATCTTATTCACTTTCTTGAAAATCGTATTATGTGAGGCATCCAATAATAGAATGTTGCAATCTCCCACTTTGTCTCTTGATATTATCATGTGAACTTAAATAATTCTTTTCTTTCATGGACCCTAAACTAGTTTATATGGTCCCTAGCTCCCAGAATTTGTCCCAATACAAGGGAAACTTCATCTTAGCTATACATGCATATCGAGAATTTTGCATGCACGAACCAACACAAAGATGTTCCCATTTCACCTCCAAAAAAACCCTAAACATAATTTAATATGAATGTCTTAGGGATAAGGCACCTTAGGACAACATGGTTCCATATACAAGAGGAAATTTGGATGCAATACCATGTTTTAGTGCCTTTGTTTTTTTTAAATGGCAAGCCATTCATCTAGTTGCTAGGGGTTTCCATCTTGTGACTTCTAGTCCATACAATATCAAATTTACCACTCGGGTGCCACTACATTGGTTGTTTTTGTGTCTTTATAAGTTAAACTGTGGTACCATTTTTTGTGAATGTATGACCATAACAGCAGTCGATAATGATATAAACCACCCTTATTCATTCATTTGTGACACTAGTTCAAGTCAGTCACACTTGTATCACTAATGATGGAATAATAAAAGGTGATGCACATTTTTTGCATGGGTATTTCAATTATAATCTCCATCGCCATCTTATTGGAGGCCCTAAATCCTTATCTTTTACCCATAACCATTGATAAAATTGATGCAATATTACTCATACCGCCTAATCCAATAATGTCAAAATCTAATGTACATTCAAGTTGATGTGAATTGGATAATAATGAACCATTTGATCTAATACTCAGTCTTGTGATGAGATGATATGATATTCAAACTGATAATGTTTTAGTTTTATCAACCTCACAGGTAACAACCAACTTCATGAATATTTTATGCCTTATTTTCTTAGAAATAAATTAAGTTATGCACATATAATTATGTATTCATTATTTCAAAGGCATGATTATCAAAATACTCTTATGATTGATCTATCTTTGAAGATGTAGGAAATCAAATTCAAAAGAGTTAGATGGATAAATTACCATCAACATCTAGGTTGATCAAGCTCTATATGAACTTCAAAAGAGGTGTTCGAACAAACAAATGGTCAATCATCATGATCAAAATTCTACAATTGAACACACAAAGATGACGACCGAGATCAAAGATCCATTAATTGCAATTGAGATACCTCGCCAAAGCACTAAATAAACCATTACAGGTCCATCAAGATGCAATACCAATCGGCCCATCTAATTGAGAGACATAGATTGAGCTAGATGGTCAATATCCTCAACAAGAATCACTTAGCACAAAACTTGATAGAAAAATAAAGCCAAAAAAATACAAGTATCACATCTAGTAATTGAGCCTTTTGCATCGGCCAAAGGCAGTCAAGATAGTAGACTGATTGTCATATTCCATAGCTTAAGCACCATGTGGACCAATCGACATGTGATACGACTCTGAGTTGTACCAATAAGTAGGACCATGTGGCTTCATTTTCAAGGCATTTTGACTTGAACTAGAAGTGGAGACATTGGGCCCCAACTCAAAGACCAGAGTGAGCCTAATCACAAGAGTAATCAACCTATTTCCTTTGGAACTCAGTCTCTCATCCACAAATTTGATCAATCACCATCTTCATAAAGGAGTGGCTGAGAATAATAATCATCAACCAACAACAACGGTCTCAGCATGCCTCATCTTGATCAATTACATGCCAATCGACCTTGGAGTTTGATTGATCACATGAGTGATTCCCAAAGTTGAAAGGTGGGTAGAAATGATGATGTACCATTTGTAATCAATTTCCTTCCTCAATCTTGTTATTTTATAGTTTATCTTTGAAGCCAATAGCCATTCCAAGTTGTAACTTCATATTGTATTTTTTCACCTTGAAAAACTAAACCTCTTAACTTGGGTTGGGATAGCCATCAGGCACTTCCAAACATGTAATCATTCCTCCCCTACTCTCTCTCTCTATATATATATATATTTATATATATATATATATATATTTCCAAGTTGTAATTACATATTGTATTTTTGCACCTTGAACAACTAAACCTCTTAACTTGGGTTGGGAGTAGCCATCAGGCACTCCCAAACATGTAATCATTTCTCCCCTACAATATATATATATATATATATATATATATATATATATATATATATGAGAGAGTCAGGCTAGAATACACTTGAGTGTATTTAGAGCAGAATACACTCAAGTAGTTTTTCACGATGCAATATTTTTTCAATAAAATATAATACGTTGATCTTCTTAAACATCTTGTGAATAGTTCATATGCAAAATTCGAGCACATTTGGACATTTATAGGTCATGTTATAAAGACCACAAAAATTATGCATTTCAAATTAGTTTTGCATGTCAATTTTGTTGCCCTTGGATGAGTGACTTACATTCACCCAAACGGGCTCAAAGTTTGTATGTAGCCTAGTTATAGTATGTCAGAGAAGATCAATGGTATACATTTTGGAAAAAATAGTCTTGATATGCAAACACACTTGAGTGTATTCGTGTGATCTATACACTCGAGTGTATTCTAGCCTGACTCTCTCTCTCTATCTATCTATATATATATATATATATATATATATATATATATATTCTTGCAATTTTGTTTCCATACTCCTATTTTGACCTGAGCAAGTATGAAAAAACAAGTTCAGGAATATCTAGGGTTTGTAATATTGAAAACTCTACAAGAGTGAGAAATCATTAAAGTGATAGTCAAATGTTTTTTTTCTTTCAATTATCATCTCAAGAGAGAGGCACCCATTAGTATAAATATTTCATGATCTCAAAAAAGGGGAGGTGTTTGACTTCTTTAATAATTGCTTGCAAATCATGTTTTAAAAAATTAAATATAGGAGAATGTTGTATGATTGAGAATAAACTTTATTGGTGAACCCCAGTCTAAGTTCCCACATTTTATTTTTTTATTACGTGTTTTTAGGTTTGTGAACTTAGATTTATCTATTTTGACTATTTAATTATATGTTTGTATGCTCAATTAAAACCATTATTTCTACTAAGCTAAGATAATATTTCTAGTTTCTTACAAAATCATCACCATTATCCATCTGTTTGACCATGTTTACTACGATAAAGTTTGTATCTCGTTGTGGACGTCTGTTGGAGTCAGGTACAAATATAACGTCTGGTCCATTTAGATTAGGCAATTGTGCTTCCACTACTGCTTGTTGGTTATATGCCATGAGAGCCATCATTTGATGATTGTATAAGGGATGTTTTGTACTTTATTTGATTTTTAATAAAAATTAATTCCATTTTTTATATTTTTTCATTATTGAGATAATGAATAAAATTAGCAATGTCCTAAGAATGATTTAGCTCAATGACATATTGTTTGGGTTGAGGGCCTGAATATGAGATCGAATGTACAATAAGAGCATTCATTCTTGTTATGTCCCTAGTCAGTTATTATTGTGGAAAGCAATGGACAACAATAATACACAAGACTATCATGTGTGTTGAGTGACAGTTATGTCTCTTTAGTCATGATATTGGATATCAAATCACAAACATGGGTACTTGTTAGAGAATAAGTTGTACTGGATAGACCCAACTTGAGATTGAAACATGGAAGTCATGCAATGACATGTTAGTTTCATATCTTAATGTGAAAATGGTGATTGTGATCCTTAGACCTGAAGTCACTATAATAAAATATGAGTTTCCACAAAGGTGTTGATTGGGTTATATTTCAATGTTAGAGTCATATCCCAATGTTATTTAGTGTATTTTGACACTAGTCTAACATGCTCTAAAATATGAGTTTCCAAAAACATGGTGATTGGGTACAATGAGACACATGGGGAATATTGACTAATATAGATGGAATTTGTCCCTCCTTTCGAGTCATATTCATGACCACTTGATAAGAGAAGCTACAAAATGCATGGCCATGATCATGTGAGTCAATATATGATATTGATATCATGTTCAAACAATATGTTCTAGTTCAGTGAGCATATTGAATGTTAAGAGAATGACATTCTGTACCTTAGTTTCAATCTGGATATTTTTGATAAAGGGATTATTTGTTCATGTAACAATGGTTAATTTATAGGTATTAGTTGAACTCAAACTCATTCCTATTACATGGGTGCAAATGATGTGTGGCTACATATCAATCTTTTCTTTTGTTCTTTTAAACATCACCACCAATATAATTAAGAACCTACCAGGTTACACACATAATGATGTGTAAGGTAGTTGAAGTTTTCAATCAAACATTTGACTATAATGATTCTAAATGATGAGAAAGCATATTAACCTTCTTATCAAGTGACTATTTGGTTTCAATGGATCAATTGAGCATCAATAGATCATCTAAATTTTCCTTTGGACTAACATGATCAAACGACCACACAACCTAAATGGGAGATCACAGTGAAATAGGGAAAGACACAAATTCTAAAGCAATTCAAATTTAGATATGAGCTATCCTAATTAGACAATTGGCTAATCTAATCGGGTGATCAGAGTTCCCGACATGATTATAATTAGTCAATCAAGTAACATGATCGGGCGGTCTAAATCTAGTTTGAGTTATCAATATTGGACTCTTTTTGGGAATACTATTAGGAAAGGGATTGGAATTAGGTTTCTCAAGAGCATGACTATCCTAAATAAAGGAGGCACGTCCCAAAGGGTTTGACACATCTTTTGAGACAAGTTGGTGGTCAAACTTCTCACTGGAAGAGAGGAAGTCATACTAAGGACTAACGATGAAGATAGGAGAAGAATGGGAGTTCCAAGATGACTAGCATGTCAACAAATCATAGTTTGCTTTGACTTGGTTGCCAAGGTGGTGCTTAATGTTATCCCTCATCCATATGAATGAAGTACAGGATGAGTCACACAATAGAAGTTGTTTCACAAGAATACAACCATGCAACATCTTGGTGGCCAATCTGGATCTCTTTCTTATCAATCCAGATATCTTGATGGTCATTCCAGATCTAGATCTAGAATGTTGTGTTATTCACTGACAAAGAAGTGTATATCTATTGGATAAATAGTGTGTGCAAAGGTATAACCTTTTAATATTCTTATCTTTGTTGTGTTCTTCAATTTTATAGCTATGATGGATTCAATGACTAGGGAATAAAGGGAATATTTTTATTATTCTACTGCACACACTTTCCGAAAACCCTATAGTGATATTAGAGCTAACATCATACACTTTTAACACCATTTTGGGTTCTAAACTGCAAATGAGTTGAAAAAATTTGTGCAAACACGTATCCATGATAATCACGTAATATCATATATGATATGATATATATGTATTACATATAATTATGAGATACCTTGAAAATTGTTTTGTTTGGTGGATGTGGATATGGAAGTTAGTTCATAGTGGTGTGATCTAAACATGTAAGATCAATTATCTGATTTTGATCAAACATCATGTAACATGTATAAGGATTTCATGTCATGCCTTTCTATTCATTCTCCATGAAAACTTTAATTATGCAATTAGAATTGGATTATGTGAAAATGTCACTGATGGACCATGGTGGAGAAGAGGATAGGATCAGAAGTCCATGGCAAAGAGGATGGTACTTGGAGGGTTTGTGATCAAGAAGAGATGGTGGATTAACAACAAAATAAGAACTACCCAAATCAGGGACTTTTGATAGGATGGACAATTTACCTGATCGGGTGACCAAAAACCCTAAAAGGGCTGGTTTAAGATTCCATTTAGATGTGAATATCTTGGTTATTTTCTACAATACATGTTGTCTCAAGTTGTAGTATTAGTTTCCATATCTTATTTTTGTTGCATGTGGTGACCATTAATGTATATGTAATGGTGATTGGATGCATATGAATTCATATAAATCCCTCAATATAATATCAATATTGAAGATGCCTTCCAAGTTCAATACACATGAAAACCTTGTTTGACTAAGTGTGGGTAGGCCAAGTGTGATGCATCATCTACCTTCGTGAAGTGTGATAATAAGTGTGTGGAATATCAAGTAGGGTGCATATCTTATTGTATTGGCCTTGGGTTAGAATGAGCTAGGTATTACTAATGGGATTAATCACCTACAGAATAAATAAGGTATACAATTCATGTAATTTACATTGCCATGGAGTTGTACAACCAATTGTGTATGATGCAATTGATAATGGTTACCTACATTAATAATTAATTTGTGAGTGTCAACGTTGTTTGAGACATGACTTAATGTATTTTGGATCTTGACTTAATAGAAGAATTTTTGTTGTACTATTTCAAATTAGTAGTCGATGTCTATTAATTAAAATAAAATAATGGGAGTGTAATTAATTAAACTCCAAAATTAATTTATTCAAATTATATTTTGAAATAAAGTTAATTTTCAAATTAAAATATTGACTCATGCAAAATATCTATATGTAGATCAATGGAACACACTAGAAACAATCCATTTTGACTATGATTAGTCCTTGAGAAAAAGCAACTTAATGGGAACAACTTTAATGACTAGTTTATGAGGTTGAGAATTGTTCTCACGCATGAGCTTAAGCTCTATGTCCTAAACACACCATTACCTAATGAACCAACTCCAAATGAGCCTAGGGCGGGGGGGGGGGGGGGCTCCTAAGAAGCATTCTGACTGATGACACTATGAACATCAAGTGCCTCATCCTTTTTTCCATGAACCCTGATTTTCAAAACCAACATGAAAACATGGATGTTATTAAGATAATAACACATCTCAAGAACATGTATTAAGAACAAGAAAACAAGAGAGGTATAATATTTCTAAGGCTCTATTTAAGTGCAAAATGATAGAAGGTGATCCATATGGACCTCATGTACTCAAGTTAATTGGGTATGTGGAGCATATTGCAAGAGTGAGATTTCCTTTGGCTAAGACTATTGGGAAATATGGTATTAGATAAGTAGTAGAAACAAAAAAAATTTCATATTCCCTACTAACAAATGATCATGTCAAAAACTATGTAATGAGAAGGATGGTTTACTTGGTCATACCTGGTCCTGGAGCAAGTTCAGCGACAATTTCCTCATTGTAGTATGCGACTTTCTTCAAGTCTCACTTGGACAGGTCTAAAATAACTCCCAGTTTATTACCACAGATAGCAATCTGACGCTATCCTCCTAGTGGAAAAATCCCCTCGCCTCTATAGTAGTCCACATAGAGCACAGATTGTTGTCCCTCTTGGTTGGTGTACTAGCATCAACTTGCTCTCCCACAATTGTTCTCCCTTGTTATCCCTCCCTTTATTGGGTTGGACTTGCTCAGTTTCTCTCAGTTACCACAACCAGAGAAGACAAACAATTGTAAAAGGAAATTGAGTTGTGTTCTGAGAAGCCGCCAGTACCCCTCTATTTAATTGAGGGTTAGGGACAAGGTTCCTAGTCTGAGTGAAAGTGGAAGGGACAAGAATTTCATGAATTTTTGCAACGTGTGAGTGTGAAAATGGATGGTCACAAGTGAACCAAATGGTTAGCATATGAGATGATCGGTTAAACCCTTGAACTGGTCATTTCATCATGTTTCCCAATCACAATTGTACTGGCAATTAATATTTGATTTAATGGACAACATGACGTCAATACAAATCCTTGAATGAATTGAACTGATCCACCAACTAGTCGATTCATGGACCGGAGAACTAATGTATGTTCATAACACTAGGACATACATATTCTATTATAGAATTAAATAATGTTCTATAGTTCAGAACCCTTTCCATCTCACAAATCTTCTTCTAATATTAAACATAGTTTTATATTTCCATCATTCTCTATCATTTTGTAACTTGCATCTATGTTACCCTTGACACCCAATCTTCCTTATCACAATAGTACATCAACTGATTCTTCACTACTTCTCAAGTATTATAGGATGTTCTTTATGGTATTCCAATGACCTTCACTGGAATCTGATTAATATCATCTTGCCATATCTAATACATAAAAGATAATGAGATGAGTAAATTATATTCCATACACGATAGATCCAATGGCATCTCTTCCATTCTTCACAAGAATCGGAACATTAGGTTCTTGAAGACTAATCCCATGTATCATGGACAAATTCTCTCTCATTGAAACCTTCATGTTGAACCCTTTTATCAACTTTCCAATGTATGTGCTCATACTTAGGTTAAGAAACATTCCAGAACTAACTCTGTAGATCTCAATTCCTATCACACAAGATGTTTCTCCTAATCCTTCTTCAAGAAGGTGATTTGCATTCTAGGATTTAATACTTGGTATTTAGATGTTATTCCTCATCAATATGTGGAATATTTTATATGCTCCCACTAAATTATTTGTAATCATAGATTTCACCTTTTGTCTTGACTCAAGTCAAAATCTTTGACTTTCTTGTCAAATCAAAGATTTCACCTCTGATATGCTTGTTTCCAACCTCTAGATTGAACATTGTAGCTTATAGACTTTATTTGCATTAATGGAGTTATAAAACCTACATGTTGTATAACATACACATCCTCTCAATTATTCTTTTAAGGAATATAAAAGGTTATAAAACCTTCATATGCCAAATCTCATAGTCTTAATAAGCTGCAACAATGAGCATGTCAATTGGTGAAGGGATTTCATCATGTTCAATGCTTTGAATTGGTTTGAAAACCTTTTCAACCAATCTTTCCTTTTATGTTATCCATGTCGATCTTCTACTTGAAGGTCGAATTTTGTACCAAATGGGTTTTTTTCCTCTAGGTGGTACCACCATTGTCATACCTTGTTGGTGTTCATGGATTCCATTTTGGATATAATGACCTCAAGCCATTTCTCAGACTCTAGTTCCTCAATAATTCTTAGTTAATTGTTGGCTTATCATCTTATGACCAACTCACAACTTATCTGAGTTATAGGATTCACAATCTTTGAATATCAAACATATTCTACTAGAACTACAAATTTTGTGTTACAGAGGGAACTTGAGATTCCACAACAATTTGTGACTCTCCTTATTCCCATTGTACCTCCTTGTTGATCTCAAACTTTTTGAGTTCTACTTTACTCCCACTTGTTCTTTTGGAACTCAGCTATCTCAGTAACAAACATTTTGTTGTCAGATTGAGACTAAAGGTAGTTTTTAACAAATTAACAATTTGTAATTTGTGGATAAACCTTTTCAAAAAAGCAGTTTCTTTATATAAGTTTCAATCCTTAATAAATATTGAGACTTTTCCCATACCATATCTTGTATTGTGTCTTGCAAACCATTTTGGAAGGTACTTTAATTTAGTGGAAAGCATGTGTATGAAAGGAAATTTGAAGATTAGATTAAATGATAATCACATCATGACACATAAGGATGTGACTCCTTCTTTTTTATACATCTTCATGTTTTATGTGTATTTGATTGTGATACAATCTCACAGTCTCTCCATAAGGTCCTCAAACTATTGATGTAAAGTATTTCAATATTCACTCATATCAAAGTTTCTTAATACTTTTTTCAAAGTTATTCTTCATTCATAATCTTCTTGAACTCTTTAAGAGATTCATGTTTTTATTTCTCCAAATACCAACCCCATTTCTACTGAGATAATTAATAAATATAATGAAGTACAAATAACTACCTCTAGAGTTTATTCCAATAGATCTTCATACATCAATATGTATAAGCTGTAATAGAATGCTTTCTCTCCCACTACACCTAATGAGAGGTGGTTTGTTATGTTGCTCTTATTTAAGACTTGTGTGTTTCTTATTGGTTCAATAACCAAAAGAGTCTAGATAAACATCATCATGGATTCTAGAAATTCATTTCTCATATATGTGCTCAAGATGAAAATGTTATAGATTTGTTTGAGTTATCAATTGTAATAATTATTTACATTATAAACATTCATCTTTAAATCCTTTCATATAAAGTTCACTAGACATTTGGGGCATTGTGGTTCAAAGACCATGATGGGTTGGTCATCTTCAACCTCAAGAATGCCACCAAGAAGCCCTAAAAGTTCAAGAGAGTTGGCTCACCTCTCAAGATGATTAAGTGAGAGAGGGGTATTGCACAACTTCCATCACCTATCGAGCAACCAGGAGGTCCATCACATCATATCAGCCAACCAACCGAAGCTCAACTCACTATTGGATTTGGAGACCCTAGGCTCACCTCTCAACAACTAAGTGAGAGAGGGGTTTTGCCCAAGGAACTCCACATCCATGGTTCGGCCAACTCAAGGCAACTATCTCCACAAAGTCTAGGGTACATCTAAAGCAACCTCATAACCATTAAAGCAAGACACTTAGCTAGAAAACAAAGACATGGCCGATCAAGATAGCATATAGCATGCAACATGAAAAAGAAGTAGTATAGCTAGGGGTAGGAGTTATGTAACCCGCCTCAAGCTCTAAAGCTTCAAGCTCCTAGCACCAAGCTCCAAGATCCAAGCTCCAAGGCACCACCACAAGATCAAGGTGTGTCACCTAACACTCCAGCTATATCGGCCACCTCAAGCT
The DNA here is from genome assembly GCA_963693085.1 of Alisma plantago-aquatica. Classification (NCBI taxonomy): domain Eukaryota; kingdom Viridiplantae; phylum Streptophyta; class Magnoliopsida; order Alismatales; family Alismataceae; genus Alisma; species Alisma plantago-aquatica. The sequence goes on along the minus strand of OY856412.1, from coordinate 630,464,740 downwards.
CCTTGTTTCTCCTAGCTCGGTCACCAAAGGAAAGGGAAGCATCTAAAGGATCCAAAGAGCTTAGCAACCAAGGGGAGGGTCGTATATATATACTATGGGATGAAGAGGGAGAGCAAGGCAAGGTGGCACCCATCCCCAACACACTTGTCCAAGGAGTGTGCCACATGCAAGCACCTCAAAAACCCACGCCCATGAGTTGCCACTCACTTAGAAAAGCAGCAGCCACTTGTCCAAAGATGGTGACATAAACGAGGCTAGAAGGAGGATGTGTGTCACCCAAGATGGCAACCCCACTTCACCTTGGCTGATACAACCCCTTTCCTGACACAACCACACCACCTCAGCCGATACACCAAGGGCCAGCCCGATACCAAGGCTCAACAAGGCAAAATAAAGCCCAACAAGGCTCAACAAAGCCCAAAGCTACTCAAACAAAGAGCCCAACCCATCCTCTCAACCTAGAGGATGAAAAGAGAGAGAACAATATCTCTCAAGGTGACCAACTTGGGTAAATTGCAAGTTGCACCTCAACCTCTCAACAAAGCACAAACAAACCCTAATCACAACTTCAAGTGATTAGCAAGTATCTCAACACAAGGTTTAGGCAAAGCAAATAGGGTAAGACCAAAACGGAGGTCAGGGTCCTTACACAGGTTGTGAAATTTTGTGAAATTCTAGTCCCTTCCGCTCCCACTCAGAGTCAGAACCCTATCCCTAACCCTCCTATAAATAGAGGGGTGGCGGCTTCTCAAAACACAAATCAATTTCTTCTAACAATTGTTTATCTTCTTTGGTTTTGGTAACCAAGAGAACCAAGCAAGTCAAACCCAATAAAGGGAGGGATATCAAAGGAGAACAATTGTGGGAGGGCAAGTTGGTGCTAGCACACCAATAGAGAGGGAAATTGTCACCGCTATCACCAGCCTGGACATTGGAAGAGGAATTGTCCTCTCTATCTAGAGGAACTAAAGAAGAAGAAGGAGGAGATAGAAACCTCTACTTCAGGTATATACATTATAAGATAAATCTAAATACTTCTTCATCTTGAGTATGTGATACTAGATTTCGATCTCACATATGTTTGAATATGCAGGATCTGATAAATAGTAAGCCTTTATAAATGGGCAAGGATGGACTATGCAGAGAAAGAGTTTCTAAAACTTCAGTCTACACTTAGAATTTATCTTAGAACATAGGGCATGTAATAGTGTTAGATGAATTGCTATTTAATTATGCCAATAATAGAAACATTTTACTTTATGCATCTTGTATGGGCAAGGATAATAATGAATAAATAGTTGTTAATGGTTCTAGTTCTGATGACCCTTCTGACTGATATGAACCTCTACCCAAGATGATGTTGTTGGGCAATATGCCTTTGGCCAATATGCTTGGTAGATATCTCTTTTTGGTGCCCTGGGTGATATGGGTTGGTTCTGGTGTTTCCCGATATGAGTCTTGGATGGTGAAACCCTAGTTGGGCGCCATAGCGTAGACCGATAGGAAGTACCCTGACTTGATGGACAATGTGGTACCTTGACCGTTATCAGATCCCAAACCCTAGCTTGAGTACCTTGGGTGATATGAGAGTCCCTTGGGCGCCATGTTGTGCTAGCCAAGAGGGTGAATGTTGGGAGTTATGGTTTTGGCCTTGGGCGACATGGTGTTGATGGTTGCCCGGTATGGAACCCTAACCCTAGTGGGCGATAGGGTGACTTGGTTGATGGGTGGATGTGTTGCCCGACACACCCCTGGTCATGGCTGCACGATATCCCCTTGCACCTGGATACACGATACACTCTTGGTCCATGGCTACACGACATACCTTTAGATCTAGTCTGCCAGTTATCCCCTTGTGTGTGTGCATGTTATGCTTGTTGTCAATACCTATTGGTGAGGGATGTGACCCTGCCCGATATCCCTTGGGTGAGGGTTGGTGCTACCCACCACACCTTTAGTGAGGGTAGGCGACACCTTTGGTGAGGGATGCGCCTAGCCTGGGAACCCTAGATAGGTTGTGACCAGTGACATATTTGTTACCTAAGGTTGATGTGAAGTGAGATAATATGATGTATCCTTAGGGATGGTTGTGTTCATGATGTCATGAGAGATAGGGTACGGTGGATGCTCACAGTTTTGTAATATTAATATAAGATGTTGTTCCAATCTTATGCATCTAAAATCTTAATGGCACATGTTCTCTAAGGATCTATGTTTGGTGATCAAGTTATCTTTCTTAATCTACATACTAACCATGTAGGTGTTATCAATTGAATTCATAGCCAGGTAAGAGTTATGAGGTGTATGTGTTTGGTATAACACTGAATAATGATACTCCTTATTGATGAGATGACATGTATCATCAGTATGATGAGAAAGGTATGGTGACCTAATAAAGGGTGAGTGCCTGTTTGAGGTGTTAACCTCTGATGATGACATGTGGGATTGTTATCCCATGATGATGATGAATGATGATGAAGGCCTTGAGAGACAGTGGCATTATGTGATGAGGGATTGAGATCCCATGGTAATATGATAATGGCAGTTATAGTGTGACACAATGTTGTTTATGTTTTATAACATGGTTGCCTCAACAATCCACCTAAAATATACTAATTAATTACAGTGGAACATTTCATGTACTTTTGCCCTGGCCATAGACCCATCATCGTTAGTAGCTGGTGATGGTGAAATAGGTTTATCCTGCGGGATTACCTGGAGCGCATATTGTTGAATATGCAGGGTTTCTCCTAGCCGAAAGTAGGAGGGTTAGAGTGCAACTGCGGTTGTGGACTCAAGACGTGTATAAGAGCATGGAGAACAGGCCCATGGCTCAGTGAGATGGAGCATGAATGTGTTCATGGCTTAGGGAGCACGGTGAACTGGCCCGTGGCTCAAATATACTAGCGATGTGACCTATACCAAGGCGGGCTAGATAAAAAGGCTAGACTACGTGAGCTAACCCTGTGGCTAAGGCCACTCAAGCAAGAGAATGCAATCCTGCTTTGGTTATCATTCACTGACCACGAGAAGGTGAGGTCATGGAGTCCAGCACCTCCATTGACCTTGTATGGCACCAGTTTTGGGCTTCACAGCTGAAGGTTGGATTTGAGTGGTACGACTCACTTCCTCAGGGCATAATAAATCGTAATCCAGCCGTATAGTATATATTGCTTAAGGCAAAACACAGAACATTGGTTGAGGCCTTTCTTGTATAGTTTCTCTAGTTATATCTTGAAGTTATTTCTATGTTCCTCATATTTTGTGATAAGTTCTTATAAAACTTATCTTGTCAATCATGTTTCATAAAGAAATATCTGGTTATATGCCTCTCAAATATCTTGATAATTTATTAATAAAGTTAGTTCTGCTCAGTATGCTGCTCATTTAACCTGCTTACTTTGGTTATCTGCTTAAGCTTCTCTGAAGTTTCATAGTTCGGCGGGGAGTTATGTTTCTTGCTAGGACTGTGTGTCTCACCCTGCTGGTTTACAACCTTTTTAGGTGGCCATGCTAGACGAGGTGGTGGTCGTGAGGTTGCGACTGACCAACAAGAAGAATAGTAGGAGGCAAGAGATGGATATGTTGTTTTTTGGTTGTTTTGTAGTAGAGTCATAGAGTCATCCCTGTATACTCAGGTCCTTGGAGGTGTTTTGACGACGTTTTATGATGTATAGATGATGTAGTGTTTATCCTATTATTGGCCTTGTATGTCCTGTTATGTATATAAACATGTGGTGAACTCTTTGTGCCTATGTAACAGCTGGATCCTATGAACTATGGACACATAGAAAGGTTCATGTATGTTTATATAACATGTTTCCTTGCAGGATAAGGATCTGGATGCAACAGTTTCTTTATTATCTTCTTTCCGCAATTTGTTTTAATTAGCCCGTGTTTTTTGGTTATATAGTATTTATGATGGTTCCGCACGTTTTCACGTGGTGTCTCGTTGTCTTGATGATGGCGGGATGTCACAACTTGTGAGTGGCGAAATAGACAATTCATAGGTGAACCAATCAGTTAGCATGTGAGCCAATCGGTTCAACTCTTGAACTGTTCGTTTAATCATGTTTCCCAGTCACACTTGTATTGGTTGTTAATATCTAATTTAATGCACAACATGATGTCAATACCAATCCTTGAATCAATCAAATTGATCCACCAACCGGTCAGTTCACAACCTGAGCTGGTAGATTTGTGGACCTGAGCCAATCGGTTCACTTCCTGAACCGGTCGATTCACTGTCCTGAATTGCCAAGGTTGATTTATTTGACCTAACATATTGAAACAGTCAGTTCAACACATGAACCAGTGGGTTCACTGTTCATTCAGTCAATATTCAACCAATATTGTTTAAGTTGAATACATAACTCTTTAGTAACAAGTTTAAACCATATTCATGAATGAACTCCTATTCCAAGTGTATCCCATGTGTGTGACCCTTTTGGTTCCAACTTACGTTGGTACTCAATGTACATAACCCATTTATGACATCACAAGCAAAGAGCGGCGTCTAGTAACACATCATTGCTACCCAAGGAATTGGAAAATTGGAGAAAAACTTCAACCTACAATCTATGATTGGTGTTATAGTGATTGTATAATTCCTTTGTCACTAATATCTGGATTGAACTCGAGCCATGGAATTATCATCCTTTCAATATTCAATCAATGTTCCTTAAAATAAAGGAGACTGTCTGAGATACATGTAACCTCAATATCATATATTGGTTCAATCAATGTTCCTTAAAATAGAGGAGACTATCTGAGATACATGTGACCTCAATATCATATATTGATTCACATGTACATGCAGATGCTTTTTTCAGTCTTGCTTATCCAGTGGCCAAGATATCAAACTCTTATAGGAGGGACAAATTCCATCTACATCACTCACAATCATCCCCATGTGTCACAGTGCATCCGATCATCACCTTTACTCGAAACCTTCATTTAAGGTCACATTCGATGATGTCAAAGTACACTAAATGACATGTGATGAGTGTAGTGATCTCACGTCTAAGAACCACAATCACCACCTTCATTGTGAGAATGACTATGACCACCAATTATAGTTTCCATGTGTCACTCTCAAGGTGGGTCTGTCTGATACATTATTCTCCAATAAGTATCTATGTGTTTGGTTTGATATCACATATCATGATTGGTGAGATTTTGTCATCAACCAACCAACACTCTAGTCCTATGTGTTATTTTTGTCCGTTAGCCTTCCACAAAAACATCCAACTAGGGACATAATAAGAATGTACATACTCTTTGACATTCATATGATCTCATTGTTTAGGTCATCAACCCAAAGACATGCTTCATTGAGTGATGTCATTATTTAGACATTCGATATGTTTCCTAACTATCTCATAACTGAATGAAACATAGTAAATTAGAAGATTGTCTTTATTATTAGTTGAATTCTTTATAAGATATGCCATTACAATCATCATATGATTGGTTGTATGGGCATACATACTAACAAACTCCCACTTGCACTTAGATCCAATCAATCCATGAATCTTATTCTTAGTGATCTATACATGTCCATCATGTTTCTGCTGCATAAGTGCTAATGTAGCGGGTTAGCAAAATTTTTCTTTTAGTCAGTATATTGCATGTTTCATATTTCTTCATTGTATGCCATTTTGTATAAGATGGAATTCCATAGTATGCTATATGATATTCCTTGCATAATTAGTATCACCATTTTTGTCATAGTATTTCTATTATATCATCAATGTTTGGAATATCTCATAAATTCATCTTCATGAACTTTTAGATCCATAAAGTTTAACTCATGTGTTCATAACACTAGGACATACGAATTCTATTATAGAATTAAATAATGCTCTGTAGTTTGGAACACTTTCCAACTCACAACTCTTCTTTTGAGATTAAACAAAATTTTATATGCAATCTTTCTCTATCATTTTAGAACTTGCATCATTGTTACCCTTCACATCCCACTCTTTCTTCTCACAATAGTGCAACAACTGATCCTTCAGTGCTTCTCAACTACTAATGTATGCTCTTTATGGTATTGCAATGACCTTCATTGGAATCTAACGGGTGTCATCTTGTCATGTCCAATACATACAAGATAATGGGATGTGTACATTATATTCCATACATGATAGTTCCAAATGTGTATGTATATGGCATCTCTTTCGTTCTTCACAAGAATTGGAACATTGGATTCTTGAGAGACTAATCCCATGTATCATGGACACATTCTCTCTCATTGAATCCTTCATGTTGAACCCTTTAAACAAATTGCCTATATATGTGCTCATACTTACTTTAAGAAAATTTCTAGAACTATCTCTTTAGAACTCAATTCCTATCACATAGGATGTCTCTCCTAATCCTTCTTCAAGAAGGTGATTTCCATGCAAAGATTCATTACTTGGTATTTAGATGTTATTCCTCATCAATATGTGGAAAATTTATATGCTCCCACTAATCTTTTGTAATCACATACTTCACTTTTTATCTTTAGTCAAGTCAAACTCTTTGACTTTCTTGTCAAATCAAATATTTCAGCTCTGAGATGCTTGTTTCCAACATCTAGATTGAACATTGTACATTATAGAATTTATTTGTATTGATGGAGTTATAAAACCTTTTGGATGTGTCACTTACACATCCTCTCAATTATTCCTTTTAGGAATGCAGTTTTAATCTTCATATGATAAATCCCATAGTCTTAATAAGCTACAACAATAAGCATGTCAATCGGTGAAGGGATTTCATCATGTTCAATGCTTTGAATTGGTTTGAAAACTTTTTCAATCAATTTGTCCTTTTATGTTATCCATGTCCATCTTCTACTTGAAGGCCGAACTGTACATTATGGGTTTTATCCCTCTAGGTGGTATCGCCAAGGTCATACCTTGTTGGTGTTCATGGATTCCATTATGGATGTAATGGCCTCAAGCCATTTCTCTGACTCTAGTCCCTTTAATAGTTCTTAGCCAACTCACGACTTATCTGAGTTATAGGATTCCCAATATTTTAATATTAGAGATGTTCTACTAGAACTATGAGATTAATGTTATAGAGGGAACTTGAGATTCCACAACATTTTGTGACTCTCCTTATTCCCATTGTGCCTCCTTGTTGATCTCAAACTTTTTGAGTTCTACTTCACTCCCTCTTGTTCTTTTGGAACTTATTTATCTTAGTAACAAACATTTTGTTGTCAGATTGGGAATAAAGGAAGTTTCAAAAATTAATATTTTTATGATTTGTGGATAAACCTTTTCAATAAACTACTTTTTTATATAAACTCAATCTTTAATACATATCAGGACTTTTCCCATACAGTATCTTTTATGGTATCTTGCAAACCATTTTGGAAGGTACTCCATTTTGGTGTAAAGCATGTGTCTAAAAGGAAATTCGAAGATTACATTAAATGATAACCACATCATGACTCATTAGGATGTGACTCCTTTTTGATACATCATCATGTTTTAGGTAGATCTGATTGTGATACAATATTAGAGTCTCTCCAGAAGGTCCTCAAACTATTGATGTAAATTATTTCAACATTTGATCATATCAAAGCTTCTTAATACTTTTATTAAAGTTGTTCTTCATTCATAATCTTATGGAACACTTCAAGAGATTCATGTTTTTATTTCACCAACTACAAACCCCATTTTTACTGAGATCATCAATAAATATAATGAAGTACAAATAACTTCCTCTAGAGTCTATTCCAAAAGATCTTCATACATCAATATGTATAAGCCCTAATAGAATGCTTGCTCTCCCACTACACCTAGTGTGAGGTGGTTATTCATGTTGCTCTTATATAATACTTGCATGTTTCTTATTGGTTCAATAACCAAAAGCATCTAGATAAACATCATCATGGTATCTAGAAATGCATTTCTCATACATGTGTTGAAGATGACAATGTTATAATTTTGTTTAAGTTATCAATTGTAATCCTTTAGGTATTTATATTATAAACATTCATATGTATATCCTTTCATATAAAGATCACTATACATTTGGGGAATTTTCATACAAGATCACATCTTTGAAATAGAACCATAACAACTATTTATTCATTATCATCCTTGTCCATACAAGATGCATAAAGTAAAATGTTTCTATTATTAACATAATGAAATAGCAGTTCATGCCTATTGTCTAAGATAAATTCTAAGTGTAGAATAAACTTGCAGAAACTTTTGCTCCGCATAGTCCATCCTTGCCCTTTCATAAAGGCTTACTTCGTATCAGATTATGCATATTCAAACATATGACATATCTATATCCGTCATCACATATCCAACATGAAGAAGTATTTAGGTTTATCTAATAATGTATATACCTAAAGTTGTGGTTTCTATGCCCTCCTTCTTCTTTAGTTCCTCCAGATAGAGAGGGAAGTTCCTCTTCCAATTTCTAGACTAGTGACAATGGTGACAATTTCCTCCCTTACTTACTCCTCTCTTTGCCTTGAGTGTTGAAGACTTGGGCTTCTAGCCATCTTTAGAACTCTTCTTTTCTTTTACTTTTCCTTTAGACTTTCCCTTTGGGTTTTTTATCATCATCGTAGACCTGGTCTTGTCTTTCTTCATTTGTGCCTCTGTTGTTCTCAACATTCCAAGTAACTCTGTCAACAACTTGTCAACATCATTTTCCAAGGGGAATTCCATTCTAGAATGGTTGTTTAGATACCCAATGAGCATGAGCACATGAGGACCAACTAGACATCCTTCTTCCGTGTTACATTTGAACAACTCCTTAGAGACATCATATCTCTCAGGTGTTACCTGATCTTGGAACATGTTATTAAGATGTGTGACCATCCCAATAACATCCATGTTTTCATATTGTCTCTGCAACTATAGTTCACAGAGCACAGCATTAGGCATTTGACATCAATGACATCTTCAGTGTGCTTCTTGTAAGCATCCATGTCAGCCTTTGGTACATTGGGAAGAGGTTCTTCTAGCTCTGGTGTGTTTAGGAAATAGAGTTTGTGCTCCTGTGTGAGAATAATTCTCAACATTTTAAACCAATCATGGAAGTTATTCCCATTCAACTTGTCCTTCTCAAGGACTGATCATAGAGAAAATGTGTTGTTGTGTGTTGCCATTTGATTCTATAAGAGAAATTTGTAATTTTGTCAAAAACCCATTTTGATTTGATTTGAATTGTATGAAGTTTGACGATGTTTAATTAGGTCTTTAGATTAACTAGTGCTCTCATTATTTTGTTCAAATCCATAAACCTCAATTATCAATTTGGAAGATTGCAATGTACAAACTTCTAATGAGACAAAATCCAAAATAATTCAATAACTATGTTGCCAACACCAGCGTCTATAATCAATCATTAAGGTAGACAACATTTTCCAATTGCATCTTATGCAATTCTTCAATAGAGGGTATGTGCTACTCCTTGCCATAGTCATCTGCATACCTCTAGGTGCTTAATCTCATTAAGGGCACCTTGTTAATTCTTAACCAAAAGTCAACGAGATAGATATGTACCCTTCTTAGCAGGCCCACATAATTGCCACCACACTTCCACGAGATAAATAGTGCACCATGCTTGGCATTCCTATGCATAATCGATCAAGATTTTCATGTGTGTTGTCAATGGAAAGTATCTTATACTTAATATGTTTGGTTGAGGGATTTTATATATTAATATATATGCCTATGTATCCAATCACGACATACTATAATATGTATCATATACATGCTATATCTCACAAACATAAACATGCAATATAAAACATTAATGATGGCTATGGCCAAACTATTGTAATTCCTGGGAGCCACAAGGAATTACTAACACCTAGGTCTACATCACATGCATGAACCTGTTGTTAGTGTAGACCTTTTTTGAACAATTTTGGGTTGATTGGTTCAACCCTTAAACCAATCGGCTCGCCTCATGCCCAGTCAGTTGGTCGTCAGAATGATCACCTGGCCTCCAATACCACCGACATTTGGACCCCTACAAATGATCGGTTGGGTCTCCATTCGATCAGTTTGGGTCCTATTGTCTCATGTACTCCTCAAGCCTCCAGTTGGTCATCTCATCTCATGAAACAGTCAGCTTGCCTAATGCTAAAAGTCTTCTTTGTCATGGAAAAAAAAACTATATTCTATTGCTATTAACTTATTACATGGTAATGAGAAACCTCGAGTTACATTTGAGGGGATCATAGGAAGGAAATAATAATACTTTTACATTGAGAAGGAGAAGGTAGAGGCTTAGTGTGCAAATCAAGATATAAATAGGAATAAACAAGGCGTCTAACCACACACAGATATATGGGTTAATGGCCATAACCATACTACACATCCACCATCAAAACTAATTTTAGGGAAACACGTGTAGATTGAATATATATATATATGTATATGTATATATATGTGATAACCCGTATTTTAGGGCTCTGATAACCAATATAGTATTTTTAGACCATGTGTGTCATTTAGATGATTGATCCCAAATTGTGGAATTGGTTATTTAATTACTAACTCGGTTCACCCCAAAATAACTAGATATGAAATTGGTGAACTATGAGATAGGCTAGGACCATAATATGTATGGTTGGACTTGTGGTACAAGACAGGATGATTCGTTGAATATTATTAAAGGTTTATGTACCTATTTATTAAATGAATATATTTACATGGCTATGTGTTGGAGACTTGGTATCGAATTTCTTTGGAAGCTTTAGTATATGATGAGGAACTAATGTTTAAAATGTCACGACATTTGGATGAGCCTTTGAAGAATATAGAGTTTTGAAATACATGATCAAATTATTAATTAATTTGGACCTAAGTTGTTTCCAAATAACCTTGTCACACAAACGGTCACTTGAGCACCCTACTATTTCATCACCCAGGAAGGCTGGGCTATTCCCAGGTCGTCCCTCACCTCCGAGACTTGAGGAACAGAAAGCAGTGAGGTGTCCATCTGATCCGACGAAGGTGGGAGCAGGTTGAGGAAATCACCTTGATAAACCCAGATTCTACGCAACAGTCAGAACTGCTCGATAGTTCACTTGACGCAGCCAATGAGAGGTTGTGTTCCTTCTTCTCCATCGTACCTCACATGTCCATCATCCATGCGGTGGTGTGAGCTTTTCAATGGACCTGAAGCTCGAGGAGACCTCACGGCTCGTCTGGAGGCAGCGAACACCCCATGTCGACGGACGGAGACAACAGCGGAATCCTCCGTGATCAAACCACAGAGGTTCTGCGCCGTCACGAGGAACCCTAGCCGGACTTTCTTCCTTCTCCGGCGGCCATGGACAGCGAGGTCAACAACCCTGGACCCTCAACCATGTTGTGCATCTCGAGTGGGCAAGGAAGAGCGGGAGTCAGATACTCACCCAACCAGCTCGACCGACGACTCCCTTTCGTCCTTCACAGCGTGCAGGTTGTCGAGGCCACCACCGACGGAGCTCACCACCACCGGCGGAGCCCACCACCACCGACCAGAATTGCCAACCCCAGGGAAAGATCAGTAAGAATCCCTACTACCTCCGAGTCGTGGCAGTCATGTTATCCCTCTGCAAGTGTTGCGAGACAAAGAGGATACCCTGTGGGAGGTTCATCCTTGTCAGTTCGGCGTGTAGGATGCCAATCGTGTAGAGGAGGCTGCGAGCAGAGTCTTGGCGAGAAAATGAGAAAGCGAAGAGGGAGAAAGAGGAGAGGAAGAGACCCTGACCCTAACTCATTGCTCACCGGGGAGAAGGCTCAGGGCGGCGATGTCTTCTCGCCCAGATCGGAGTAGACGTAGCAGTCACCTTGGCCAGCGGTGACGATGATGGAACTGATTCCTTATCCAGGAAAGATGACGATCAGATGGAAGGAGATCTCTACCTCGATTCCACACTATGTGAGAAAATGGAGCCTTCCCAGTGCACACCGGAGTCAATCGCAGAGGCGGCGGCGCTCTCACGAGTGAAGACGAGGGGAAAGGAGCGGGGACCAGGGTCAGACTCGCGAGGTCAGACTTCCGTTGAGCCGGCTCCAATGTTGTTAGATCGGGTCACGCTTGGATAATCTGATGGGCTGAATCGGGCGTGGCTAGAGGAGGGACCCGGCCAACTTGGACCAATTACAAGATGACACCTCAGGCTGTGGGACCCATCAAGGTAAAATCCTTTCTAATTTTGCAGAATTAAACTAGAATTTGGAAATATCATTAAAAATAGCTCCCTTGGCCAATAAATGCCCCAAAAATACCCCCAGACTCATAAAAATACCCTCTTTCTTATAAAACCATTGTATCAAACTTTTGAGACATCCTAATTGATGATATTTCATATATATGATGATGATTCTTTATAGGGTTTAGTTAAATGGAATAAATAGAAAATGATCGAGATTATATCTAAGAAAAATATTGCTGACCCATAGGTTCCATATAGAAACAAAACACATGATTTGATTTGATATTTATGACTAAATATTATGCCTTTTCATATTAATGTCTAATTAGATGCCTTTGAACCTCATTTTAATTCTAGAAATGAGTAAATGCATCAGAAAAATATGCAATTTGGATCAGACCTCTAAAATGACCTCCTAATCAGTATAAAATTATTAAAAACTCATTTAGGGTCAGTTGGAACCTAGGTTTGGCCTAAACCCTAACTTAGACCTAAAATATCAATGACATAATGAACCATGTATTAATGACGATTAATTGTTATTAATCAGGTCATGGACAAAGTTGTAGATGATCATGGATGTCTAAGAATCTCTGAACTCAGGTACGTGGGATTTATTAAGTATAAGACTAGTTTTCATGAATGCATAATGATATGATGTACTTTGGATGCTTGTGTTTGCATATAAATTCTTGGATGTGTATTAGTAGTATATGCTCCGCAAAACATTACAGAACATAAAAGAATATGGATGGTTTGTAGCTACTGAGTGGATACATGCTCTCTCTCTCTCTCTCTCTTCCTCTAAATATAAGGTCGGCATTCGGTCCCCATAGCCCAAGGGGCGGGGAAAAATGAAGTGTGACATCTCTCTCTCTCCCCTCTGAATATAAGGTCGACACTCGGTCCCCATAGCCCAAGGGGCGGGGAAAAATGAAGTGTGACACCATTTAGTAGTACAAACGCATCAAAATGCATCTAAAAATGTGTTTACCTGATTATCACTTTAAATAATGTTTTCTTTTACTCTTTCTTTCTCAAGATTATTTCAATTATGCAAGCATATTAGTATGTATCTTTCTACCCATGTGCACAACACCTTGTGTGTTGATTCGTTGTTTCACGTATGTTTTAGGTTCAGAGCTAGCTTGGGATAAAAGATGGGAAGTGAGCAGTTGTCCAGGTTGTACCTATTGTGTAGATCCTAGTTTAGCATACATGTTCTTAGACTGTAGAACTTTCATTCAATATGTAATTGTAAACCATTGTGTAATAAATTCATGTTGTATAAATTTACATGTTGAATGTTGAGAATGTTATGGTTGTATGTTCATGTATGCGTATTATGCTTCCGCATCGCTTTCTGATATGATTGGATGATGTTTTCAGATTCTGACATCTCATTCCCAATAGGGTTTGGAGAAGCCAAAATCCGGGGACGTCACAGTTGGTATCAGAGCATGAACAATAGCTACACCTAGCAATTGCTCACCATGAAACATAAAACTAAACTTCAACTTTCACTTAAAATCCTAGAAACTTAGTAAGTTGTTCTATAGGAATAAGGTTTGACTTAGCCTCTAAGTTAGAACCTAGATGTTCGAGAACTAGGTTTAGACAAGTGTTTGAAACCCTTTCCATATAGAGCTCATATGTATTGGGTAGCTACACTAGTCTACACCTTGTTCTCACCATTTCACTAGGTGACATGGCACTAGACTATCTATGGTGTGTGGGACACTCGTTTTGCTGATTTGGTTTTGTTTTCCAATCGGCTCGAGCCTCGATAGTTTTCTCTGCCGTCTGCCTTCTCAGAGAAAAACTATATAATATTTAATTACCTATATGTAAATATAAAAATGTGTCCCTCACACTGGAGAGTAGTTAGTGTTCATGCAATCTAAGTGAAAGGGAGTGACACCAGTCTAGAAGAGAGAATAGATCTAGATTAGATGTCTAGAGCCTCATAAGGTTATGTGATAGATAGATAGACAAAGGAAAGATGAAGGAAATAAGTATATAGAATCTTAATTAAGTTTGATCTCTGATGGTATAAGTTTCCTTATAAAGGTTTAAATTGTATATTAGTTAAATCCAATTTTGGAGAATTTAAGAAAAATCTTGATGATGAAAGTACATTCCCTTTTTCCTACTTAAGATAAGCTAAGTTAAGATAGAGATGAGTGTGCATGAGCCTCAAGCTCTTATACAAGGAGGATATCTAGTGGTAGGATGAGATATGTGGTGAACTCTAGAGAGAGTAAGACCCACAGTGAGAAGGTCATAGGACCTAGCCTCTAATATATGAGATATGTGTTAAAAAAAATGTCCTACACTAGATTACTCTTGAGTTTTGAGTTGAGTCCTTATGCATGATTCAAAGCTATATGTGAGAATTGGGTAAAATAAAAGGATGGGTAGATGACCCATATGATAAAGTTAATCCTTGGCTGAGTTAGGTCCTAGCTAGAGTGACATATTTTGTGAATATCATCATTAGTTGCAAGTGAGGTAATATATGAACTCTAGTTATGAGAGTATGATGCTTTGTGCAAAAGATACTCAAAATACATGTTCTCCCTTCTTCTTCTCTTTCTTAATATACGATGATAGAAACCTCACTTGAGCTATATAGATGATTTATATATGAGGAGTCACTCGTATAGGCTTGACCTATTCTATATTCCCCCCCATATCATACATGTAGTACCAAAGATTGAAATCATGATAAGTTTGACTTTAAAATATTCTCTTCCCCATCATATGAAACATGAAAGATATGATGCTGAGATCATGGGATAAACTTAGCATATTCTCTTTTTCCCTTCACATAATACATGCAAGACATAAAAAGTTGAACTCACGAACTTGATATAAAGATATTTTTGGATCATAGGATATATGATCAGAAATATAGTTGTAACTTTGATCCTTCTCAATGTATGCTTCCAAGTTGAGTATGAATATCACACCATAGGGTGAAACCCCAATGGTCAAGCATGTTAGTAAGCCCTTCTTAAGTAGAAAAATTCTAATATCAAGGATGAAGATAAATCTCCGCTAATGCTGAAATCATTGTAAAGATGTTAATGATGTTAGATTTGAACTATCTGAATATCATGGAATATAAATGAACTCCTCTTGAACTTTAAAAGTATGATCAAAACTCGAATCCTTAGGGGTGATGTAATCCTAAGATATCATAACGTCATGCTATGGCTAAGACATGAAGTGATGTTTCCACATATATAAGGTGGGGTGGTCACACCCAAGAACATCTAGACCCTAAGCTGACAACTTAGAGTGCATGCAATTCTGGTGGTCTTAGAACCTAATCAATGATGATGTATATGAAGTTGAACTCCTAAATAGCCTCTTAAGAATGAGATTAGTCGAATTTCGAGGACGAAATTCTATATAAGGTGGGGTGAATGTGATAACCCGTATTTTAGGGCTCTGATAACCAATATAGTATTTTTAGACCATGTGTGTCATTTAGATGATTGATCCCAAATTGAGGAATTGGTTATTTAATTACTAACTCGGTTCACCCCAAAATAACTAGATATGCAATTGGTGAACTCTGAGATAGGCTAGGACCATAATATGTATGGTTGGACTTGTGGTACAAGACAGGATGATTCGTTGAATATTATTAAAGGTTTATGTACCTATTTATTAAATGAATATATTTACATGTCTATGTGTTCGAGACTTGGTATCGAATTTCTTTGGAAGCTTTAGTATATGATGAGGAACTAATGTTTAAAATGTCACGACATTTGGATGAGCCTTTAAAGAATATAGAGTTTTGAAATACATGATCAAATTATTAATTAATTTGGACCTAAGTTGTTTCCAAATAACCTTGTCACACAAACGGTCACTTGAGCACCCTACTATTTCATCACCCAGGAAGGCTGGGCTATTCCCAGGTCGTCCCTCACCTCCGAGACTTGAGGAACAGAAAGCAGTGAGGTGTCCATCTGATCCGACGAAGGTGGGAGCAGGTTGAGGAAATCACCTTGATAAACCCAGATTCTACGCAACAGTCAGAACTGCTCGACAGTTCACTTGACGCAGCCAATGAGAGGTTGTGTTCCTTCTTCTCCATCGTACCTCACATGTCCATCATCCATGCGGTGGTGTGAGCTTTTCAATGGACCTGAAGCTCGAGGAGACCTCACGGCTCGTCTGGAGGCAGCGAACACCCCATGTCGACGGACGGAGACAACAGCGGAATCCTCCGTGATCAAACCACAGAGGTTCTGCGCCGTCACGAGGAACCCTAGCCGGACTTTCTTCCTTCTCCGGCGGCCATGGACAGTGAGGTCAACAACCCTGGACCCTCAACCATGTTGTGCATCTCGAGTGGGCAAGGAAGAGCGGGAGTCAGATACTCACCCAACCAGCTCGACCGACGACTCCCTTTCGTCCTTCACAGCGTGCAGGTTGTCGAGGCCACCACCGACGGAGCTCACCACCACCGACCAGAATTGCCAACCCCAGGGAAAGATCAGTAAGAATCCCTACTACCTCCGAGTCGTGGCAGTCATGTTATCCCTCTGCAAGTGCTGCGAGACAAAGAGGATACCCTGTGGGAGGTTCGTCCTTGTCAGTTCGGCGTGTAGGATGCCAATCGTGTAGAGGAGGCTGCGAGCAGAGTCTTGGCGAGAAAATGAGAAAGCGAAGAGGGAGAAAGAGGAGAGGAAGAGACCCCGACCCTAACTCATTTCTCACCGGGGAGAAGGCTCAGGGCGGCGATGTCTTCTCGCCCAGATCGGAGTAGACGTAGCAGTCACCTTGGCCAGCGGTGACAATGATGGAACTGATTCCTTATCCAGGAAAGATGACGATCAGATGGAAGGAGATATCTACCTCGATTCCACACTACGTGAGAAAATGGAGCCTTCCCAGTGCACACCGGAGTCAATCGCAAAGGCGGCGGCGCTCTCACGAGTGAAGACGAGGGGAAAGGAGCGGGGACCAGGGTCAGACTCGCGAGGTCAGACTTCCGTTGAGCCGGCTCCAATGTTGTTAGATCGGGTCACGCTTGGATAATCTGATGGGCTGAACCAGGCGTGGCTAGAGGAGGGACCCGGCCAACTTGGACCAATTACAGGATGACACCTCAGGCTGTGGGACCCATCAAGGTAAAATCCTTTCTAATTTTGCAGAATTAAACTAGAATTTGGAAATATCATTAAAAATAGCTCCCTTCGCCAATAAATGCCCCAAAAATACCCCCAGACTCATAAAAATACCCTCTTTCTTATAAAACCATTGTATCAAACTTTTGAGACATCCTAATTGATGATATTTCATATATATGATGATGATTCTTTATAGGGTTTAGTTAAATGGAATAAATAGAAAATGATCGAGATTATATCTAAGAAAAATATTGCTGACCCATAGGTTCCATATAGAAACAAAACACATGATTTGATTTGATATTTATGACTAAATATTATGCATTTACATATTAATGTCTAATTAGATGCCTTTGAACCTCATTTTAATTCTAGAAATGAGTAAATGCATCAGAAAAATATGCAATTTGGATCAGACCTCTAAAATGACCTCCTAATCAGTATAAAATTATTAAAAAATCATTTAGGGTCAGTTGGAACCTAGGTTTGGCCTAAACCCTAACTTAGACCTAAAATATCAATGACATAATGAACCATGTATTAATGACGATTAGTTGTTATTAATCAGGTCATGGACAAAGTTGTAGATGATCATGGATGTCTAAGAATCTCTGAACTCAGGTACGTGGGATTTATTAAGTATAAGACTAGTTTTCATGAATGCATAATGATATGATGTACTTTGGATGCTTGTGTTTGCATATAAATTCTTGGATGTGTATTAGTAGTATATGCTCCGCAAAACATTACAGAACATAAAAGAATATGGATGGTTTGTAGCTACTGAGTGGATATATGCTCTCTCTCTCTCTCTCTCTTCCTATAAATATAAGGTCGGCATTCGGTCCCCATAGCCCAAGGGGCGGGGAAAAATGAAGTGTGACATCTCTCTCTCTCCCCTCTGAATATAAGGTTGACACTCGGTCCCCATAGCCCAAGGGGCGGGGAAAAATGAAGTGTGACACCACTTAGTAGTACAAACGCATCAAAATGCATCTAAAAATGTGTTTACCTGATTATCGCTTTAAATAATGTTTTCTTTTACTCTTTCTTTCTCAAGATTATTTCAATTATGCAAGCATATTAGTATGTACACTACTACAGAAGTGCCTTTTAGTGTCAGTTGTTTAACCCCCTTTGGCGTCGGTTTCTGAACGACGCCTATGTGGGCGCCGCTAAAAGGTTGGACACTTCAGCGTCGGTTAAAAAACCGATGCCTATTTAACATAAAGGCGTCGGTTTATTATAAAACACCGACGCCAAAAGGGTTCGCGCCACAAAAAACAGCATCATCTAGGACGCTTTCTGCGTCGGTTATATACTAAACAACCGACGCAGAAAAGTGTCCTAGATGACTCCCATTTCCTGTAGCGCGAACACTTTTGGCGTCGGTGTTCAACAAAAAACCGACGCTGTAAGTCTGTGCTGACGGTTATCGGTAAATAACCGACGCCTATATCTATTTTTTTTTATAAATCTGTTTGCAGGCCTGCTGTGGCTGGTCAGCAGGATGAGAACCTGCAGTTCAGTTTTCTGAACTGCAGGTTTACGACATCCATTGATATCAGCCTACAAACAGGCCACAAACCTGCAAAATTAACATAAAAAGATTCACACAAGTAGATACATTCAGACATCAATTCAATTGTCACGTTCACACATATAGAATCATTCAAATACATGTTTTAACATTCAGAAACATTCATTTACAAAGTATCATTCATCATCACTATCAACATCCCAATTATATCTTACAGTTGCCACTGTTTGTACAGCTATTGCCCATTCTTCTCTTACTTCATTTAATGCTTCCCTCGTATATGGAGCATGTACATTTTTTAAGCGTTTGCCTATAGTGTGGTCAGTTTTAAACACCTGCAAAGAGAATGATGTATATATATAAGTAATAATATAAAAATAAGATTGATATATTTCATACTAACTAATGAGACTATATATAATACCTCATGTATGGTATCGATGTCCAATGCGGCATGTTTGATAATCATCTGCATAAATCGCATCACATAGTATGCGCATGCCCAGCCATTGTCTTGTGTAGCGCACTATAAATTGAAACATACAAAATAATACAACTAAGCACAATTCACATCAATAATATATACATTGGAGTCGGGGAGTCGGGAACTTACTTTTACGTTCTCCCAAGACAATGGCTGGTTCTTTTTCCTTGGGACCTTTCCTCCAGCATTTTTGAATGCATCTAAACCCCTACATGTTAATATAACACACTAAGTTGCATAAGTAAATAGTAATGTAATAAAAGATGTTAACGGATATAAAAAATGAAATATTTCTCACCAGAATAATGCCATTCTCATTACGTGTCCAATTTTAGTGTTTAATGTACTTCCTGCGGGATCTAGATAATAAACAGTGAACGTCCCGGGGACAATAACTAGTAACTCCCAATGTCTACCACTAGAGGTAAAAAGTTAACAATTAATAACTCAAAATGCAAAATAATAATGGAATTTTCTTAAGTCCAAATTATAAATAAAGCAAACTTACTTGACATTGAATGGAGCTATTATTATCGTCTTCATTTGATGACCAAAAATTGTAAAAGCATCTATACAGTATTGTTGAACACTATCAGGGTCTTTAGCTACCATACTAATCAATGATGGAATCAAAAATCCCACATGATCATATGCAAATTGTTTGCAATGATCTTCGATTAAGTAGCTGCAAAACATATAGACGTATGCATTAATATATAAGAAACTAGATCACCGGATCTTACACAAGGTATATGGATGTATAAACAAGATCTCACCTTATCCATGTCTCTATCATTGATGTATTCAACCAATCATACATAAACAGCTCAATAATATCTTGTATAAATAAAGAGTTGTCGTATGATTGACCTGCATAATCTGCATCTAAAGAAACAATTATAGGGAAAAGTATATTATGTGCCCGTAGCCAACATGCCATTCCCCTACAAGCAGGACCTAACGGGTATTGTAGGTCAGTTGGAACCCAAGTTGGTAATGCGGGAATTGGAGGTGGAGGCCTAGGTGCTCCTGGTGTCTTCTTTTTAACCTGTATATATAATTTCAGATCAGTTGACATCATATATACACATTAACAGTCTAAATCAATGTAAATTTATCTTACAATTTCAGTCGTGTAGAGGACATCTGCTTTGGGCCACAATATGACCCCGCTTTCTGCCTCACCAAGTGTATCAATATCTGGGTGGGCATATGGCAACTCAACTTCCCTCCAATCGGGTAATACATGTATCGGGCTCACACGAATGTAGCCCTGCGGCATTGGAGTCCCATGAAACGTTGCCCCAGGAAGGGACTGGTAAGCTTGCGCCTCTGCAACAACATAGTTTTCCATTCTTAAGCGGCATGGCTTCAATGCCTACAAATTTACGTAAAGAATGTTATACATATATACATATCATCTTGAAAAGACTAGCTACAATGTCATAAACAATACTTACAGCAGACGTGTTAGGCGATGGGTCTCCAGGATTACTTGCAGTCTGTGCACCAGGAGAAGAGTGGGTCGGCATAGGCTGATTGGAAGCCTGAGATGCCTGCCACCGCAGCAATTCTTCCTTGACCTTCTCAGCAACCACATCGTTGAGCTTCTTAGCAACTATATCCTCGACTCTCTTATTCTCCTATACATGGATAAAACAAATATTAGCTTTTTATTAATGAATTTCCTTTTGCAGTAACATTATAAAAATAGAATATGTTACCTCTTCTTGAGAAAGTCCCGCTCTGGGTTTGCGCTGGGATGGCCCAAAGAATGCTTTGATGCCCACACCAGCGCCGGCACCTCTAACACGTCTAGGATGCTCTGGGTTACCCAGAGCAACTGTCAATTCATCCCTTGTGCCCTGAGGGATGAACGTGCCTTGTTTCCTCTGCTCGTGCAGCTCCCGCTAATCACCATAAACAAAAATTGGTAAGTTAACACCACAAATAATCAATATTCAAATGATTGCTCTAAGAGTTGTATTTTACCATTTTTGCAGCCGCCTCAGCAGTTTCGGGCTTCTTTATTTCACCCTTCTTGTTTTTCCTGCCAGCTATCCAGATATCATGGCGAGGGAAGGGTGTGGCCGCAGACTCCTGAGTAGTCGCAGACTCCTGAGTAGCCGCAGACTCCGCCTGTAGTCTTTGGCGAACGCTTGCATAGCCTTTTGGACCCATAGTATGGTCATGTACATTCAGTGCACGCCTTGCTTTTTGTGCGTCACTGAGGGCCTAGTTAGTATGCACATTTATAATTAGGTTAGTAGCACTAAATGTTAATCTTGAATAGGTGAATACAATGTATATTAATTAAAATGGGAGTGACGCCTAATACCTTGAATTCTTCAGATTTTCTTGAAGCAACAAAATTGTCCCAATATTCTTTGTCCAAGAAGTTCCATTGTTCAAGGGCTGACTTCTTCTTCTTATCACCCTGTCTTATGTATTCTCTGTTCAGATTTGTCATGTAATTCCTAAGCATCTTTCCAGCGCGTTGCATCACACTTTTACGATGCAACATCTCATCCAATGCAAACAGATTCTGTAAAATAGAAATGTTATTAACTAGTACCAAAAATATAATTGCAAATAATAGAATTTGTAATCTACAAAATAGAATTGCAAATAATAATAACTCACGCATAAATCTTTCCATATCAAGTCTTTCTTCGCCTGAGGAACTTTATGCCAATTATCATACTTAATACCACAATGGCTTCGAGTGACAACCCCAAGATAGTTTATAAAATTATTGCGGTTCACTCCAATTGCATTCCCTCCATTATCAAACTCCACAACCAATTTGGATCCACTGCCACTCAGCGCAAGTAACTTTTTCAACAGAGTGATACCCCTTTTCTTGTTAAGTTTTTGTTGCTGCGCATCAAGTTGCTCAATTGCTTCAGTGGGTAGCTGTGCATCATCAACCTAAAATTTGACAAAAATAAACACACTGAATTAAGCCAATATAGAAATACAGGATATATGACATAACTAGAAGATAATGAATTTTATAGAAATACGGGATATGTTTTTAGAACTTACGTTGGTATCCTCGCCATGCTCGTCATGGACAGCATGCTCATCATGGACTTCATGCTCATCATGGACATCATTCTCATCATGGTGAGCCATCTGAAAATTTCATTAAAAAGGAAAACATTTAGCATTTGTATCAACTAGAATAAGGAAAACATTTAGCATTTGTATAAACATACATGTCTCTAAAATTGTGATATTTTATCAATTAGCAATACTTCAATGTACAAGTAATATAAAAAACAATGATTGTTCACATTCTAGGCCAACAAACACATGTGATGTCATTCTTATATATAATAAATGTGTACCACCTATCCCATCCTTGAACACCTAATCTCACTAGTAAGTGTATAATGTGTATTGGGTTTTCAAGAAAATTTCGGCAGCATTTCCCCGCTGTTCTCTAAGTACATATGTACTTAGAGAACAAACGGGGAAATGCTACCAAAATTTTCTCGAAAACTCAATACACATTATACACTTACATCCTAAGTGAGATTAGGTGTTCAAGAACAGTCCCAAACCGGGGACTATCCAAGATTTACTCCTAATGAGTAAATCTTGGACGGGTTTCTAGGCCAACAAACACAATAATAGATATCTACAATGAAGCCGGACTCCATACAAACAGTATATAATTTAGTGATTGTTCATTCTAATTTATATCAATGTACAAGTAATATAAAAAACAATGATTGTTCACATTCTAGGCCAACAAACACATGTGATGTCATTCTTATATATAATAAATGTGTACCACCTATCCCATCCTTGAACACCTAATCTCACTAGTAAGTGTATAATGTGTATTGGGTTTTCAAGAAAATTTCGGCAGCATTTCCCCGCTGTTCTCTAAGTACATATGTACTTAGAGAACAAACGGGGAAATGCTACCAAAATTTTCTCGAAAACTCAATACACATTATACACTTACATCCTAAGTGAGATTAGGTGTTCAAGAACAGTCCCAAACCGGGGACTATCCAAGATTTACTCCTAATGAGTAAATCTTGGACGGGTTTCTAGGCCAACAAATAATGTGTTGTCATTCTTATACCTAAAATCCTAGTTCTTCAAATTAGGGTGATTATTGATGTCTTTAAAAGCATGATTGGCAATTTAGGGAAAAGTTCATCATTTAAATTCCAAGCATTCACATGTGTGCATTACAGTTCATCATTAAGCAAGAAGGGTGATTAGGATTCTCAATATACTCAACAATAAAATAAGTTAAACATGTGTGCATTACAGTTCATCATTTACATTCCAAACATGTCACATGTGTGCATTACAGTTCATCATCAAGATATCTATAACTTACTTAAACATTCAATTATGAAGTAAATATACACTTAATTAAGAATAGCATGACACACAAAGTTGCAGTCAACATCATTATGTTTTGTTCTATCATGGACTATCAGATTGGTATATCACATATGTATCAGTACATTATTAAATAAACACAATCAGTAAATAACTTTTAGCAAAAAATCCACTAGACGTGCAGCCTAGACGTGCCCTGGCGCCGCCCAAGCATCTGCCCAGAGGCCTATCTAGGCAGGGCACCTGGGCTTGGGACCCTAGGCGTGCCCTGGCACCTACTTAGGCGCTGCCTGCGTGAGTTCTAGGTTGGCAGCGGCAGAGAAAAGCAAGGCAGAGGACAAAAAAGGTGGTGAAGGTTTGTGGGTTACCTTGCACGAGGACAGCACGAGTAAAGCTGCTTCTACCGGCGGGGGCGGAGGTGCCGACGACAGCACCGTAGCTGCTTCTACTGGCGGCGACGACTAGAGGAGAGCAGGGGCGGTGGGCAACGACCGGCGGCGACGAGCAGACAACAGCAGTAGCAGGGGCGGCGGAGAAGAAGGACGCCGGAGATGGGGCGCCAGAGAGAAGCGCCGGAGAGCAGCAGCAGCAGAGAAGCGCCGGAAAGTCGCCGCAACAGGGAAAATCGCCGCAATAGGGTAGCAATGAAACTGAAGAAAGGGGAAGAGTCGGGCGATCACGGGGGGTTATAAGTTCCCAAATAGCGTCGGTTGTTTACAACAACCGACGCCTAAACATCTTTAGCGTCAGTTGGTTGAAACAACCGACGTCCAATTGGACGATATTTTCATGGAAATTTTTGGCGGGAACCACCTTCAGCGTCGGTTAGAGAGGGATAACTGACGCTGAAAATGACACTATTTTTTTTATCGAAAAATGGATTTCGCGGGCGACTTTAAGCGTCGGTTGTTTATAAAAAACCGACGCTTAATACAAAGCGGTACCCGTGTCTGGCTGGTCTTCGAATATAGACGTCGGTTTTGTTAAACAACCGACGCCTTATATGTTAGGCGTCGGTTTTCCTTAATAACCGACGCCCAGAAAAGCGACACTGAATGCTATTTCTGTAGTAGTGGTATCTTTCTACCCACGTGCACAACACCTTGTGTGTTGATTCGTTGTTTCACGTATGTTTTAGGTTCAGAGCTAGCTTGGGATAAAAGATGGGAAGTGAGCAGTTGTCCAGGTTGTACCTATTGTGTAGATCCTAGTTTAGCATACATGTTCTTAGACTGTAGAACTTTCATTCAATATGTAATTGTAAACCATTGTGTAATAAATTCATGTTGTATAAATTTACATGTTGAATGTTGAGAATGTTATGGTTGTATGTTCATGTATGCGTATTATGCTTCCGCATCGCTTTCTGATATGATTGGATGATGTTTTCAGATTCTGACATCTCATTCCCAATAGGGTTTGGAGAAGCCAAAATCCGGGGACGTTACAATATATATATATATATATATATATATATATATATATATATATATATATATATATATATATATATATATATAAAAGTTTAGGATCGTTTGTGGTCTTTAATCAGATATGCACATTAGGCATTCTAAATATTTACATTGTATGCAATAAATAAAAGGTGAAAACCAAAATCTGATAATATGATTAATCTCTAAAACATAGTAGATTGACGTTGCTCTGATACCACTGTTTAAAAATATGGCATCAGATAGGTAGCGGAAATTAAAAAAGTATGTGCCATATTCCCCATTAACAGACGACCGAGTCAAAAATTAACGCAATGGGAAGCATGGTTTACGAGGTCATACTGGATCTTGGGGAAACAAACATGTTTGTAGTAGCTCCTGGTTGATTACTACATATAGCAGTTTGACGTCGTCCTCCTAGCAGAAAAATCTCCTCACCTCCACAGTAGTCCACACAGACTACCAGGAACTCTTGTTGTTCTAGTAGAACAACTAGGAAGGAGTTGTCCCTCTCCGTTAGTCTACTAGGACTAACTTGCTCTCCCAAAATTGTTCTCCCTTTCTATCCCTCTCTTTATCAGGTAGGACTTGCTCAGGTTCTCTGATACCACAACTAGAGAAGACATACAATTGTCAGGCGTAATTGAGTTGTGTTTTGAGAAGCCCCCAATACCCCTTGATTTATTGGAGGGTTAGAGATAGGGTTCCTAGTCTGAAAAGGAGCGGAAGGAAATGGAAATTCATGAATCTTCACAACATGTAAGTGGCAAATCGGTTAGTTCATGAGTGAACTGATCGGTTGGCATGTGAGTCAATCGGTTCAACCCTTGACCCGATCATTTCATCATGTTTCCCAATCACAATTGTATTGGGAATTAGTATCCAATTTAGAGCACAACATGACGTCAACAAAAATCCTTGAATCAATCGAATTGATCCACTAACCACTCAGTTCACAACCTAAGTCAGTCGGTTCATGGACCTAAGCTGGTCGGTTCACTTCCAGAATCGGTCAGTTCACTGTATAAAATTGACAAAGATGGTTCATTTGACCTGACATATTGAAATGGTTAGTTTAACGCTTGAACCGGTTAGTTCACTATACAATAGTCAATAATTAACCAATGTTGTTTAAATTGAATGCCTAAATATTTAGCAATCAAGTTTAAGCCATATTCAATAACGAACACCTATTCCAAGTGTATCTTGTGTGTGTAACCCTATAGGCTCCAATTTATGTTGGCAGTGAATGTACATAACCCATATATGACATTACAAGCAAAGAGCGGCATCTAGTAACACATCATTGCTACCAACGTATTTGAAAAGTTGGAGAACAACTTCAACATACAATATGTGATTGGTGTTATAGTGATTGTATGATTCCTTTGTCACTGATATCTCGATTGAATTCAAGGCATGGAATCATCATCCTTTAAATGTTCAATCCATGTTCCTTGAACTGGGAATAACTTTGAAGGAGTGGACCTTTGGAATCCTTAATTGTCCAATGACATAAGGGAATTCATGAATGTTGAGTTATCTTGGGAGTTACAAGTGCTTTGGTAAGGTTCGGATGGTGATTGATGCTTTTGTCATGTTTAAGACCCCTATTTTTAATGTCCTTTGAAGTATTTAAGTGGATGATCGAATAGTTGAGTTCTGGCACAAATTTGAATAGAACGTAGCTTGAGGGGTAGCAAAGCTATGGTTAAAATTTGGTGGAAATTGGAGTTTCTTAGAGGAAGTTATATAGGTTTGAAATGATGTAATAAGGTGTATAATCATGTATCATAGTCAAGATTCATGTATATTAGGTTAGGATTTGATCAATATCCCTGTCATATTGTAGCTACACTATTTCTAGTTTGAGTTTTTTTTCCAAAATCCCCCTGACTTTTCCCCTAAATCCTGAAAACCCCCTCACCTTTCAATAATCCTAACCACCCCCTCAACTATGTAGAGAATTCCAACCACCCCCCTCAAGAGACGACATCAGTTACCGGTTAACGGCTGGGTTGTTTTCTTTTGGTTTTTTCTTAGTGGGTTGGTTGCGGCTCTTTCCGTTATTCATTTGACTTTTTTTCTTTATATATTTCATTAATGTTGCGACAATATAATTAATATTGAGATTATGGATCAACAAATTTTGGTCTGGATCATAAATACTTTGTTTGACAAAACGGTGGTGATTGCTCGGGCAGCGATAGACAATCACGGCCAACATGTCAATCGCTGCCAATCGTCTTGCCAAATGCACGGTTGCCTGTCGCTCGAGTTTTATATTGTATTTTCTCTCTGGAGCGATCGAAAAACTCCACCGAACGCTTGAGTTTTATATTGTATTTTTATATTATATTTTCATCAGGTATTGATCAGTATGAAATTCAAATTTATCAAGAATTTTTGTATGATAGACGACATCAAGTTCACAGAATTGGATAAAAGTTTGACAATTATACATTTATATAAAAGATGTTATTATTTGAATATGACTTTATATTTAAATATTTTTTACATAGAAATCTGTCTTCAATCCGATCCACAGTCTGACGGTCTTTCGGACCGGACCAAACATTAAACTAAATTTTCGAAGTATTTTGTTTGCCGGACTGGACTCAAACCGGTCAAGGACTGATCCAGATCAAACTCACCGGTGCGATTTTTGCAGCGTTTGGCAATGCGACTGCACTCATCGTCGGTGGTCAGTCGCGAGAATTTCTCGCAGTGAGAATTGAGCGTTTGGTGGAGTTTGTCGATCGCTCCAGAGATAAAATACAATATAAAACTCGAGCGGCGAGCAACTGTGTATTTGACAAGACGATTGGTAGCGACTGACATGCTGCCCGTAATTGTCTATCACTGCCCGAACAATCACAACCGATGTGTCAAATGAAGTATTTATAATCCAGACCAAAATTTGTTGACCATAATCTTGATATTAATATATTGTCGCAGCATTAATAAAATATATAAAGAAAAAAAGTCAAATGAATAACTGAAAGAGCTGAGCTGCAACCAATCAAATAAGATAAAAACAAAAGAAAATAATCCAACCGTTAACTGGTAACGGAGGCCGTAGCTTGAGGGGGGAGGCTGGAATTCTCTACATAGTTGAGGTGGGTGGTTAGGATTATCTAAAGGTGAGGGGGTTTTCAAGAATAAGGGGAAAAGTCAGGGGAATTTTGGGAAAAAACTCTTCTAGTTTATATGCGGGGACCATGGCCCAATATAACCATCACTGGCCGTGCCACACAGTTTTGAGAAGCCACGGATTGTCTTGTAGTTGGCTTTGATCTGGGCTGTCTATGACAGATCTAAGGGCTACAAACTTGTCACCAACCTCCAACCGTTTGGGGTACATACGTGGAGTGGTCGTGTCCCACCTGCTATGCCACCACCACCCTGGACGTGTGTTGAGGGGAAAAGTGAGCAGACAGTTAGCCTCACATCGCAAAGAGTAATCTTTTCAGCCTTTAACGGAGCCTTATAACCTCAGGAGCAGAAGTTTAAACACCCCTTTTCCCCCTCGTCTCCATGGTAACGCTCAGCCTGAACAGACCAATATCAGAGGTTCTGGATGTTGGAAAACAATCCCATCATCTTTTTGGCTAACCTGGGGGTTTTAGACGGCAGGAGACCCTGTGGAGTTGGCTGCCTGCGAAGTAGTTGCTGCTTGCGGAAGGTGGAGTTGGTGAGCAGCCTAGGGGCACAACCTGTCCAGTCCAAACCACCTTGAACACTCCTGGGAGTCCGAAGAAGCTCTACGACATCTCACATAGAGTCTAGAAGAACTGAACCTCTTTTCCCCTTTTCACCGTTGTGGCGGCGGCCATGACTGGCGAGGTCGTCGATGTGGAGATCTGGAGGAGCGGCAGAGAAATGGAGAATCTGAGGAGGTCCGTAAGACCACAAACAAGCTCTTGGTAGCTCGAGAAGAAGCCGACGTGGAGAGGAGCACAGCCTGTTTGTCACCGGAAATTCTTCCCGCGGCGGCGGCATCGTGGAACAGTGCGGGACTCAGACGCGCGATCGCGTGAGGAAGGGAAGCCCGGTTCGGTCCAGGCTGAAAGCGTAATCTGAGCAGAGAAATGATGAGAGGAAAATCGGGTCCAGACACCCTAAACCACCTGGCTCAACCGCGAACCCAGGAACCCAAGGAAATGGCAGCGACTACCCTGAGAAGCCACGTGGAGGGTTCTCATTGGTCAAAAGGTAAATAATTTCAGTAAATGAGCATATCTTCAATAATTCTTAGAAATTAACTTCTTTATCTGAAAAATACAAGTAAGGTACCGTTTTTCTCAGAAAAATATGTAGAATAGTGTGAAAACATAATATCAGGCTTTCGATGCAGTAATAACAATGATATCATGCAAGATGTGTAATTCTTGTTTAATAGATAATAAATATCAAACGATGGCCTAAAATTATGATAAAATACCAGTAAATAATAAATCATATTTTTAATCCATATGAAGTCAGTAATTAGGATGGTGATGCACATAATCATGTAATTTGCTATATAGCTATTTAGGGTTGATAACCCTAAATAATATGTAATAAATACATACATGATCAATAAATGATGGAATTTACAAAACACCCTAATATCAACAACAGAAAGATAATATGTAATTATGAGATCATGATGATGCATAGAATCCATGTTATATGAAGATGGCCCTTAATACATGGGTTGTAACCCTAATTTGGAGCAATGTATGTTAACTAGGGTTAATATGTGCACAAAAAGGAATATGGAACCTAATGTTCAGTTAATGAAACATAATATGGAAAACAACATCTGTAAGATAATTTAAGATAAGAATGCAAATAATGATGCACATATCCTAATGAACTATGTAAAACCCTTATGGACATACTAGGGTTGAGATGATGAGAACCTGATGATAGTATATGATATTGTCTTGATCAGGTTTAATAAAGATATAGATGACATGAGGAATATGTGATTAGGATGTCTCTTTTCAAGATACGCCATTACATCTTACTTGGCCTATTATACAATATGCTTGTGTTATATGTATAGTAAAATACTTGACATATGATATTGGATGAAATGATTGTTTTGTATGTTATGTTGCTTGAGTTTTCCATATTTATGCCTATGAACACATGAAATATAATATATTTATTCCATTATATCTAATCACTTCAACTCTTTGGTAGTCAAGTACTGGAAATAAAGTACTTCAACTCTTTGGCAGTCAAGTGCTTGAAAGTGATCCAACTCTTTGGTAGTCCGATTACATTATGAAATGATCCAACTCCTTGGTAGTCGATCATAAGGCCTTTAATGCATTCAACCTTCGACGGTCAATTGTTAATGTGTCGCTTAGCACTTAAAATCACTAAGATGTTTATCCTAGAGTTTAATCCTTTTTCTACTTCCGAATAAGGCTAGTATAGAAATGGTCGATCTCACAAGACAACTTATTAAGATTGTTATCTCTAATCCCAATTATTTGAAGAACTTGTTATTTGTTTTTGGTATTTTTCATATTTAGAACAGAAAGTAAAAGTCAAATTTTGGGGTTTAATGATTAACACTAAGGAAAGAAATGCAAGAATGAAAATGCACTTAACCAGAATGTAAATTTTCCATGTCACAAGGAAAATTAAGATTGTTGTTAGCACAAGAAAAACTATTATGGATGAAAAGACTAAGAATTATAAAAAATCAAAAGCAAGCGGTGATTAAATCAAGAGATGGGAGTCGAGGCTTTAGGGGTTTGCACCACCTTAGCCTAGGCAAAAACAAACTAATCCTTAAAAACGAAAGATTCGATGAAGGTAAGTGAATTAATAAAAATCCACTAAAGATGGACTCCACATGAGCCCATTGGTCCTGGTGCTCATGCTTCTTAGTTCATCATCCTAAAGAAGAAGATCCACAATCATTTCAAAACTCCTATGTGATTGGGTTTGTTGTTTTAAATCCGAACTTCCATGGTCATATCCATCTGGATTAACGTTTGATCAAACCAATTAATTACTTTGATAGATCAATTAATTATCAAACCCAAAAGCCATCTAGAATCATTTTTAAGGAAAAGTCGATAAAGCCATGGCTAAGGGGTTATTCCCCTTGCCTCGATAGAGAACTGCTCACTCATGCTTGTTGAGAAAAGGGAGACAGAGGGAAGAAGAGTTCTAGCCATAGTCTAGTCTTACTAAAGGATAGTTCCTTTGACTAGAGTCAATGAAATGGCCGACACTTAATCCCTTTCTCCAGTCCACGAAAGAATAAGAGGAAGAAGAAACTAGATCTAAACGAGCAAAGTAAAAGAACAACATTTGAAGGAAATACTTAGCTTGCAAAAATTAATCTTATTGATGGAAAGAACACAATAACATAAGAACACAAGAAGATTGCTCAGAAATTCCGTACAAAGATGATACAAAAGATGATCTTGGGAGGAGGAAGTGCCCCTCCTTTTATAGGAGAAGGAGGGGGTAGGTTACTCAAAAAAGAGGGAGAAAAAATAGAGGGATCCATCCTTTTGAATTTTCTAGATCGGGTCAATAGAAATTTGATAGGCTTTAATTATCTTGACCATGTAACTCTCTTCAATGCAGATTCCCACAGTAGTGATGTCAAATGTATTTCACTCCCGTAAAAAGCATAAAAGAGGTCCAAATAATAGGATATTCTTTTAAGAAATTAAATTTCCTTTACAATGACTACTTGTACACTCAATTTGGACTTTGAATTCAAGAGTTATGGTACTTTTGGTGACGGGTATACAATAATTACAGGACTGCTGCAAATTATACAATTATACTCCAAGAATATTTATCTCATTTCCTACAAAATTCCAAAAAAAATATAATTAAAATTCTACTTAAAGATAAAAATATAATATAATGCAATTAATTATAAAACTAAGAAAAAAAATAACAAAACAATCCTAAAAAGATATCTAAAAGATGTAAATAAAAATGATGAAAACACATTTATCATCAATGTATGGATGATATAATGGAAAATGAGCTTAAAATATGTGTTCTCTTTTGTTAATGAACATCTTTGTGCAAGTATATGATTTTTCTAATATTTTTTTATAACTGCCAAGTATTAGTTTTATGTTATTGCCAAGGTAGTAATGAAAGGTATATAAAAAGACACGTAGGCGTACTCAGAACAATATTCTTGAATATTGTACTGACGTGTACCACATGTAATCTTTTGTTTAGGTTGTGGATATATGATCTTGAAGATCCAGGACAGTTGAGAGTTGTGTAGCGAGCTGATGTACAGGTGGGTCTATTGTCTTAAGATCCTGTAGTTTAGTGGTAGTACATGTATATGTAGAAGTTTGTTGTTCAATATGTAATATCAAATGTTGTAACAATTCATATTGTAATTATATGTTGAATGGTGAACATGTGATATATGGTTTTATTATTATTCATGTACATGTTCTACTATTGTTTCCTTATGACTTCCTCTAATTTTTCTTCTTCTTAGCCTAGTGTGTGGTGTTTAAATTGAGATTCTCACTGAGGTGAGGGTTTCAATTTGGACGTCACACATCAATTTAAGTTTTAGAAAATCTGGGGACGTCACACAAACCAATCTCAGATATATGTGACCTCAATATCATATATTGATTCACATGTACATGTGCATGTGCATATTTTTCTCAGTCTTTCTTATCAAGTGTCCATGATATCAAACTCTTATAGGAGGGAAAAATCCCATCAACATCACTCACAATGATCCCCATGTGTCATAGTGCATCCGATCATCACCTTTATGGCAAGCCTTAATCAAGGTCGCGGTGGATGATGTCAAAGTACACTGAACAACATGTGATGAGTGCAATAATCTCAGGTCTAAGAATCACAATCACCACCTTCACTATGAGAGACGACTAAGACCACCAACTATGGTTTTCATGTGTCATTCTCAACATGGGTTTTCCCGATACATTGTTCTCCAACAAGTATCCATGTGCTTGGTTTGATATCACATATCATGACTGATGTGATTCTGTCTTCAACCAAGACACTCTAGTCTTATGTGTTATTGTTGTCTATTAGCCTTCCACAATAACATCTAACTAGGAACATAACATGAAGGTACATACTCTTGACATCTATATAAGCTCATTGTTCATATCATCAACTTGAAGACATACATAATTGAGTAATGTCATTCTTTATACATTCATTATGTTTCCCCATTATCTCATAATTGAGTGAAACATAATAAATTCGAAGATTTCCTTTATTATTAATGAAATCATATATAAGATATGCCATAACAAACATCATATGATTGGATCTCTAGGCATAAATACTAACAAAGAGTTTGCCACAAATGTAATCCTACAATCGTTGCCAGATTTATACAAGCAATTTGTCAGAAATTACAACATGAACACTCTTGATAAGCTATTGACTGAGCTACTTGGCTTGTTGAGAATTGCTGAAGGGCAAATGAAAGACAAGCCCAATTTTGTGTTGATATTCAACAAAGGAAAACAAAAGGAAAAGGCAAATCTAAGAAATGTTCTAAAGCTATACCAAAGTCTTCCTCTCTTAAAGCAATAGGAAGAGTGGGTAACAGAGGAAATTGTCAACATGTTGGATGTTAGAAGAGAAATTTCTCTCTCCATCTTAAGGAATTGAAGAACAATAAGTAGGGGATAGAAATTTACACTTCATGAATATATGTTACTGAAATAAACTTATCTAATATGACCAAAAAAATAAACTTATCTACTTCATCATGGATACTAGGTATTGGATGTGGATCTCACATGTATTCTAAAAAATACAAGATTTGAAAAGAAGTAGACCCTTGAATAGAGGAGAGTTGGAACTACACATTGCAAATGGAGCAATAGTTGTTGACACTACATTAGTCACCTATTACTTATCTCTTCCCAGTGGGATAATAATAGAGTTACATAACTACTATTATGTACCTTCTGTGATTCAAAGCATTATATTTGTATCTTGTTTGGACAATAATAGTTTTGAGTTTCTAATAAAGAATGGTTGTATTTCCATTTCTAAAGATGAGATTTTTATGACAGTGCCCCAATGTATTATGGTCTTTATTTATAGAACTTGACACACATGTATATAACATAAATACAAAAAATTTAATATTAAATTAATCAAACCAAACTTATCCTTGGTACTTTCATCTACAAAACATAAATGAGATGCACATTTATAAACTCCTTAAAGATGGTAATCTAGAATGTTTTGATTCTAAATCTTATTTAATGGGAAAGATGAAGAACATGCCTTTTTCTGATTATAGTGGGAGACTAGTGACTTATTACGAATCATACATACTGGTGTATGTGAACCTTTTAGCACAAGTGCTATAGGTGGATGTAAATACTTCATAACTTTTACTAATCATTTTAGTTGATTTGGATATGTGCATCTTATGAAACATAAATTGGAATCCTCTAAAAAAATAAAAAAATCGTGAATGAAGTACAAAATTAACTTGGAAAAGAAATAAAGAACTCTAATAAAATCATTGTGGTGAATATGTTAGTCAAGAGTTTGAGCCCTTCTAAGGGATTGTGGTTCTATATCACAGTAGACTCCACGAGGAACACCACAACATAATGGTGTGTCATAAAGAAGGAATAACAAATTGTTAGACATGGTACAATCAATGATGAATTTGGTTGATCTTAATATTTCCTTTTGGGGACATGATTAAACTTTTGTGTTTACACTTAACTAAGTGCCTTCCAAATATGGTGAAAAGGACACCACATGAAATATAGAATAGGATAATTCCTATTATGTATTTCATGAAGGTTTGGAGATGTGAATCTGATGTGAAGATGTAGTTCATTCAAAATCTTGGACCCAAATTAGATAAATGTATCTTTTTTGGATACCCTAAGAATACTAAGGGTTACTAATTTTATATTTCATCAGACAACAAACTTTTTGTTGCCAAAGATTTTTTATTTCTTGAAAGGAGATTTATTTACAGCGGAACCAACGGTTGTTAAATAGACCTTAAAGAAGTTTGAACCCAACAAGATAACATTGATCCTATGGGGGTAGATAAGGAACAACAAGAAACACAAACTATTGTGAAATCTAAATCCCTATTGTAACACATGAACCTTGAAGGTCTAGTAGGGCATGTCTTGAGCTAGAGAAGTAAGAATTCTCATGAGTCATGAAAATGATGTGTTGGTCATTGAAGATGATGAACCAACTACCTACAATGAGACCATTGAGGGACCACATTCTAATAAATGGCTTGAAGTTGTGAGATCTGAGATGGACTTCATGTATACCGACAAGGTATGGACCTTGGTGGATCCACCTGAAGAGGTAAAACCCATAGGGTGAATATAAGTTTTCATGAAGAAGACTGACATGGATGGTAATGTTTTAACCTACAACGTTTAATTGGTTGCAAAAGGTTTCAAACAAGTTCAAGGTGTTGACTATGATGATTTTTTTTTCATTAACTTCCATGGTTAAATCCATTAGGATCATGCTTGACATTGCAGCTTATCATGATTATGATATCTTGGCTAATTGATATAAGAACTACTTTCCTTAATGGGAATATTATAGAGGATGTGTATGTGACACAATACAAAGGTGTTATTTCTCTAAATGAAGACAATAGAGTCTATAAAAAATAAGGTCAATCAATGGATTGAAGCAAGTATTTCAGAGTTGGAATCTTAATTTTGATGAAACACTAAAATAATTTTGATTTATCCAAAATAAAGATGAACCTTGTATTTGAAAAAAGACTAGTGGGATCATGATTTTATTTCTCATAATGTATGTAGATGACATACTATTGATGGAAAATGACATACCTACTCTACAATTGATTAAAACATGTTTTGGCAATACCTTCTCCATGAAAAACTTAGGTTAGGCATCCTCTACTTTAAGAATCAAAGTTTATAGAAATAGATCTAGAATTCTTATTGTCCTAAGCCCAAGTACATACATTGACAAAGTGCTAAAGAGGGTTCACATACATAATTCTAAAAGAAGAAACATACCCATGTCTCATAAAATAAGTCTCTCAAGAACTCAATTTGCCATCTCTTTGGAAGAGTGGGTTGGAGCCGTTGCTAGGGACAACAAAGTTTTTTCCGAACCCCCATTGATATGAAAAAATTGGATTTATTATTTCATTTGTTATTTTTGTTTTTAGTTGTTTTATAATTTCTTATTTGTTTTATAATTTTTAGTTTTGATTTGTAATATCTTTTGGTCTATATTTTTCCCCTCTATCCAAGATTTTTATAAACCTTTGTTTGCTCCTTAAAGGAAACATTCATTTAAAATTTGTATCTTGAGCTTGATATGTCACATTTTTTATTTTTTTACACATTCATTTTAAATAGAGTGGTTGGCACCACAACATGTTCAATGTTAGTGATGTGGCTCCCTATATTATGTTATATGGGACTTCCCTAATAGGAATCCACACGAAGAAGACATGTGGTAGCTCTATCTTGAGTATAATATCAGATTCCCTAATGAGAGGGGGTTATGACCAACAATATTGTGGGGAGTATGGTGAAAAACCTTATTGTGAAAACCACTATTCACCACAACAAAAGGAATAGCTTAATCCTCTCTAGAATATAGTAGTTGAGCAACATGCAATACTAGATAGCCAACAAGGATTTCTAACTACATTACTAGAGTGTCAATCAAAGTGCTCTTCAAGAAAGCTGGAGCATCCAAGGATGACTTTATGAATATGATGATGATAAATCCTCATGTCAAGTATGCCATATTTAGTATAAATGGCACATATGTTGGACCCATCGTGTGATGTGTACATTAACGCTCCGACCCTCCGCTAGGGACTTTATTACTATAGTATGAAAAGTCATTGCAAGAGAGTTATCCTTGTATGGTTGCAAACCTGAAGCTCCACCAACCACTGCCATTATGGACATTTATCTAGGTGTTATTAATGACAAAACACTTTTGGTTGAACCTACTCTAGAAGATGGACAACCAATTTGTAAGTTCACATTTGGTTATTTTTAATTGAAAAGGAGATAATTCAAGAAAAGCTCTATATTACACCTCATCCACTTCTTATTTACATATGAGGTTGAACCCGATGAGGTGATTTCACCTCCACAAGAATTTTACATACCTCTACTATTTGATTATGATGCCAATTTTCCTATTGTGGTTTCTTAATAACCCATTGAACTTGACACATGCTTATTGAATGAATCAGAGCAACATTTCAACATTGTAAAGGATCATCAAGCCTCCACTAACCTTAACATTGATGGGATGAAGGGTAAGTAGGACCCACAACATCATACAAAGTTGTACCATGATGATAAAATATATCATCATGTACTAGTACAATGTCTACTACATGCATATCCATGTAAATAGGGGAAACTTGAGTTAGATCCTCCACCTTATCTATTACATACGACACTACAAAAAGTGTATTCAGCTTCTACCACCTTCTAACTTGAAAAAGGGGATCCACTGTAGGTCTTTGCGGAAGAGTTAACCCTGAGGACACCCAACACGTGCAATCAGGTCCCTACTCCAAGAACATCGAAAACACTTCCTTTACTAATGAAGGAATACTTTTTGATCTTATTGGAGGAATTTTGATGAGAAAAGAATTATTATTTTAGTTAACTAGAAATCCCCTTTGACCTTACATGACCACTCAATCACTAGGTGCACCCTAAAGCTCAATGTTCAAGGCTTCATCCTTCATCAACATTCAGCTGGACATTCTTTGAGAAACTGGGACCATGTGGTGATCTCATTGAAATTCTTTCCTCCATTTTGGATTGAAGTTTTGTCCAGGATGAGAAATTTTTTTAAGTTTGGAGTAGAGGTGATGGCACACACATGTTCCTTTACTAATGAAGGAAAACTTTTTTATCTTATTGGAGGAATTGTAAGGAGAAAAGAATTATCATTTTAGTCAACTAGAAATCCCCTTTGACCTTACATGACCAACCAATCACTAGGTGCACCCTAAAGCTCCAATGTTCAAGGCTCCATCCTTCATCAACATTCAGATGGACATTCTTCGAGTTACTTGGACCATGTGGTGATCTCATTGAAATTCTTCCCTCCATTTTGGATTGAAGTTTTGCTGAGGATGAGAAAAAAATTTAAGTTTGGGGTAAAGGTGATGGTACATACATGTTCCATCGAGAGAAGTATGACCTTAGCTATATTTTTTGTTCTTGTGAGGACACAAAATCTGCACAGTCATGATCAGATTAATATAAACTAAGGAGTTCCTCTAAATATTAATCTTTGAAAAACAAATTTGATAACGAGGAACCCCTCCCAGGATCGACCACCATTGGACCCCACCCAGCCAAGGGTAAACCCCAGAACCAACCACGTACATGGGGGTACCACGACGCGCTCAGTAACGTGGGACCTTTATTGCACCCTGAGGGTTTTTCGCCTAGAGTCGAACCTGAGTCCCTTCATTGGGGATTTTCGAGTCGCACCACTTGGGCTACTCCCTCGCCCATTAATCTTTAAAATTGGTTTGAATAAAAACTCTTCAAAATGTTGTTCTATGGGAGAAAAACCTTTATAAACTAAAGATTAACTTTCTTATTTACAAGAGAGTTGTTTGTTGTTAAAAGGCTAAATTCTAGGGATAATACCTATAGTGAATTTGTTATGTAATTGACGTGCTGCATGTTCACACCTAAGTAAGACACCATATGCCTAAAAATTGTATCTATCATGTATGTTATGACATGTACACACCCAAAAGATTCATATGCTTTGAGCATGATGAGAATGTACTAGTCAGATCTGGGTGATGGTCACTGGCTAGCTATAAAGATCATTCTTAAGTACTTGAAAACAACTAAGGATCAATTCCTAATTTATGAAGGTGAGGAAGAGTTGATTACAAAGGGTTTTACTAACGCAAGATCCGAAACAAACAAGGACTATTACCGATCACAATCTGGATTTTTTTCCTAAATGGTAGATTTATGAGTTGGAAGAGTTCCATGCAAGGGAAAAAGGTTGATTCTAAGTGGAGGTTGAGTATATTGTTGCCTCTAGTGTATTGAAGGAAGAAATATGGATCAAGAAGTTCATTAGTGAATTTGGTGTGGTTCCAACCATTGAAAACACAATAGAACTATATTGTAATACAATGAAGCTAATACACAAGTTGAGGAACCTAGATCACATAATCATTCCAAGAATATACTAAAACATTACTATCTCATGTGTGAGATCATACAACAAGGTGATATAAAGATTTTTAGAGTACCAATAGAAAGCAAAAGTTATTGATCTTCTAACTAAATAACATTCACAATAGAAACATGATGGTCATGTTAGATGTATTGGACTTAGGTTCATGAGTGATTGGATCTAATGTAAATCGAGATTGTTAGCAATATGTCCTTCGAGAAATCATGTGATGGTTGTATAAGGGATATTTGTACTTGATTTGATTATTAATAAAAGGTAATTCCACGAAATTATGTTTCTTTAAATATTTATATAGTGAATAAAATCAATAATTTCCTAATAAAGTTTTAGCTTGATGATATGTGGTTTATGTTGAGGACCTGAAAATGAGATCGAGTGTATAACAAGCATACTCATTCTTGTTATGCCCCCGGTCTATTATTATTTTGGATAGTATTAGACAAATAATACATGAGACTAGCATGTGTGTTGAGTGATGACTATGCCTCTTTAGTCATGATATTGGATATCAACTCAGATTCATGGGTACTTGTTAGAAAACAAGTTGTACAAGAAAAAGTCATCTTGAGTGACACATGGAAGTCATGCAATGACATGTTCGAGTTGTATATCAATATGATAGTGGTGATTGTGATCCTTAGACCTAAAGTCACTACAATAACACATGTTGTTATGTCTGCTTTGGAACAAGCCTGACATGTTTTGATATACAAGTTTCCAAAAAGATGTTTATTGGGTACACTATGACACATGGGGAATATGAGTGATGTAGATGGAATTTGTCCATCCTTTGAATTGATATCCATGGACACTTGATAGGCAAGACTATGAAATGCATGATCGTGCTCGTGTGACTTAATATATGATATTGAGATCACAATCTCTCATAAAGTCAACTATGGTTCAAGGAATATAGATTGAATGTTAAAAGGGATTACAATCTATGTCTTTGTTTTAATTTGTATATCTATGATAAAGTGATTATGTGCTCATGGTATCATTGGCCACCTTATAGGTTTTAGTTGTTCTCCAACTTATTCATATTACTTGGGTGGAAATGATGTGTGGATAGACACTAATCCTTGCATGTGTTGTTTTGAACATCACTAATAATATGATAATGAGCCTACTAAGTCACATGCATAAGGATGCATAAGGGAATTGAAGTTTGTAATCAAACATTTGATTAGAATTGTTTTAATATATGAACATGATAATTAACCATCTGATCACATGACCAAAACGTCAAAATGGTCAATCAGATAGGTTGGGTCAATGGATCAATTGATCATCAATTGGTTGACTGAGTTTTCCACTAGAGTAACATGATCGGTTGATCAAGCAACTTGATTTGGCGATCAAAATGTAATAGTGGAAGTGTCAAATTGGAAAGAAATTCATATTTATATATAAACTATCCTAATCAGATGATCAACTAACCTGATCGGGTGGTGAAAGTGCCCAACATGACTATGATCAGAAGATCAGGTAACATGATCGAGCAATCAAAATCCAGTCTGAGTTTTTCAACACTAGACTACTTTTGGGATTGCAATTAGGATAAGGATTGCAATTAGGATTTTTCACGCCCATGATTCTCCTGTATACAAGGGGTGCATTCGAGAGGGTTTGACACAACTCTTGAGACAACTTGTGGGACAAGTTGGTCGTCAAACTTCTCTCTTAGAGAGAGGAAGTCATCCTAGGGACTGCCTTCCCAAGATAGTTGAAGAAAGGGAGTTTTGGGATGACTAGCACATCAATAACTCATATTCTTCTTTGACTTGGTAACCAGGTGGTGCACCACATTCTCCCTCCTCCTTGTGGATGAAGTAGAGGCCAAGGCACACATGTAGAGACTTGAAGAAACTATTTCACAAGTGGATGGTCATGCAACAACTTGGTGGTAAGTACATAATCCTGTAAAAACTTGGTTGCCAATCCTACCTCTTTCTTATTCATCCGATTTCTTGGTGGCCATTCTAGACCTATATCAAGAAGATTGTGTTCTTCACCAATAAAATACACATTTAAATTTTAGAAATTTAGTGTAACGACCTCATTTTCAGCATCCCCCAATTAAGAAAAAACCCAAAAAGTTGAGAGCCATTACCTAAAATTTCCCAAGGATCCATATTTAACAAATTAACGAATAATAGCAAATACTTTCCATTAATACAATTGATATTTTCAAAATTCTCTTCCAAAGAGTTACACAAATTTCTATGATTAGAGCAATACATATGAGAACTATATGAGAAGAAGTATATATATCTAATCCTCATTACAAGTTTACTTTAATGTATTCAAGTAATTTCATATAGTCATCATATCTTGATATCTTCATGGTTAGCATGCATGTAAAATGTCGTGAAACCAAAAGCATGAATCAGCATATTGCTATAATGTGTACATAGGGTGTATACAAAAGTGTGCAAGTACATAACAACGTATATTCGACAATTATTTGTAAATAACAACTATCATTTCATGCACATAATCTTCCTTTATGTGATACTCATAGTGGCATTATAATTGAACAAAATGTAAATAAACAACCAACAATTTATTTGCTCAATCCTCGAGAAATCGTCGAAAAACACTGGCAAAATAATGTGGGTAGTCATAAGTGTAACCATGTACCTCTTGTAGCACCATGCAGATAATCGATTCATACTTCAAGTGTATCATCCAATCAAGGAAGCAACGGGAAATCCAATCATTTAATATGCATGTATATAAATCCTTAAGTTTCATGAGTCATATCATTCAAGTTGAACCCTACTCAGTCCCAAACTAGGGTTTAGGGTTGTCTCAATATTAGGATATGGAATAAGGGTTGAAACCCAATTTCAAGCATATTAACATTAGATGAAAACCCTAGTCTTTGGATCCATAATATCCACTACTTAGATCTCATTAAGGTCATTCACAACTTAGCAAGTTAGGATTTTTATCCCTAATTCTTCTTATGCATGGTTATTCATATTATCAACTATAATTATCACCATTATGATTATGATCGTGTTACATTAGCATTATATTTACAAACAATACATAACATCTCAAAAGTAATCAGATTTACTATGTTAAGCATCATAATCACCAAAACTAGGGTTTTATACCCTAATTCACTTATTAATAATTATACTCATTTAGAAACCATAATTATCTTATCATCATTATCATATTGATTATCATCATATGCCACAAGATCAGAAAATAGCATAAAAGAAAGGATTTTAATGGCTTCAACATTTTAAAATCCCAGTCTAGGGATTCTATGCACTAATCATCACTATACCACATGTTTTCACTGCTTTTAGAATTGAGATGAGAATAGGTCCAAAATGCTCTTTTTATCTAAAAGGTTATAATTTATCCATTAAAACAACTGATAACCATTAAAACATGAAACTAGGGATTCTATGCATTATTATATTAAATATTAAGTTTTTATGCTCTTTTGGAATATGAAGCGTAATAAGGTTTCAATAATATTTTATTTGGGTTCCTCTCATTTCTTTGATCAATTTTGTATATATTTATCTACATTTGAGTTATCGATTAATTACTACAAATATTGCAATATTCTTAATAAACTGACCAATTGGGTGTCGACACCTCAGTAGTATTTATATTACCTAAACTATAATGGGCCTGAGCCTTCTAGCCAATAGGAGTAAGCCGATTCAACATCTAGTGCCCATGTAGCTAAGTGTAAGATGGGTTCAAAATTTTAGAAGATGCTTACTTCTCTATGTTGACCCTATAGGCATAAACATCCTTTTATGATTGGTTGTCCCCTACCTTGCGATGCCTTTTACCGTGCATGGCCTAGTCAACCCAAAGTTTGACTTTGTATCTAGTCGGCATGAGAGGACATAGCAGTGATGCAGACCCATTTTTCATGCCCTGTTGAACCCATTGAGGGTCTTCAATCAGTTAGAGAGGAAAGGTTAGAGGAAGAGCCAAGTTGAGTTGCTGACAATGTTTACTGCAAAGTTCAGGGAAAATGAATAGAAAGTAGTACAAAAATTTGGGGATCCTTCAAACACCATGGCATACCTGATGTGCTTCCCATCTAGTGAAGGGACTTTGCTTCCTTTTTACAGGCGGGGATTAATGAGGGAAGCACCAACCATTCAATGGTGGTTCATCTTCAATAGGGATTTGAAAAATCTTATATACACACAAAACCATTGGAAACCAAGGGTAGGGTAGATCAATTCCATCTCCTGATTCGAATGGGAGTATTCCTAAGATGGTTTTTTACCCAGGGAGATAGATAAAATAACCAAAGGGTTAGTTGTTATTGTAGTCATCCTTTCCTTTTTAGCTAAAGGAAGAAGACAACAACTGGTCTATTAAATCTCAGATCGGCGATCACCATTGGTATGACACATGAATGAGATTTCGACCAAGAAAAGCAACAGATGGAAACATATTTAATTGATTTCCAAAATT
Organism: Alisma plantago-aquatica; assembly: GCA_963693085.1. Taxonomy (NCBI): domain Eukaryota; kingdom Viridiplantae; phylum Streptophyta; class Magnoliopsida; order Alismatales; family Alismataceae; genus Alisma; species Alisma plantago-aquatica. Next base: position 630,420,843 of record OY856412.1, on the reverse strand, counting down.
AGAGACTAAGCATTTGTTTCAACTAGACCCCTCTCTCCCTTTAGGATTTTCTATACGCCTCTAGCAATATCCTTTTTATTCCTATTTCTATGAAACTTGGAGAGAAACTTATTTATAACTTTGCCAACCGTTACCTATTTTGTTGGATTTATTGGGATAACTTTTATGCACAAAACTTGCTCTTTTAGAATATTCTTAAATTAATTACTCACACCACGTGGGCACACCTTTTTCTATCAAATTCTAGAATTCTCATGTTTTCCTTATTATTTTCAAGTATACCAAAAGTCAGACCGAGATATTCATGTTTAATGCCCCACACATTGTGTTGTCAATAAAGACTAGATAATTATTCTTTTAATTATCTAAAACACCATATATCTTATTTTCTTTTGGAAACTTGTATGTTATTCCATATTGCAATTGACTATTAATTCATAAAGAACTACTATTTAATAATGCACAAAATCTCTTATTTATTTATCTTGTGCTCCAAGGACCTATTTCCAAAGAAAATAGTATCATGGGCCTTATATGGGCCATGGGTTGCACTCATGCCACACAAATGATTTAATTAAATCATCAATAACAACATTAAGAAAAATTACAAATAAATTCATTTATATAATTCAATTTTACCAAAATTTAGGATATCACAACTAGTGTGCACAAACATATTACTATTTATCTCTTCTTATGCTTTTTGTTCACTGACATTTTGACAGATAAGATAAATCTGATGGGTAGGGTATAATGGGAAGTTATTTTTGTTATTCTATTGTGCATCCTTCCCAAAGCTTTACATGGCCTACAATTTGAGCGGTCAATGTTTGTCATTGATTCCCATGATAAGGCTAAATGGTAACCATATAAGAACCTAAAAGTCTACTTACCCTTAGTCACATGTTTTTGCTTTCTCTTTGAATCCTATTCACAATTTTCATTCTAGCACTTATATATGAAGATATTATGGCACATAGGGTACTCAGATTTTTGTGGTTGAAATTTCTAGGTACTTGCTAAGAATAAAGTAATGGAACAAGGATGATCTCTTCATTATACACTCAGCTTAAGGGTAATGACATTAGGTGTCATGTGTTAGATATAATCCCAAATGTTATTGCTTTCAACACCAAAGGAATTGCTATTACTTTCATCCAACGTACAATGCTTAGAAACTCTACTGATGAAAATCCTTATCATCACATTGATGCCTTTAAGGATATTTGTGATACTCAAAAAATTATAGTGAGTCCAATAAGAAGTCATCTATTCCTGGTCTACAACAACACAATAGGATGATTGATCAACAACTAGCTTCAATACAAGCTTCTATTAAAAATCTAGTAGGGTTGTTACCTTCATGCATATAGTAGAAACCTTAACCATTAGTCTGCATAGATGGACACTCTATGATCTAGAACCATTTTTACTTCTCCTTCACCATACAAGGAGCAACATGTAGTTGTAGATGAACTTGATGATCTAGAAGATGAAACTCCTAAGGTAATAATGACTACACAAGGGACTAAAACAACAAACAAGATTCAACAAAATATCATTGGTCCTCATACAGCTGGAGAACCACTCATGCATTGCCTAATTAAGGCCTAACTAGAGAAAAGATACAAAAAGTTTCTAAGATAATATGAGAAAAGTACATTTCTATGTCCCTCTACTTGATGCCATCGATGAAATGCCAACTTACAAAAATTTATTCAAAGGCCTCATTACAAACAAATTGAAGTGTCAGTTGATAGAAATAGTTCAATTAGCGACAATGGATACAAGTTTTATCCAACCTACCATTCCAACAAAAAAGAAAGATCCTAGATCCTACACAGTTCTATTCCTTTTTGGGACTCCATAGAGTGACATGGTATTGTAGATAGGGGCACTAACATTGGCTTAACATCACATTCTTTGGTAAACATGCTAGATTTTCCTGACATGACTAAGTCCAATATGCAGATTCAATTGGCAAAAAATCATTATGCCAAATCTATTGGTTTTCTTGTAGTCATCCCCATTAGAATTAGAAGATTCTTCATGTCTTGTGATATAGCTATCCTTGAGATTGTTGATGGTCCTCTATGCCTAGTGATCTTTAGAAGACTGTTCCTTTCAAATGAACATGCCTTGATTAACGTAGCAAGATGATTCATTGCAACCCAAGATGGTAATAAAAGCATAGTATTCAATGTCATGGACAATATCAAGATACTGTTACAACTAGAATCCAACTATTTTGTGGAATCTTGCAATCAACGTTGTCTAGAAATCCAAGCATACAACCTATAGTAGACCCACTCATCAGATCTCTTACACACCCATCATTAGGTACTACTGATCTACAAGTAGATGAGACTCTCACCTATCTAGATGCAACTGAAGAATAAGAAATCATTTAGGAAAATCCATTAATATAAAAAAATGATCTTTGCAAGGGATGTCAAAAGATGAATGAATTCAAAGGCCACTCCTGAGGTAAAACCCCTTACTAGAGGACTCCAGTAAACAATTCTACACGAAGAAGGAAGGAACCTGATTATAGTAAATTCTAAACCTAGTTAGTCAACATAATGAATTACTAAGTGATCTAAAGTTGAGGAGAAATGCATTGTTTATTGCATTGATAATATCCAAAAGACTCAGTCCAACAATCTATAGGCACATCATCAACTATAAGAAAATTATAAACCAAGTGTCCAGGAAAAGAGAAAGCTAAATGACAAAATGTGAGAAGTAGTTTGTGAAAAGGTCATCAGTCTCTATGATGCTAGAATCATATAAGCAATTAGCAACAACAATTTTGTCAACATAGTTCCTATGGTCTCTAAGAAAGTAAGAATGACTATCTTCAAGGGAAGCAATAGTCAAGATCTAGAAACCCAAATGAGAATTGGATGGATGAATGTGCATCAATAATCATATGTTGAATGATGCCATAAAGAAAAACCATTTATGTACATTGTTTATATACCAAGTCACAGAGAGCCGGAAACATCATTCTCGCTTTTCCTATATATGGTTACTCCAGCTTCTATCAAGTACCCATGCATCCTGATGACCAAGAAAAGACAATATTATCATTCTTGCAAGGAACGTATGCCTTTTAAGAATGTAGTACTAATTGTCCAATGTCCCATCTGCATTTATATGGTGTATGTTGAATATATTTTCTGATTCCATCAAAGAAATGATGGAAGTACACACAGATGGATTGTCAAACTATATATCCTCTTTTGATGAGTGCCTAAATAATTTGTCTTTAGTCCTAAAGAGATGTGAAGAGAAATAATTATTCTTAAACTCAGATAAGTACCTAAACAGATGTGAAGATAAATAATTATTCTTAAACTCAGACAAGTACCACTTCATGGAACGATAAGGAATCACACTAGGGCATAATGTTTCAGAAGTCGATATGGATGTAGATTAAACTAAGATAGAGGCTATTTCCAAACAACCGCCACCCTGTTTACTGAGATACATGCAAAGTTTTGTTGGCCACACTGGGTATTAACATAGGTTTATCAAAGACTCATCCAAGATATTGAAGAACTTTTATAAATTGCAAATTTAAGATGCTCCTTTTGTATTTGATGAGGAAAGACTCAAGGAATTTCACACCTTCTTTGACATCTTCCCCTATCATACAATTCCCCAATTGGCACCTTTTTTTTAAATTATGTGTGATGCCAACAACTTAGTCGTTGGATCTATATTAGGACAGATAAAGGACAACAAGCATTATATAGTATATTATGGAAGAAAAATCTTAGATGAAGCATAGATAAACTACACAACTATGGAGAAGGATATGCTTGCAATCATGTACATGTTCGACTAACTTCTATTTCACTTTCTAGGAATGAAGATCACAATTTATACTGATAAAAAAGAAATCAAATACCTCATGACCAAGAAAGATAGAAAGCCTCTCATGTTAAGGTGGGTGCTCATTTTTGAAGAATTTGACCACAAAATCATGGACAAGAAAGGCATAGGAAATTTTGTAGAAGATCACCTCTCTAAAATTTGCCTATCAATGAATCCTAGGGAGATACATCTTTGCTATAAGTACAAACAATTAACCAGACTATGTCATGTTTGCCAAAATCACAATTATTTGGTGTGCCAACAACTCCCACCAGATCTTACATACCATCAAAATAAGAAGTTCTTTTCTTGAAGAACTATTACTCAAATGATCTATTTTTTCAGAAGATGTTAACACAACCTATATTAGTGATGTATTCCTGAATATGCAATCTCATCCATAATGGAGAAATCCCTGCATCTACATATGGAGGGCATCGTATAGTAGATACGACAACTATGAAAGTCCTACATTCCAATTTTATTATCCATCAAATTTTAGGGATTCTCAAGCATTTGTCATGGCATGTTATACAAGTCAATGTATAGGAAACTTTTAAAAATGCAATAAAATGCTCCTTGTTGATTGGATAGAAGTCAAAATATTGGACATCTTGGTAACCATTTATACGAGACCATTCCTTTCTTATTTTAGACACTACCATATTCTTGTGTTGATAGACTATGAATCCAAGTGGATAGAATCTTTGGACTCTCCTATTAAAATCCTAATATTGTACCATAAATGTTTACCAATATCATCTTTTGCTAGTTTTGAGTATAAAAGAGAGTGGCTCTCATTTTGCTAAAAATCAATTTGAGGCATTACATGAAAAGTATGGAGTAAGACATAAAGTATCCACCTCATATAAAAGACAAATGTATGGACATGTGGAATATTCTAATATTTAGATTAAGTATATGTTGGAGAAAATTATCAAAAAATCCAGATAGGCTTGGTCTACCAAGATTGATGATACTCTTTGAGCATATTACATGGCTTTCAATACACCCATTTGCACAACCCCCTATTGTCTTGTCTATGACAAGTCATGCCATTTACCCATGGAAATCGAGCACAAATCACACTATGCAACCAAAAATCTCAATATGGGACTTGATCTATTGATGACGAAAACATTTCTACAACTTCAAGAACTTGAAAAACTCCAAATGCATGCATATGAGCATGCATGAATCTACAAAAAGTGAACCAAGATCTAGCATGACGCCCACATCCAGCACAAGGATGTCATCTAAGGATACAAAGTCCTACTTTTCTGGTCTACATTTTGAAATTTCCCTAGAAAACTAGGGTCACTCTTGTCAGGACCTTTCATAGTAGGTAAAGCTTATACTTCTGGAATGATGGGCATTCATAATAACAAATCTGGGACGTTATCAGTCAACATACACTTCCTAAAGAAGTATTATGAAGATGAAATCGACACCTGGAGAGATGAAATGGAACTTTTTAAACCCCACCTTGGTGGGTGAATAAACTCAAGGTCAAGCTAATAATCCTTAAATAAGCACCTCTTAGAACAAAACCCAAGATCTCACTCTAGTTTACTTATATGCCAACTTTTTCTTAGTTTAATGTTTAATTTTGAGATCAATCAACCTCCTTTTTGCCTAGGTTATGCTCAAATCTTTCATTTTTCTATTATCGTACAACATATCAACCTAGATCTTGATCAAACATAAATTAATCTCCCCTCCTCCTCACATTCGATCATATTGGATCAAGCTATATTATTGACCTTTAAACAATCGACCTCTATTGATTTGCACAACACATCGATGGACTTGTATCACCCAACAAGGCCACCCCTCCCGCTAATCACGTGATTTATAAAAAGGAGGGGTTCAATGACTTTCATCACTTGCACTTATCTTATTCACTGAGTGTTTGCTCATTTGTTCTAAAATGATCGACCTTAGTGATCGATCACTAGCTCAATTTCCTAGCTCAATCTATCGCACCTCATGATTCAAAGTATATGGGCAATTGTTCTCAAATCTATCCACCTTTCATTTTGAATCCTTGAATAGTTGAAATGATAAACCTCTTTTGATCAATCACTCAATTTCATATAGCTCGATCATCTTCAATTGAATGTTTGTTTTGACCTTATGACCTTGAATTTTTGTCAAACCAATTAGCCTTAGTATTCAATTGCTAAGCCTATTAACCTATTTTGATCGACCTTCACACCTATTTTTGTATAGGTTTTGTCTTGGTGTTCTCAAATTTTTTCTACTAATAAACACAATCAGTGCCAATATTCCTTTTCAGAACCTACAAATGGAACACACTAGGAGAATCACATTCCTAGTTAGTTTAGACATGGAAATTACCTAGGGAAATATATTTGTATGCAATAAGCAAAGTGGAAGACTTACTATCTGAAGGGAGTGAATGTAAGGCTGCCAAAGGGAACATACACAATAGAGGTAGACGAAAATATGTTCCACTATATCAATAACTAGAGACCTAAAAAAGTGACTCGGGATGGAGCGACCATTCATCGCTATAGTGAAAGATCCTAAAAATATGAGAGAAGAGAAAACTTCTATGCAAGAGCTTCAACATGGCATTTTAAAGCCTTAGGACAATGGTTATAAGATGGTTACACAAGTACAATTGTAAAAACTTTCAAGGGAACTCATTTCACAAACAAGGACACTCTGAGCCTATTATAAATTTTGGACCACATATATGCCCTTTTGAAAGGAGAAAACATCTGTAATATTTTTTCTTGTACACCACAATCTTACACAAATAAGACCAAAGAGTTAATGTCCTCCCTCCTAAAAAAATCTAGTCTGGACAACTGATAGCAAGAAATGTGGTGGCCAATACAAGCTTCAATCCTATCTCTTCATCGAGGACCACATCATCACTGAGAGTATGTTGGATGAAATCTTTGTGCCAATGAATGACAATCAGAGTTCACAAATACCGACATATTAGAAAGAGATGAATCTAGTTTTGATGCCAAAGAGGTACGGGAAAAACTCACATGGAATCCATGAAATAGATCCAACTCTTTGAAGGACACTAATGTTTATTCAACCTTTGACACTTTATCCATAAGACTATCACCAACATCCTTCTCACAAAATGTGAAATGGAGAGTAACTACCATGAATACCTCCATATCTTTAGGTGTATCATGGATAAAGAACCCATCAACATCAAAAGAGTATTGATTGACAAGTGAACTTCTATCTTTGATCAACAAAAGGATTTTTCCATAGGAGGGCTCAATATTATTGTTCATGCTTAGGATACCCCGATGTCTTAAAGGAATTTATAGAATCTAAAGGATATTGCTTCATTGATACAAAATATCTTGTCTACAAGGGTAGTCTAGTCCACGAGGACAACAAATCCTTCAATTTCTTCAAGAAGACTAATATCTTATAGCCTATGCCCAAGATTGACCATTCTTATGAGTACACACTCATACTCAATAATGTAACACTGCAACAATTGATTCAACAACATGGAAGATCTACATATCAACCATGAAACAACACTTCCACCTCATCCTCGACACCTAGTTCTATTTCGGAGGCACCCATGAAATATTTTCCTATCATCATTGAAGAACCTATTGAGGCTATAGGTATGATGGTGAAGAATATATTCTTGATGTTCATAATTTTGTTTCCCAACCAACTTCCCCCCTCCTTGGAAATGTCAACATGCAGTTATTGAAAAGACAATAACTCATAACAAGGATATGATCACTGATAAAGTATCCCCATCAAGAAGGATCTTTTCTCCACCTCCATCACCTAATTCACAATATAAGAAATTGTAGAACAGCCGACACATACTTGAACGCCATTGGCATTCAATTCCTAGTATGAAATTACACACAATATGCCTCACCAATATCATCAAATGGACTCCACCAGTGCTTAATTGTACACTTATGATTGGTTGCCTCCTCATTCTCCTCCTCATTAATCACACAAGGATCATTATCATAGTAATGTAGGTTCTTCTTTCGGAATGGAACTTGATCACCAACGCGAGGTAACTTCACAAAACTTTGTTGATTTAGCTAACCTTCCCATAGATGTGCAAGCCATTTTTTTATCAAATGACATATATAAAATGGAATCCACTCCTTGAGGAATCCCCCACCAAGTAGAAGCCTTCATAGCTATAAGAAGTGGGACCGAAGAGGGGATACACTTGCTTACTTGAGGGAATAAAATAACACCATCCAATGTGAAACTAAATAATAATTTTTTTTAAAAGGATGATAAACTAAAATCCAAGTCCATATTTTATCGTTCACCAAAAATGAAACAGAAAAAATAAACAATATTTAACTATTACAATATTGATGCGTATGATTGTTCTTCACCAGACAAGGTATATATATATATATATATATATATATATAAATATAAGAAATAATTTGTAGAGTGTAAAATAACTACTTCAATCTACCTCCCAAGAACAACTACACTAGGATAAGTCCTAGTCAACCTTAGTCACTCCTCTATCTAAGGGGTTGGAAGCATAACCCAAAAGAGAATAGAAAGTGGATGTTGTTAGCATAAAAGTGAGAATGTTTATATAATAGTGATGCACAATATTAGTGAAAAGGGACATAAAATAATATAACAAGGCTACCTAAACAAGAGAGAGAAAGAATCATCAAATTGGATATCAAATGAAATCTTCATATATTAAGACTAAAAGATTATATGAAAAAACAACAAAGTTTACAATTAACAATTATTTCCTTTAAATCTTAACTTAAAAAACAACACAAAATAATAAAACAATTTCATGTTATTTATCATAATAATTACAAGTATAATAAAAATTAAGGTATATGGCATCACCACCATATCCACATATTATAGTATCACCACCATAATCTCTAGGGGAGTAATGGAATCACAACACAGTTACCCAAGGACATGAATCATCATTTGCACCCTTTGTTGGTTATACACACAATAGGGATACATCACCTAGTGTGTACATTATACAAGTTATTCAAATCAAACACACATTATAAAAGAGAGGCAAGCATCAGTTTAGTCAGATCACTATATATTATCCCAGTTATAAATACATAACAAAGATGTATAAACGTGATCAACCATATAATCATGACCAACACATGACAAATTAGGGTTTCCATTGAATATGGATCAATAAATTCTTCAAGTAAATTGAAAATGAAACTACAAGAGTAGGGTTCAATTAGAAATTATAACAATCCATACAAAAAAATTTCAGTATTTGGAACCAACTAGTTCAACTATATGTAAACATGAGACATTTAAGATAATATGTCACAATCAATTCCGTGAGAGACAAAATAAACAACTACCAAATATGATTCATAGAGAGAAGCAACATACCTCAAAGATGCACATTCACCTAATAATACATGAGGTATATATATAATTAATTAAGGTGCATTGTAAACCCTAACATAAACAATTTGTATTACATTGAATCTTGGTTATGAATCTTATACCATCAGATATGATTTATTTTTAAAATTTGAAAACATATAATACTTTATTTTTTTGACGTAGAAATCTTTTACTAGAAGTTTTTCAAGATAAAGTAGTTACTGAATTACTTTAAATCAAAACTGGAGTAAAAGAACATACTACCCTACATCACACATTGAAATCTTGAAGTGTATAGGGCAGACTCGTAACATCATACACTTGAATCAACCTTCTACATATCAATGAAATCAATGTCAAAAGACAAAAATACCTATGGATGGTGTGAAAAATATTAAAATAGAATGAAGGCAAAGGTTATGAAATCAATAATATTCATCTTCTTTGTTTCATTCATACATGCGAGGAACCTCAATTCTTTCTGACAACTTCTCCAATCAGAGGTCAAAATCCCAAATAGATGCAATTGGTCCTATACATCAGTTTCTTCAGATCTAAACTACCCCACTAATCTCGATGAGCCCATTAGATAGACACAAGATGGGCCATAGGAGTGGTGGTCACCTTCTCTACCATTGCTTGGCCAACACGAAGAGATACCCAAAACTAAAAAGGAGGGAGAGGCATAAAAAATGAAAATTGTAGTTGAGTTTGAAAAGACCAAGAAAAGCCAAGCATGATACAATCAAGAATTGAGGCAGATGAGAACACGAACTCACCATGGAAATATTAAGTAAAACAAACAGTGAGTGAAATAGGAAAAAGCAAGTCATACATTGGATAGAAAATTTTTTGGTGCAGGGGCCTTGAATTATGTTCCTCTAACTAACACCTATCGTTGCAATAACTTGATATGAGATCAAACACCATCGAAAACTCCATTCCACTAGCTAGTCGAGGTGGATCTAAATGATTGGGGAATTAGTAGGCTAACAGAAAATTGGGTGAGCTTTTGGGTTTCTATTGGTGTGCAAAAAGGTTATGGGTCTCATACTTGTAGGTGTGATTCTTCTAAGGAAACTGAAAGTCTTGATGGGATGGGAAACATGGGATATTAAGACCCCTTTGCTGATTGGGAGGTGGGAGAGATGAATCCTGATCAACCTAGGGATCAATGGGTTTGCAATGCTATGAGGGAGGTGAAGGGCCAAACTGTGATCAATGAGGAGGCGAGATGAGCGAGGAATGAAGGTAGGGACCATTATGGCTGCTGTGTTGGTTCAATTAGGATTTAACTCATTTATCTTAATGTTATTTATTAAATATTAAAACTATCATCAATATTTAGGAATTTAAGATAATATTGTACAAGTATGGGTATAGTTAGGGTGTAACCTATTTATCTTAATATTATTTATTATATATTAACATTATCCTTAATATTTAGGATTTAGAGTCTAATTATCCTTGTCTAATTACAAACTGAGTTTCAAGATATTATCTGCATGGTTTAAGTTATTTTAATCAATTAGTCAATAAGTCCATTAATGTCACGATTAATTTAAATAATGTCACATTAATTACTTTCACTTATATATAACATACATTTATTGTTACATTATATCAATTAGTCACATTATTGTCCCTATGAATCATCCACTTCTACTTATTCACATTACATTACCAATTATGCACATTTACTCATCACATGTCTATTAGTGAACTAGGTGACACATATTACATATTAAGGAATTGATTTACCATATCAAGCCATGATTATCTGATTTCGTCAAAACTAGGTGCATTAATATATATTTTTTTATTATGGCATCTAATGTCTCTAATGCATTGTATGTGGGAACAAACCTATATATGTTAGTGTTAGATGATAACAACATAGGGTTTAGGTCAACATGATCACTAATCATCTGCTACCCATCATGATCACATCCAAGGTTTAGGGTCAAGTTCCACATATAATCTCATCATCACATACATGTTTATTGGTTCAAGCCATGGTCAAGATCATATGTATCCCCAGTTAGGATTAATATGTGAGTCACTCATATTATGTGCATTACATGTCATTAGGAGAAAAACAAGTGTATTGAGGTATAACTTTATCCTTGTTTGGTCAGTTTTAAATATCAAGCACACTAGCTTCCAAGTCATGATATTAAGGTTTCTATATTTAGGATAACCAAATTTTAGCATATTATGGCGGCCTTCCCTCAACAAATGGCAGAAATGCTTGCTCCACAAAGACAAATGCATACCAACTAGAAAGAAAAGCAAGATGATTATTGGGAGATGAAGGAAAAGTGTCTCACCAAGAAAAAACACCATCATGAAAGACTAGCCCACAAGAAACAACAAAGAAAAGCACATTTCTCATGATCATCACCAAGACCTTCCTACGATCCTACCACATCAAATGAAGGTAGTGAGGAAAGGTTAAAGTACAACCATGATCATTCAGACACATATTCTAGGCTAGAAATGATCTCTTTTGTGTCAGATATGATCATAACTAATGCAGATATACCTACAACATCAACCATTTTGTCCAATGTCATACACATAGCACTCTGCCAACCACTATTCTACCTCCAATTATACCACTTAGTGATCCTACCCATAATATTATGGGGCAAAAAACTCCACATGTGACACCCATGTCATCCCTAGTGTGAAATTTAATGATGATGAATATGAAGATGTCCATGTATCTCAACTATGGACACACTCATTACTCATGGACACAACATCTAAGGCCCAATTTGTAAGCCATATTAAGGAGTATAAATGTCCTTTATTCTCTCCTCTTACATCATTCAAGGCCCAACCTAGTCTTCTTAAATCTCCTTTTATGGATCATCAAGACACTAATGTACATTTGGGTGAAGATAAAGAAGTCACTCTCTACATTCTGAACTAGTTTCCATGATGAAATTTTGCTAATGCACATAAATCTAATGACGAGGATGACAGAACCTTGGATTCCATTCTCTCTAGCACTAATCAAAAACCAACCAACCCAATTTTCCCTAAACCATCTTCTCTTAACCTCTTGCATTCCATACATGATGCATGATATGGGCATGGAGTGTGTCAAAAGATTGTTAGTATGAGATGTATTTGATCTATAAGAGATTTTTTGTGATTATATAGATGACATCCATATTGTGATAAAGTGGATTTTGTCCTATTTGTGCACAATTACTCTTGTTACTTTAAGTACTCACTCTTTATGTCTCCCATGACTTCATAACTCTATAATGTCTACCAAAGTCAAAGGTTTCACATTTTGAGTCAATATGATACACATATATGCATGAAATCCTAGTGTTGTTATACCCTTGAATCCTTTGATTAAAATCTTGATCATACATGATCTTTTTTATTTGAAAATTTTCACAATTGTTTTACACGCTATTATGAAGTTATGATCCAAATTTGAGACCATGTGGACCTTCCTATGATTTGTTATGAGTTTCCTAATATCTACCCTTTTTATCCCTTTGTTCCCCTTTTTATACGTTACTGGGCTCGACCCATCTAGTGCCTGGGCGCTTGATTGTCTCAGCCCAGCCACAACTTTATGAACTGGGATCTAATCCTATTGAACCAACTTCAATTGGCCATGAACCAAGCCCCACCCTTGAACCAGTGCGCAGCCCAACGACCATTGGATGGGAAATCCAACGACGCCAGGTCATCTTCTTCCTTGCGCCCAATTTGGAAGGTCCGCCATGGACCCAACTCTCCTAGCACATGACCCAAACCCCTTTTGAGCTCTCTCTTTCCCCATTTTCACAACCAAACTCTTCCTCTCTCTCTCTCTCAAATCTTCCGCATGTTTCCTTTGGTATACATTTGGTTCATGGGACTGGGATTCTGGTTCCGTGACAGATGGTACCAGTGCAAGAACAATAACTACACCAAACATTGCTCACATGAAACACAAACTAAACTCACTTTACATCTCAACCCTAGAAACTTAATAAGATGTCCTTTGTGGATTAGGTTGACTTAGCCTCTAGGTTAGAACCTAGATGTTCTAGAACTATGTGTAGACTTGTGTAAATTATCTCCCTTGACATGATTCACGACATGTGCTTAGGATGTCTACACAAGTGTGCACCATGTTCTTGATAGTTCTCTAGGTGTCATGATACTAGACTACCTCATGAGTGTGGTAACTCATTTTGATTTTGGTTTTATTCGAATGGATTACGGTGGTTTTCATCGTCTATTTAAACATTGCAGAAAACATATTTCAAGTATTATTATATGTACATATGAAAAATGTTACGACACACAGAAAGGAAATGAGTTTCTGTAACATCCCTCACCTGGGTTATGTTCTAACCCTAGATGTTTTGATTAATAATGTTAATTAGATACTTTTTCATATTTCTTGGAAAGTAATTAAGGCTTAAGAGGAACTTATATTTCAATTTTAGTCCTTTTTGAATAATGTTGAAACATTGTTTTGTTAATTTTGGACTAAAGTGCAAATTACCCAAGTTGAGGGGTTAACTTGAAAATTGTACATGATATAATGTTCCTCAGATGTTGAGGCATCATAAGAATGATAATGATGCAGTGGTATGGTTTCCACAAGCTTGAGCACCAAGATAGAGCTTGCTGAGCAATCTTTGTGCATTAAAACCTAGTTTTGGTGTAATGTGCAATTTACCCAAAACCTAGGTTCAATATGCAAAATAACACTTCTAGAGGGTCCCCCATGTTTCTTGGAATCAATTAGAGAGAATAAAATGGGAGGGGCGCCTCATTTGAATTAATTTGGAGGAGAGAGAATCTTGATATTAAAATAATCAAGATTTAAGCATAATTGAAACCCTAATTTAATTTAATGCAAAAATAAATAAAATAATTGAAGGGCCTTCAATAAAAAACGAGATGGTTGAATTTTCTCAAGTGTGAAAACCCTTATTCCTTTCAAAGGCAAAGAAATATCCTAAGGAGGTGAGGACTCCATTCACATTATTATAAGAAAAAGTAATATCCACTAAAAAGGGGATATTAGTATAATATGTTTAAGGTGCTTAATTTCTTTTCTTTTAATTCTTGGATAATGAAGAGGTTTTGCAAGGGGATGAATGTGGCTTCGTGGCCAAGGAATTGAGTGGGAATAGGTGGCACTAATTTTGGAATTAAAAGATTTTTAATAAGGCATTTTCTCTCTCATTGATTTTCTTATAAAAACACCTTTTACAACCCAAATCAAAGGCTTTTTCGAACCCACTTCCTCTCTTTTCTTGCAAACCGACCAAGGGAGCTAGGATAAGCTGGAGGACTACCCCCAACCTGTTGGTAAGCTTCTCGATCCTCTTTCACCTAGATTTCATGGTGGAAATCACAAAACAATGCATGATTTCTTCTCTATTTCGCTCCATCTTCAATCCTAGCCAATATTTTCACTCCAAAGCTTGAGGACGAGCCTTGGAAGAGTTGAAAAAGCTTCCTCCACCATTGTTGACGTGAATATCCAAGCTTTGAAGCTCAATTTTAGGCGGGTTATATAACTTCAACCCTTAAATGTTGTTATTGCATTCAATTCTCCATTATTTGTTGAACGTTTTGTTCTATTTGAAATTCTCTTGATCCATTGCTGTAATTACCATGAAAATGGTAGTAGATTTTGAATGAATGAAGGTATATGATGATGATATCATCTTGGGCACACAATCAAACAAGTTTCCCTTGCAAACAGTTTTGAAGATCTTGGTCCAAACAGTTTCACCAAACCGTTTGGAGACCAAACGGTTTGCAAACCGTTTGGAATCTTGAACTCTAAACCATTTAGAAAGGTTGACCATTTGGATGGGTTGACCATTTGAGGTCAGAACCCTAGTACATGTTCGATAGGGATCTAATGATTCTAATTAATTGAATCAATGAATGGGCAATCATCTAATTAGAAACCCTAATTGGGTTGAGTGCTGATTTTGCAATTGATTAATTTAATTTTTTGGGTTGATTAACCCAAATGGTATCAAGACCATTTGTAGGTCAACCAAGACCATTTGGAGGTCTAGGGTTGAGTATGGTGAAGTAGTTGAAGACCCAAAGTTATCAAATTGAAATACAAGCAATAACTATTCTGATGAGCAATCCAATGATGCAAACCCTAATTGAACTTTACAAATTTTGATGATGGGATGGGCAAACGGTCTCAAGACCATTTGGAGGTCATCCAAACGACCTCAAGAACGTTTGAGGTCAGGTCATGCCCAATTTGAATGATGGTCCAATGATCTTAAAGCAATTAGTTCCATAATGACTAATATTGAAGGTTCGTCGATTTCAACCCTAATTCAATTGGGTTCAAAACCCTAATTGATGATCAATTGAAGGTTGAATCAATTGAAAGATGATTCATTAATCTCAATTTAAGCATGGTGCTTAGGTTCACTAGGTGAGTAATTACATGGATTCAATTGATGAAGGAATTAATCTTAGAAACCCTAAATTAATATGAGTGGTTGAGACCATTTTTGGTCCAATCGGTTTTGAGGAGGTTCAGACCAAACGGTCTCAAGACCATTTGGGATAAAATGATCCCAAACCGATTAAGACTCAAACGGTTTCAAGTATCAACTTTGTCAAACATTTTCAAGCATCAACTTTGTTAAACGGTTTCAAGCACCTACTTTGCTAAACAGTTTCAAGTGTTGATCAAGACCGTTTGGAGGTCTAAACGGTCTTAGACCGTTTGGAGGTATTTCAAGAAAGACCGTTTGAGGTCTGGTTGGTCAAGACCATTTGGGGTCTAAGTGACCAAGACCGTTTGAGAAGTAATTAATCAAAACCATATGGACACTTAAGATGATTAAGGGTCAATTATTTAATTGATCATTACATGATGCAATCCAAGGGTGATTATGGTAATTGTACTCTTAATAAGATAGAGTGATTAGTACCTTTTGAATGATTAATATTTGATGATCATGGAGGTAATGACACAATACATGTGTCAACTCTTCAATCAAGATGAGTTGACCTAATCTAATCAAGTCTGAAGTAAGTATCATCTTATAGAGGATGAGAGAGAGAGAGGACTTCCTACATGAAAGATACTTATGTTGTGGTTAAGTCTCAACACTTCCAACATGAATGAATGTGTAATTAGGGTATGATCCTTGATAAAGAGATCATGAACCCTAATTAGGAAGGTTGATGAACCCTAACCCTAATTGAGGACAATGATAGGTGAAACCCTAATCTTTGGTAATAGTATGATCCTAATTTAGGGTAATGACTTGAGAAAACCTAATTCATGGAATTTTAAAAATAAACCCTGATTGAATGTGAATAGTAAACCCTAATCAAGGGTGAATCTATATGGAAACCTAAATTGAGGGTGATGTCATGTGAAACTCCAGATAAGATTAAGGTCAAAATAAAACCATACTGCAATAATGAAATGTAAAACCTGATTCAAGGTGATACTATCTACTGGTATATGACATTTTGATATGAAATCCTACATTGATATAGGATAAAGATATGTAGAGCCCTAATCTTGGGTTGTAAGGTATGAAACCCTAATTTTGGGTAGTGTGATGATAAATCATAACCCAAATCTGGGAAATGAGATAAAGTATTCCTAATGGACATAAATTGGGAAATCCTAACTCAAAGGAGGAAATGATGATGTTACTCTTATAATGTATAGTGCTGATTTGTAATTGACATAATTGTTATCATATGCACTAATTATGCAGGTTTCATGAGATGGTGGACATAGCCAGGTATGAGCTATGATGCTTTACTATTGAATTGCTTTATGGGCCTTGTAAGCCATAATATGATGTGTTGCCTAGTGAGAGGTAACAAGAGATATTATTGGGCTTTAAGAGCCATGTGAAATACCTGCACTGCAATTATTATGTTTACAATAATCAGATGACCTGAAGGAATTAAGTTACCTGATAAAGTGGTAACAAGTGTTTTGATGAATTAAGGGTTTGACCACCCATGTTTCATAATCATGATAATGAGATGATAAGGGATGAGTATACCCTGATGTGATAAGGGATTGAGATCCCAAAGTCTAATAAAGCTTGAAAAGAACTTGATAGAAATAGTACTCATTCTTTGTAGTAACTGTTATAATTTTTTATGTTTGAAAACATGTTTGATGCTAAAAGAATACTGTAATGTACTTAATTAATCAAGTGAAATGGTATCATGTAGAGCCCTGACCATAGATCCATCATCGTCATTAGTTTGATGATGGTGAAGTAGGTTTTCCTATGGGAACTCCTGGAGGGCATACTTTTGAGTATGTGGGGGTTTTGGGCACGAATATCCTTACACCCTAATGGAGGAATTGATGTGAGGTAAGCATTAAATCTCTCAATCCTTCATTAATTATGCTGGGATGGATGTATCACTAATCTCCCGATGGATGTATCATAAATCTCCCGATGATCTTAATGTCGGATCGATGTGAGATAAATATAATATCTATCGATTGCGAAGAGAGTACAACATGCCACTGTAACTCTAATAGTGAAGTTGCTAGTATACCCTGGAAAGCTATTTAGCAGAGACACAAGATGTCCTACATTTAGTCCTCATACTAACTGAGGAAGATGAGATCATGGAAATACGGCTCTTCTATTGACCTATGTATGGTACCGATTTTGATTTCGCAATGGTCGGTTGGAGTATGAGAGGTATACCTCATCTCCTCAGGGCTTAAGTATACTTGTAAAATGTAATCATCCGTGTAGCGTATTTGCTTAAGGTTGAAATACGAGAATCAATGGTTGATGATACATTTCTTAGTATGTCTTAATTGGATAAATGCTATACATGTTCTTCATATTCCTTATTAAACAAATGACATACTGCTCTATCAAGATATAGCTGAAATGACTTGAATAGAGAATACTGCTCTAAATTGTTTAGTCAATAATTTAGCTGATGTTGAATACTTATGATTCTTCTGCTCAGTATTATTCTATTAATTATAATAATAATGTTTCTGGCAGAGAGTTATATCTCTCATTGGGACAATTTTCAATTGTCTCACCCCCGTGGGATTTAACTTTTTAGGTAGACACCAAAGAAGAGGCAGGAACCCTACATCAAGCGAAGAACAGCAGCATCAGCAGCAGAACCAAGGACAACAGTGAATTCCTCAGGTGGAGACACTGGTTGTCATGTCATGTTAATAGAGAGTCCTATGTGTTGTCTCTGTACTCTCAGGTCCTAGGAGTCAGTAGTTAGTTTAATGTTGATATGAGATTTTGGCTTGATGCCTTGAGATTTTTGTACTGCCTATGTATAGTCTAATAGGGAAGGTGATGTCTGTACCTCTTGAGAAGGATGGTACAAGAGATGTACGAGTAAAACAGAATTTATTTGAAATACTTTGGTTCCTTATGAAAGAGTTTTTCAGTCTATGGATATCTTTGTAAAAAGTTTTAATTTTAGTGATTTTCAGTAATTCCGCTGCTAACGACTGCTTCTGCATTAATCTTAATCAATGTTTGGCAACATACGCCACGGTTTCCATGCAACCTAGGAGAAAGAGATGTAACATCAAGTCTAGATGAGAGATTTTAGATGATAGTGATAGTCTATAGAGTTGTCTAGAGCCATGACATAGGTTAGGCAAGTGAGTAACCTAGAAACCTAAGATGATGATAATGATATTGATGATGATGTTGATGTTGATAAGACCCAAGTTTGTCCTTGAGAGGGATGAGTAGTTTGATGATATGAAATGAGTTTGACCATGCAACCCTAGCTAAACCTAGAACCTTATATGATACATACCACTTGGTTGATGTGCTAAACATAGCTAGTGGGTTGACATGCTTGCTTGTACCTAGTCTTGTATGTGTGGAAATATGATATATGGTTCAAGACCAACACGGGCCTTAATCTCTTTACAAAGGAAGACCTCAAGCATGGGACATATGAATAGGGTGACCTGTTGATATGAGTTGACCCGTATAGGGAGAAGGTTAGAGTACCTAAACTCCAAAATATTTGAAATGTTGAATAATATGAATGATGAAATACTTGATGATGAGTCCCTAGCTAGAATACTTCTAAGTATATGAGTTGAGTGACCTAGTGGACGGTTTCCTTGAAAATGTTGAACCCTAGATGTCTTATGAAAATATCTAACCCTAGAGAAAGAGGTAATTGAATATTTGATTCTTTCATTATAGGTGAGGGAGATGTCCCAAGACCCTAAGATGATGTAGATGATGTGTGATATCCATGATGAGCCTCATACATGGGTTATAGTTGTATATAAAGGAATCTAGTGGTTACCATTGATTCTCGAAAGATGGGTAGAATTTTTCAGTAAGAGTAGAAGGTTGTGGATAGCATACCTTGTTGGACATATACCTGCTTAGCTTGAGTGGCTTGAGCTTGCGGAGCTCTATCTAGGTATAAGTGAGAACTTTCAAAATCCTAATGATGATGATAATGTTATTCCTCAAATGATGCTCGATACATGAAAGAATCTCACTTAAGTTAAAATCTTGATATATGTGCAATGAGCCACTCTCATGCGATAGACCTAGTATGAAATCATACCATACGTGAAAGATATAGCTTTGAAATCATGATCTAGATATGATGATGTCATAAGATCTTAGATTGAACAGTTAGGGGTAACATGCCTAATCTCGTACAAAAAAAATGATTAATTGGATATGTCGATGCTCTTGGGGTCATAACTCAAATGAACATGATGAATAAATTGTTTAATTTTAATTTTAAAATGAAAGATAATAAACATAATTGATTATAATTGGTAGAAATTTTGGGGAAAGCAAAAACATGCATGAAATCTAGAGTAATGATGAGATAGACACTTGATGATAGTCTCTTTTGACACCATGACCATGAACATATTCATTTGAGAATTGATAACATAGATTTTGATGATACCCCTTGGTCTCATATGAAGATATGAACTAAAACCCTAATGTATGGATACTAGGCGATGGAAAACCCTAATGCCATGATGATGTCATAATATGGTGGGATAATAAGTAAATGTGTATATCATCGATATGAGTACATCCTTGATGGCAGTAACCTAAGTGTGCATCCCATGTGAATAATTCATTGACAACCATGGAGGGATATCTATACTCGATAGATTTTGACTTTGACTGTTAGATATGATCTCTGATGAATTTCGAGGACAAAATTTCTTGTAAGGAGGGAAGGATGTGATAAAGTGGATTTTCTCCTATTTGTGCACAATTACTCTTGTTACTTTAATTACTCACTCTTTATGTCTCCCATGACTTCATAACTCTATAATGTCTACCAAAGTCAAAGATTTCACATTTTGAGTCAATACGATACACATATATGCATGAAATCCTAGTGTTGTTATACCCTTGAATCCTTTGATTAAAATCTCAATCATACATGATCTTTTTATTTGTAATTTTGCAAAATTTGTTTACACCCTATGATGAAGCTATGGTCCAAATTTGAGACCATTTGGACCTTCCTACGATTTGTTATGATTTTCCTAAGATCTACCCTTTTTAGCCCTTGTTTTTCCCCTTTTTATACGTTACTGGGCTCGGCCCATCTGGTGCCTGGGCACGTGATTGTCTTGGCCTGGCCACAACTTTTTGAATCGGGATCTAATCCCGTTGAACCAGCCTCAATTGGCCATGAACCGATCCCCACCCTTGAACCAGTGCACGACCCAACGACCATTGGATGGGAAATCCAATGGCTTCGAGTCATCTTCTTCCTTGCTCCCAATTTGGAAGGTCCGCCATGGACCCGACTCTCCTAGAACACGACCCGACCCCCTTCTAAGCTCTAACTTGCCCCATTTTCACAACCAAACGCTTCCTCTCTCTCTCTCTCTTGAACCTTCTGCATGTTGCCTTTTGTATACGTTTGGTTCATGGGACTGGGATTCCGGTTCTGTGACAGATGGTACCAGAGCATGAACAATAACTACACCAAACATTGCTCACATGAAAAACAAACTAAACTCACTTTACATCTCAACCCTAGAAACTTAATAAGATGTCCTTTGTGGATTAGGTTGACTTAGCCTCTAGGTTAGAACCTAGATGTTCTAGAACTAGGTGTAGACTTGTGTAAATTATCTCCCTTGACATGATTCGCGACATGTGCTTAGGATGTCTACACAAGTGTGCACCATGTTCTTGCTAGTTCTCTAGGTGTCATGATACTAGAATTCCTCATGAGTGTGGTAACTCATTTTGATTTTGGTTTTATTCAAATGGAGTATCATGGTTTTCATCATCTGTTTAAACATTCTAGAAAGCATATTTCAAGTATTATTATATGTACATATGAAAAATGTTACCACACGCAGAAAGGCAGTGAGTTTCCATGCAACCTAGGAGAAAGAGTTGTAACATCAAGTCTAGATGAGAGAGTTTAGATGATAGTGATAGTCTCTAGAGTTGTCTAGAGCCATGATATAGGTTAGGCAAGTGAGTAACCAAGAAACCTAAGATGATGATAATGATATTGATGATGATATTGATGTTGATAAGACCCAAGTTTTTACTTGAGAGGGCCAAGTAGTTGGATGATATGAAATGAGTTTGACCATGCAACCCTTGCTAAACCTAGCACCTTATATGATACATACCATTTGGGTGATGTGCTAAACATAGTTAGTGGGTTGACATGATTGCTTGTACCTAGTCTTGTATGTGTGGAGATATGATATATGGTTCGAGACCAACACAAACCTCAATCTCTTTACAAAGGAAGACATCTAGCATGGGACATATGAATAGGGTGACCTATTGATATGAGTTGACCCGTATTGGGAGAAGTTTAGAGTATCTAAACTCTAAAATATTTGAAATGTTGAATAATATGAATGATGAAATACTTGATGATGAGTCCCTATCTAGAATACTTCTATGTATATGAGTTGAGTGACCTAGTGGACGGTTTCCTTGAAAATGTTGAACCCTAGATGTCTTATGAAAATATCTAACCCTAGAGAAAGAGGAAATTGAATATTTGATGCTTGCTATATAGGTGAGGGAGAAGTTCCAAGACCTTAAGATGATGTACATGATGTGTGATATCCATGATGAGACTCATACATGGGTTATAGTTGTATATAAAGGAATCTAGTGGTTATAATTTATTCTCCAAATATGGTTAGATTTTTTGGTAAGGGTAGAAGGTTGTGGATAGCATACCTTATTGGGCATATACCTATCTTAGCTTGAGTGGCTTGAGCTTGCAGAGCTCTATCTAGATACAAGTGAGAAGTTTCAAAATCCCAATGATGACGATAATGTTATTCCTCGAATGATGCTCGATACATGAAAGAATCTCACTTAAGTTAAAATATTGATATATGTGCAATGAGCCACTCTCATGAGATATACCTAGTATGAAATCATACCATATGTGAAAGATATAGCTTTGAAATCATGATCTAGATATGATGATGTCATAAGATCTTAGCTTGAACAATTAGGGGTAACATGCCTAATATCGTACCCAAAAAAAAATAATTAATTGGATATGTCGATGCTCTTGGGGTCATAACTTGAATGAACATGATGAATAAATTGTTTAATTTTAATTTTGAAATGAAAGACAATGAACATAATTGATTATAATTGGTAGAAATTTTGGGGAAAGCAAAAACATGCATGAATTCTAGAGTAAAGTTGAGATACACACTCGATGATAGTCTCTTTTGATGCCATTACCATGAACATATTCATTTGAGAATTGATACCATATATGTTGATGATACCCCTTGGTCTCATATGAAGATATGAACTAAAACCCTAATGTATGGATACTAGGCGATGGAAAACCCTAATGCCATGATGATGTCATAATATGGTGGAATAAGAAGTAAATGTGTATATCATCGATATGAGTACACCCTTGATGGTAGTAACCTAAGTGTGCATCCCATGTGAATAATTCATTGACAACCATGGAGGGATATCTATACTCGGTAGATTTTGACTTTGACTCTTAGATATGATCTCTGATGAATTTCAAGGATGAAATTTCTTATAAGGAGGGAAGGATGTGATAAAGTGTATTTTCTCCTATTTGTTCACAATTACTCTTGTTACTTTAAGTACTCACTCTTTATGTCTCCCATGACTTCATAACTCTATAATGTCTACCAAAATCAAATATTTCACAATTTGAGTCAATATGATAAACATATATGCATGAAATCCTAGTGTTGTTATACCCTTGAATCCTTTGTTTAAAATCTTGATCATAAATGATCTTTTTGATTTGTAAATTTGCATAATTGTTCTACAACCTATTATGAAGCTATGGTCCAAATTTGAGACCATTTGGACCATCCTATGATTTGTTATGATTTTCTTAAGATATACCCTTTTTAGCCCTTGTTTTTCCCCATTTTATACGTTACTGGGCTCAGCCCATCTAGCGCCTGGGCACTTGATTGTCTCGGCCTGGCCACAACTTTATGAACTAAGATCTTATCCCGTTGAACCAGCCTCAATTGGTCATGAACCGAGCCCCACCCTTGAACCGGTGCACGACCCATCGACCGTTGGATGGGAAATCCAACGGTGCCGGGTCATCTTCTTCCTTGCGCCCAATTTGGAAGGTCTGCCATGGACCCGACTCTCCTAGCACATGACCCGACCCCCTTCTGAGCTCTCGCTTGCCCCATTTTCACAACCAAACTCTTCCTCTCTCTCTCTCAAACCTTCCACATGTTGCATTTGGTATACGTTTGGTTCATGGAACTGGTATTCTGGTTCCGTGACAGATGGTACTAGAGCATGAACAATAACTACACCAAACATTGCTCACATGAAACACAAACTAAACTCACTTTACATCTCAACCCTAGAAACTTAATAAGATGTCCTTTGTGGATTAGGTTTACTTAGCCTCTAGGTTAGAACCTATATGTTCTAGAACTAGGTGTATACACACCCTTGATGGCAGTAACCTAAGTGTGCATCCCATGTGAACAATTCATTGACAACCACAAAGGGATATCTATACTCAGTAGATTTTAACTTTGACTCTTAGATATGATCTCTGATGAATTTTGAGGATGGAATTTCTTGTAAGGAGGGAAGGATGTGATAAAGTGGTTTTTCTCCTATTTGTGCACAATTACTCTTATTACTTTAAGTACTCACTCTTTATGTCTCCCATGACTTCATAACTCTATAATGTCTACCAAAGTCAAAGATTTCACATTTTGAGTCAATATGATATACATATATACATGAAATCCTAGTGTTGTTATACCCTTGAATCCTTTGATTAAGATCTTGATCATACATGATATTTTTTATTTGTAATTTGCACAATTGTTCTACACCCTATTATGAAGCTATGTTCTAAATTTGAGACCATTTTGACCTTCCTATGATTTTTTATAATTTTCCTAAGATCTACCCTTTTTAGCCCTTGTTTTTCCCCTTTTTATACGTTACTAGGCTCGGCCCATCTAGTGCATGGGCGCTTGATTGTCTCGGCCCGGATGCAACTTTATGAATCGGGATCTAATCCCGTTGAACCAGACTCAATTGGCCGTGAACCGATCCCCACCCTTGAACCGGTGCGCGGCCTAACGATCATTGGATGGGAAATCCAACGGCGTCGGGTCGTCTTCTTCCTTGCGCCCAATTTGGAAGGTCCACCATGGACCCAACTCTCCTAGCACATGACCCGACCCCCTTCTGAACTCTCTCTTGCCCCATTTTCGCAAATAAACTCTTCCTCTCTCTTGAACCTTCCACATGTTGCCTTTGGTATATGTTTGGTTCATGGGACTGGGATTCCGGTTCCGTGACAGATGGTACCAGAGCATGAACAATAACTACACCAAACCTACTGGAGGGGTTATGGCTCCGATGACTTAATATTTTTGATCTAAATCATATTTTAGATCTAGACATCTTGACTTGATGAATCATGATCTAGGGTGGCCTATTGTGAGTCTTTTGACCCTAGAATGCATGTAAATGCCTTAAACCTTGATATGAGCATAGCAAGTGCATGGAACATCATAATGGCATAAAACTTGAACCACATCCACATGATGGACTCTAAATCAATATAAGGTTATCAAATGTACTAATAAGAAACTTGTAACCTAACTTGTCCAAAACCCTAAAATGCACCTAATTAGGGTTAATGATAAGAATCAAATGTGTATATGCAATCTTGTTCTTAATCAGGTGTGGCATGGGGCTAGATGGTGAAGGATATGTTAGGTTATGAAATCTCTGAATCAGGCACGGGACTTATCTAGTTATATGACTAGCTTTCTTGTTTGAAATGATATGTATTGTATGCTTGTTTGTTTAGTTTCCCAATATTGTCATGTAGTATTGCTATGTCTTACTCGATGTTTGCCTCATCGGTTTTATAACTTGAACACATATATATATATACAAAACTCCATTATAATATTGTTGATAAAGGGTTAGCTCTTGGATATGGCCTTGAGGTCCCTCTTGTATAAAAGGGTTAGCTCATTTTGTAACCCTTACAGACCCTTCCGACGGGAAGATGGTCAAAGGCCTTAAACATGCTGAATATTGTCAATATAATGGAGTGAAATGACATAAAATATGGTTTCACATTTTGTTAACTAGTTAACATGTTTATTGTTGATCATTTCATCTTGAAATCTTTTCAAATTATGCAAAGATTTTATATATATATATATATATATATATATATATATATATATATATATATATATATATATATATATATATATATATATATATATCTTTCTGTCGCGTACTCATCACCTCGTGTGTTGACCCATTTCTCGTATGTTGTTTTTAGGTTCAGAGATGGCTAGAAGGTTGATGGGCTCGGTGAGCTATGCTAGGTGTACTTATTGTAAGATCTAGATATAGTATACATGAGCAGACTTGTACAAAGTGACTCTTGAACATGTAATTCAAATTGTGTAATATAATAATGTTTCTTAATATATCTTGTTGATTGTTGAGATTATGTGGTGCCTTTATCTTGTTATCTATTCATGTGTGCTAAGCTTTACGCTTCTGCATGTTGCCTTTGGTATACGTTTGGTTCATGGGACTGGGATTCCCGTTCCGTGACACATATCATCTACAATAATGGTTCCCCATCCTTTTCTAGGGAAGTACTATGAAGGATTTTTAGAAACTCGACCAAATAGGTAATCATACCATCACCATACTACCTTCAACAATATTTAAAGACATTATGCCTAATGATAACTATTGGTACATCTACGTTCTAAACAAAAACATTTTTTGAATTCCAATTCAAGCAATGCATGGAAGCACCTTGTATTCATGCTATAATTGATATGTTGAATGGGCACAAGAAAAAGTTCATCATGCTTCATTACAAGGTTCATTGCTTTCTATGCAGGTCAGACCTCATCACGAGACAAGCAGTCTTGTATGACACTTGTTGTGCTAAACCCCCATAAACAAGGATGCATTTTTAGTTTGGCCATAGTAGCCCGAGTGGTAAGAGCTTGGTAAGTCCCAATGAAAGACCCGAGTTCAAACCTCATGGAAGGCACTTTGCGAATGACAATTCACACTGATTAGGTGCGGGAGGGGGTGAACGGACCATACCCTCTCATTCCTCGAGAGTTTACCATGTCGGCTTCTTCCGGGATGGGTTCTCTGGATCATAAAAAAAGGATGCATTTTCAAGATAGTGAGGCATGTCAAATCCCTCACACAGCCATCCTATAAGGCTCCTAAACTTGCTTAAAATGATGAACAATCTTAATTACCATAATTAAATGCATATAATCTGAATCTAACCTTTTGATATTCTTTGGAATCATAATACAAGCTTAAGTTTCAAATTTGGTCCAATTTGGACATTGTTTGAGCAAGTTATGCAATTTTATGTACATTTTGGACTTTTCTACAATTTACCCTAATAAGGAGTTTTCTTTGCAACTTGTTCCACAAATTATGTTCCTTATATTTTTTCTCATCATTCTTGAGCTTTTTGAGCCATGTGGTTCTCAATTCTACCTTGAATTGGAGGAGATTTCATTCTATGTGGAATTGTGGTTTACCCCCCCCCCCCCCCAAATGGATGAGCCACCTTCAAGGCTATCAACCGATGGATCCACTTGTTTGGGCATCAGCTAGTGGCTGACATCCAGTGGAACATTTGGTGGTCATTACCAGAAGGCCCTAGGTCTATGATTCAAGCTGGTTTGGTTTACTTGAACCCATGGTTCACTTATGGACATGATCAACTAATGGTTTACCCATCTTTAGACCTAAACCATGATCAAATGAAGGTAACCTTCGACCAACATCCGGTGGCTGGCCGGGAAGACCATCAATCGATGTCCCATTAGTCCCCAACAATCAGTGGACCTGCTTCTTGCTCGTCCATGCAAGCTTTAAGCCATGGACACATGGAGAGCTGCTTGTACACCTCATGCTTCTTTCCAACCGTATTCCCCAAGCTTTATATAATTATCCTTATCCCCCAAAAATGGAGATTTTTCTCTCTACTACTTACCTCCTTCTAAGAGACTCATTCTCTCTCTCTCTATTATTCTATGTAAAACCTATCCAAGGTAGAAGAAGAAGAAGGCAATCTTCTTGGAAGAAGCATCTAGGGTCCCGATTTGCTTACTTCTAGGGTTTCTAAAGCTTCTTCTTGCTGAACTTGACCTAAATGAGTTAGTAGTTCCTTATTTCTTCCATTTCCTTCTCTAATCTTCTTCCTCCTACCTCTCCCTAGGTCAGAATCTTGATGTTCCATGGTATAAGTTGTTTAGAACTCAAGAACCTATCTTTTCTTGCTATTTCTTATAGGGTTTTGCTTCCTTGTGGAGAAGGGGACTTATTTGGCTAAGTTTAAATATAAAACTTGGGTATTTCTTGCCTTCTTTTCTTAAGATCCTTGCTGCTAGAAGACTATTCTTATCAGTAGAGGTGAGTTTTATAACTTTCTTCACCTATATTTCTTACTCCAAGCTTTTTTGTTTATGTTCTTGTTTAAAAATGAAGATCCTTGTATATAGAAGCTATGCTTTCTAGGGTTTCAAATTTTATGGTGTTCCATGTTCTTTTCTAGTTCTAAAATGAACCCATAAATAGGTGTATGACCTTAGTAAGGTAGATGATGGTCTAGAATAGGTAAGCAACTCAATTTATGGTGCTAACCATCTAATAATCGATGGATTAAACTAGAGTCTTCAAGCCTTTTCCCTTCACTACTACATTACCCGATGGTGACACTATGTCAACTGATGGTGGTGACCAAGGGTGTCAACCAATGGTAACAACTGATGGCCACCCCTTAGATCAAGTTTTGGTTCAATTAGACTTAATGATAAATAGTTAATGCCTTAATGGAGGTACCAACCAATGGTGATAATAATGTAACATCCAATGGTGAGAAATGAAATTAGTGATGATCCTACCAATCAATGGTGGCCCAAGATGTCACAATTGATGGTGGATCAAGTCACCACAATAAATGGTGAGTCAAGATCTTAAATGTAGCTCCAATTCAGACCTAAACCAATGATGACTTGGTTCAATGGATCTAATGGTTGGACCTATACCCTAATTGATGAGTTTGAAAAATGAACTCGATCCAATGGATGAGATTGGATGCTTCAAAATCCAATGGATTAGAATGAATCCCATAGTGTCATATTTGGGTCCCATTGATGATAATTCAATGATTCAATGCCTTTAATTAGTAGTCTTACCTTTGCCCTCGCATGAATATATCTGATAAATCCCCATAACATGTAGATGTGTAACCTTTATGATGTGAGGCTTGTTACACCAACTCTAAAATAATTAATTGATGGTGATTGGTTATAATTATACCTCTTGAATGATTAATTTGTTAATGCATTACACTCTTCTTGTGTTGAAACCACAATGTAGTACCAATTGAATATTATAGAGTCTTGCCATGTTTAACCTATGGGATACATATGTGTTGATGATCTTTTGAACCTTATTTAAGGCCTAGAATGATAATGATTATCTTTTAAGCCTTTTTAAGGCATAGAATGATAATGATGATCTTATAGGGATTAATGTGATGGTATTAATGACCTTTGGGCATGTTTGAGCCATGATTGAGGTGATATCCCCTTCATGATCCAATAAGGTTGAAAAACTAGATTCTATGATAAGTAATTGGTACATTGTAATGGTATGATGACCAGTATGGTCCACTAATTTGCAATGAATGATAGCATGTAGTAATTTGATCAAGATTTATACCTCAAATGTTTTATATCTTCTGAATTTGCAATGATTATACACTTGATAGAAATGAATTAGGGTTGGTATGTCTATTTTTTTGAAACGACCTTAATTCACCCAATTGGTAATAACTAATCAAGTGAAACCCTAATTATGTAGTGCCTTGTGTCGTAGAGCCATCATCAGTGTCAGAAATTGTTGGATGGTGAAATGAGTATTCATAAGGGAAACTCGGAGCACATAATATTGAGTATGTGGGGGTGGCAAGTTGAGGATATTACATTGTCATACAAAATTGTAGGTTATGGAGGATGACTATGGTCATAACTTAGATATTTAATGTGATTGAGGCGAGATGTGGTTGTACCTCATATGAAAGGGTTTTGCATACCCAGATTTCTAGTATCGTAACTTGTACCAAGCACATACTAGTTGTTATCAGTTTGACTATATGTCACTTTTGGCAATTTTACTGGTATGTCATTGTAGTTTACTCGTATTGATCGAGGGGAAGAGAACTTAGGATACTGACACTCCTAGATGTTATATAGAACTGAATAGTACTTCACAGTGGTCAGTTGAACTTTGAGTGGTACAAATCAAATTCACTAGGGCATAATAAAAGATGTAACACAAGTTGTGTAGTATATTTGTTAAGGTCAAATATGTTTCACATTGGTTGAATTATCCCTTACCTTTCTTTTATACTACATAGTGTTTATAAGATGTTATCCTATATTATTTGAATAGTCATTCTTATTGTTAAGTTTACTTACTTAACTTGGTTAGTATGCTTAAACTTTTTAATCTTCTTAAATTGGTTAATACCCTATCTACTCAGTTTATTTACTATTCATTAACATGTTGTAATCAATATATGTTCGAGAGAGTTATATCTCTCGCTGGGATTGGGTCTCACCCATGGGTGACTACATCTTTTTAAGTAATTATAGGCAAGTAGGTCGAGGTCGTGTTGTCGAAGAGAATCATCATGGTGATCAATAGATTTAGAAGTTTGGTCAGCTGTAGATATTTGTAGTAGAGTCCTAGTGTCGTACCTATACTCTCAGATCTAGGTATGGGAGGTGTTTTCTAGATGAGATACTTATATCGACACAAGATTTTGGCAGTATGCCAGTTTATGTATATATGGCATGAGCATGTAAATGCTTATTTTATACACAGGATGTGGATGAGGCCGTTGAGAAAAGATGTAAATTCTTATTATAATATATGAGAATGGAAAAGATGGACCTTTATGTAAATGTTTCAAAATTTGCCCATGATGTGAAATTTGGTATTAATTGTTCCACATTTTTACCATGTGATAAATAAGTAGTTGATCATGTTTTGTGTTTTGAGTAATCTCGTTTAGCATGATGAGATGTCATAGTTAAGTTGGTATCAGAGCTCTAGGTTCACTAAGCCAATAGGGACATAGTTCTTAGGTTTGAGTATGTTCTTATGAATCCAACATATCTGATCATTGCTTATGCTTATGTAGATTTGTCTGGAGGACATGAAGAGCATGTTGAAATTAGCTATGTTGCACCAGGAGGTGGTTCTAGGATGAAACCACGTAATGAGAGAGTGCAAGAGATAGGGCCAGAACAGCCTGCAATGCCTCATATGGATTCAACAATTATGGCCAATCTAGAGTTTCAGTCTATGTTTAGATAGATGATGGAAATAATTACACATATATCAGATAGAATGCCACCACCTCAATCTAGGATAGTTTTCCCTAATGTGGAGTCTCAGGGGGTCAGGAAGACATTTGAACGTCTTAGACATGTTGGGGCAATCAAATATGTTGGCACTTATGACCCAACCAACGCCGACATGTGGCTTACAGAGCTGGAGAAGGTGTTCAAGATTCTGAACATCCCTGAAAAAGATAAAGCAACGCATGCTATCTACTTGTTGAAGGGTAGTGTTGGTCACTGGTGGTCCATACAAGAAGAGAAAAGTCCAGGAGTGGTGATAGGTTGGAATGAATTTTGGCGGGTGTTTGTTAGTTGATACTTCCCAGAGACATACATAGATGAGAAAATTTCTCAGTTTGATAACATTCGTCAAGGAGCTATGACTATTAATGAGTATGAGTCAAATTTCATGGAACTTATGAGGTTCTATCCTCACATGGAAGGCACTGACAAGGAAAGGATTTGTGGGTTTGAGAAGGGTCTAAGTACAGAGTTGACTAAAACATAATCAACCTTGGACAATAGGGAAAGGTTTTCCACCTTTGTGGAATCTTTAAGGAGGATTGAGAGGTCTTCCATAGAGAAGCGTGAAACTAATGATAATAAATGACCGAAGCAATTGCAAGGGCAATCATCTTGAGTTTTTAAGAAGCCAAGGTTTACTCCACCACAGTCGCAGTAGAGATTGACTTTTAGCGAACAAAGGTCTTTTACTCCATCCCATTGGACCCCGAGTAAGGGTACATGTTGTAGTTTTCCACCTACATGAGCTCATAGTACCTCATCAGTTTCAATGACAGGACCACCTAGGCCATATTATGATACCAGAACATGTTACAAATGTTGGTAGGTGGGGCATACAAGACCATATTGCCCTATAAAATTAGGAAGTGACTCAGTATCCAAGGCAGAGTCTGGAGGGATCACAATAGGCATCACAAATAGGTAGTGGTAGAGGATGTAGACATGCATTACAGATAGGTTCCTTTGGACAAGCTAGTAGAGGACGTGGATGGTAGTAGGTGGCGGCTACGTTCTATGCCATGAGCCAGCCAGAAGTAGTAGTTAATCCATGAGTCATGACAGGTCAAATGGAATTATTTCATTCTGATTTGTCTACTTCTTGTTTCATATCTGTGCTAGTAGACCTGGGTTCAATGCACTCCTTTATCACAAGAGGGGTGATAGATAATTTTTATCTTCCTGCTAGTCATATATCTAATAGCATGTGGCTAGAAACTCCTTTGGTTGGTTTTGTTGAGTTGCGGGAAGTGTGCTCTTCTTGTGTTCTTTATTTTTTAGGACGAACCATTCAAGTGGAGCCCTTTCCACTTGACATGCATGATATTGATGTGACCCTAGGAATGGATACCTTGGAAAAGTACAAGGTAGTCTTAGACTATAGTACTAACATGGCAACATTCCATGATGGAGAGGTACAATAGGTTTTTGAAGGTGATAGGAAGATTCTTCCCACATATTTTATGTCTTCTTTGAAAATAGAATGGTAGATGAGACAAGGATGTGAAGTTTTCTTAGCCCATGTTGTGGATACCAAGATGAGAGGTCCTATTATCCAGGAGGTACTAGTTGTATGGGAGTTTGAATATGTTTTTGCTGATGAGTTACCTGGAGTTTCCCCTCCTAGAGAGACTTACTTTGAGATCAATCTTGTTCCTAGAACACAACTCATAGTGTTGGTAAATATGGTACAAATCAGGCAGTAGAATTTAAAATTTTATTGCCATACTCCACATAAATAGTAGATCACATTAATAACTACTATGTGGTAAGGATGGTTCATGGGATATACCTGGTCCTGGAGCAAGTCCAGTGACAATCCTCGTTATTGTAGATGTGACAAAGTGAGTTTTTATAATATTTTCTCTCTCTTAAAAGTTTTATTATCAATTTGTTGATCAAAATACCCTCATATACTTCCCTCACTCAATTAAACAAAGATGAGTCACAAATTTCAAAGAAAATGCAAACCCTAATATACTATGATGATAAAATACATGTGTTAGTGTATTTAGTAAATGAATATATCAAATATTGGAATTTGGATCTCAAACTTATACCACAACTTCATGACGACCTTATAAAACTACCCCTAAAAATTTATTTCAATTGGACCACCCAATTAGGAGATATAAGAATTTGAAATTTTGTGTATACTTGCTTTGTTCTCAAACTTTAGGACCTAAGTTTCGATTCAATAGGCTTGTAATTGGTCACGCGGCCCATTAAGCTACTGGGTGCGGACCACTTAGCTAAGGTTTAACCCCGGCCATCCGATCTGAGGCACTCAGATTCCTGCCCTAATCCAAGGGTCAGGGACCCGTCTTCAACCTCCCGCAAAGGGCGGGGAGGAGAGAGAGGTCCCTAAGTAGGCTGTTTCGCCACCCTTCCACCTTATCTCAACTTTCCACCCGACGAGCTGACCTCGTCTTGTGTTTTCATGGCAAACCACCCCAACAAACACCGTGTTTTGTGCACCGTTGTGCCATCTCAAACCCCTAAGCCTCGTACCTTCTCACTCAGGCGGCGGTCATGAAGCCCAGGACCCCCAACCAACCCTAAACCTACCCCGATAGCCTATAAAAACACCCCCTCGATGTCGCCTCTACCTTCCTTTTCCTTTAACCCTAATTTTTCCGACCCTCGTTGCCACCCGAGATCTCTACTCGATCTCCAGATCCTAGTGGCGCCGCTGCACTGCCTTTGGGTCGATCTCCTCTGCCTCGCCCTTTTCCTCAAAACCTTTACCTCACCTGGTACCACGAGGTCGCAGGGACCTTGGGCAACATCTTTTCCGCCCTC
Organism: Alisma plantago-aquatica; assembly: GCA_963693085.1. Classification (NCBI taxonomy): domain Eukaryota; kingdom Viridiplantae; phylum Streptophyta; class Magnoliopsida; order Alismatales; family Alismataceae; genus Alisma; species Alisma plantago-aquatica. Next base: position 630,386,747 of record OY856412.1, on the reverse strand, counting down.
GTGGGAGCCTGCTGCCCCCTTTTCCTACTTGGCTCCGGGGAGCTTCTCCGCCACATTTTTTCATGATCTGAAGCTTGCTCACATGAGGAAGCACTGACCAGACCGGGACTCAGGGCGCCAGGTGGACCACTGGTAGATCACCACATCAACCAGGGTTTTGGGTCAACAAAGACTGAAGAAGGGCCACTCACACAAATAAGCCAATCAGCAATCGCCATGTCAGCAGCCTGGGATCAAACTCGCAAGACCTTGGATCAACCTGGGTCGTCGATCCAGTAGGATCCGACCGTTGATCAAGGTAAGATCCTCTTCTTCTTTTTCTTTTTATTCAATAAAATGGTTTATCTTAAGAAAATCATAGAAAATTCTAGGATTAGCAGAAAATATCGAACCTACATACTATTTTGATCAGAAAATTATTCTCTATCCAAATAAAATGTTACCAGGACCTAGATCCGATCCCTTTTTCAAAAATAGTTTCCTAAAGCCTAAATGACTTCCTTAATTATAATTAATTGTTGATAATAGTTTTCCTTGATAATATCTGACTATCTACAATATATTTAACCCTAGATGAAACCCTATTTTCTAAATAACTCAAAACAATAGTCTAAGTTGATAAATGCTGAAATGATTAGAAGAAACCCTAAATCTAGTTCTCTCTCTCCACATCAAATTAAATGTACATCTTTATATTAAATCTAGTATTATTAGATGATGTTTAGTGACCATGATTGGTCCTGAACCCTTAAACGAACCCTGATGTTATGTATGATTAATATGTTTAGGGTTGCTTTTCCCTTTTTAGAAACCCTAGTTTATGGAAATCTTCTAATTGATTAATTAAATATTATCTTTTAATCAAAATAGTATATGATGGATCAGACCTGATGCTATCTCTAAACCTAATTAAAATATGGAAAATCCCTGATCTGAATTAGATAACATAAAAGGAATAATAATTAAGAACATATCTTAGTCTTAGTCACATGGACCAATTGTGATGTTGTACCCTTGCTTTCCCTTGCAGGGTGACTCATTTCTTGATTAATTCAAATCCTTGGATATCTGATCTAATCAAGCAGGTACGTGGTCTTATAAGTATAAGACTAGATTTCTGGTTGCCTATGCTATGTAATATCTTGAATGCTCATAATTGGATATGATTGCTTGGTTGTACTAATATGAGTTATACTTCGCCAAATTTAAGAGAAACATAAATGATTGTGATGGGTTGTAGCTACTAGAGCAAATAGCCTGGTGTGGATGTATGTTTCCTAACATGGATGTATGATTCCTTGGACCATGTTATATGTATGTCGATATTCTATTGCCCACACTAGATGTAAGTCAAGTGCAATAGGTGTAGTACAACCGCATCAAAATGAATTTAAGAAAAAGGGTGTTTACTTGATTTTCACCTTAAGAAATGGTTTTATCTCTCGTTCCTTCTTTTTCAAATACTTTCCTTTATGAAACCTTATTAGTGTAACTTTTTACCACGTACCAACTTTGTTGATGTTTATGTTTCTCATATTTTCTAGGTGCAAGGAACAATTGACAACAAAGTGAAATGCATGCTCAAAGTACCTGAAGGCATAAAATAATAAACATGGAGGATATATATTAGATAGATGTTTTCCTCTTATCTCATTTCTTGATAGATGTTAGTTTATTTCTTTTTCTAGTTGATGTTGAGGATGAGTGAGATCCTATGTAATAAAGTTATCTTTCTCTAGAACAATATTTTCTCTCCATATGTAATGAGTTTATTCTATCTATATGAATGAATGTTTGTGTGGCATTATATGATGATGTGGACTTGATCTTGGCTAAATCTCTATTTTTAGTTGACTACCTTAATCTCTTATATTTTCCCTTTTGACATCTATAGATATGAGTGCACGCATATCTGTGAATGTCACTATGGAAATTATATAGAAATTGGGGGACGTCACAGTTGGTATCAGAGCCAATGTTCACACATGAAGTCACATGAGCTTCATTCAACCTATTTTGAGTCTAGGGTAGTCCTTGAGTTAGGGATGTGAAGGGAGGAGGTGCCTAGGATAGCATCTGCCATGGGTCTGACTAAAGTCTCTGAGCCACTTAGCTTGGCAATCACGAGGCTACCTTTATGGCAGTATAAGTCTACCAGGTCGATATCCTAAGTGTCCCCTATTCTTGGGAGTACCTTAATTTAGGAACCTTCTCATCTATAGATTTTCCCTCTCACCTCTTCTATAGGGAAAAAAAAATTCTCCCTCTCGTCTATGTTTTAAAATAAATTTTCCCTCTTACCTCTGTTATAAGGTTAGGAAGGAGTCTCTCTATTTAGAAAGTCCTAAGGATTGACTGATAAGGATTTTAGGATATCCTCCATAAATCATAACATTCAGAACATTAATTATTGATAAATGAGAATAATGAAATATCATGTGATGATAATAAAGATAATGATGAGAATAATTGTTGAAGTAATAGACCTAATATGTTCATATTAATTACAGGATGCCTCCTAAAACTTGCAACTCAAAGGCCTCAGAGGAATCATCCTCTAAGAAGAGAAAAGAGCTTGAACCTCTGAAGTACCTGATCCTGATGCCGCGGCCAAGGAGAGATGGGAGGAACAGAACAAAATCCTTCTAGACTTTATGGAAACCCTTGCCACAAAAGGAACCCCTGAACCTAGCTCCTCTAGGAAAAAGGAGGTGACGGTGATAGACTTCATTAAGCTCAACCCTGACAGCTTTTGGGGGGAATACCAACCCAAGGTCATGGACAAGGATGAGGCCTGGGTCCTTTCCATAGAGAATGCCTTCCGTAACCTAGAAGTACCCGAAGAAAAGAAGGTTAAATTCTCCACCCATTTGCTTAAGGGAGGGGTGAAGATCTGGTGGGAGAACTATGGTGGGAATCGGGGAGAGGAAGTAGAAAACTTGTGGTGGGAAGCCTTCAAGACCCTCTTCACCGACTGTTTCATTCCCATAACCGAGAGGAAGAGGAAAGAGAAGATGTACATGGAGCTTAGGCAAGGCAGTCTCTCAGTGGCCGATTATACCTGGAAGTTTAGGCTTTTAGAACGCTATGCCCCTATCCGGACTGAGGACCGCCTCACTGAGCATTATGTAGACTGTCTCTCCGCACACCTGAAAACCCTAGTTATAGCCTCTCATCCCCGAAGCATTGATGAAGCCCTAGACATGGCCCTTAAGCAGGAAAGGGAGCAGGGATTGCAGAAGCCTTCTAGCATGGGATATTTAGGGTTGACCACCACTGAGGAAGATAAGTTCAAGAAGTTCCACCCCGCCCATAATAAAGGATCAGGGAAAGGAGGAGGTTCAGGGAAGAAAGGACAGGAAAATAGTAAGATGATGGATAATCGCAACAAATGCAAGACTTGTGGATGAGGACATGATGGACCTTGTCGCTACACCAAGCCAGTCTGCTACAACTGCAAGAAAGAGGGACATTTCCTTGCCAAGTGTCCTAATGCGTCTATCCTTGGCAAACCTCCAGTGGGTGCTCCACCCCCTCAGGGACACCGCAATGCTAGGGTGTTCGCAGTAACAACAGAAGAGGCTAGGGCAAATCTGAACCAACTTGTCGAAGGTAACCTTAAATCTTTTTCATATATCTAATATCTTGTTCAATGCCTTCAATTATTAAAAAATGTAATTATCATGTGTAGGCATTGTCTTCTTGAATGGACATCATGTTAAAGCATTGTTTGACTCTGGATCCACAAATACTTTTATTTCTCGAAATCTGGCCTCAATGTTGCACTTACATATAAGGGACTTGGGATACATTCTGGATGTGTCAACTCCTAGTGGCAAAATATTCACTACATTGCAGAAAACTGATGTCCTCCCTCTAAAATTCAAAAATCATGATATGCCTTTTTAATTAATTCTCTTAACCATGGAAAACTTGGATATTATTCTAGGCATGGATTGGATATACACATATCATGCTCACATTGACTGTAAAAACAAGATGGTAGTTCTCTCTCAACCTCATTCTTTTCCTGTAGTGATCCCTCGGGGAAGCGGATTCTGTAATAATGTAATAATTTCCTCTCTTAAAGCTAAAAAGCTCATATCTAAAGGATGTAAAGTCTTCCTCGCATTCGTCTCAGAGACCAGTCCTGACAACGGGTCTATAGAAAGACTGGAGGTGGTACGTGATTTCCTTGACGTATTTCCGGAGGAGCTTCCTGGGCTGCCTCGAAACAGAGACATTGAGTTCTCCATAGATCTTCTTCCTGGAACCACTCTGATTTCTAGAGCACCGTATAGGATGGCACCTGCTGAGCTTATGGAGCTAAAGAAACAATTACAAGAGCTTCTTGATAAGGGTTTTATCTGCCCTAGTGTTTCCCCTTGGGGTGCACCTGTCCTTTTTGTTAAAAAGAAAGATGGTTCAATGCGGATGTGTATTGACTATCGCATGTTGCACCAAGCTACCATTAAAAACAAGTATCCTCTCCCTCATATTGATGACCTTTTTGATCAACTTCGTACTGCTAAAGTCTTCTCCAAAATTGATCTTCATTTTGGCTACCATCAACTTAAGGTCAAGGATTCATATATATCTAAGACTGCTTTCCGAACTCATTACGGGCACTACGAATTTTTGGTAATGCCGTTCAGGTTGACCAACGCTCCTGGCGTATTTGTGAACTTGATGAACAAAGTCTTCCAACCTTATCTTGATGAGTTTGTGGTCATCTTCATTGATGATATTCTGATCTATTCTGACTCTATGGAGAAACACCGAGAACATCTGAAGTCTATCCTTGAGATTCTTCGAGCCCAGAAATTCTATGGTAAACTTTCTAAATGTGAATTCTAGATTGACAAAGTCATGTTTCTTGGACATGTCATTTCTGGGGGTAACCTATCTGTTGATCCCGCTAAAGTATCTGCTGTACTTGATTGACAACCTCCTCGTAATCCTTATGTCTGGCCGGATATTATCGTCGTTTTATTCCGAATTTCTCCACAGTGGCACTTCCTCTCACTAAGCTTACTTGGAAGGATGAGCATTTCATCTGGTTAGTTTCTTGTGAGTCTACCTTCCAAGAGCTCAAGTAGAAGTTGACATCAACACCTGTCCTTGTTCTACCATCTGGAAATGAAGGATTTGTGATATTCACCAATGCTTCTCGGCATGGACTAGGGTGTGTCCTACAACATAATGGGAAAGTAGTGGCCTTAGCTTCCATACAGCTGAAACCCAATGAGTTGAATTACCCTACGCATGATTTGGAGTTAGCTGCTATCATCCATGCTCTGAAAATCTGGAGGCACTACTTGTACGGGGCAACATTTGATATCTTCACCGACCATAAAAGCCTCAAGTACATTCTGACACAAAAGGACTTGAATCTGCGGCAGCGACGATGGATCGAGTACTTGAAGGACTACAACTTCACTATTGGCTACCATCCATGCAAGGCCAATGTGGTTGCAGATGCTCTTAGCAGGAAAAGAGCCATTTGTGCATCCCTATCAGTACCCGAATGGAGGAACATGGAGGACCTAGCAAGATGGAGACCACAATTCTTGGCTGATCGTATGCATGTCAATAACATCTCTATCACATCCAACCTGCATTCTGAACTTCTAGAGGTACAGAAAGCTAGTCCCGAGCTTGCAGAGCTCTCCTCTCTCCTGGCTAAACCTCATACACATCTGTCTGTGGGTCTGGATGGTGGTCTTCGATATAAGAACCGTATGTGGGTCCTGGAACAACAGCTGTAAAGACAACAATTCTTAGTGAGGCACATGGGTCCAAGTACACAGTTCATCACGGCACGATGAAGATGTACAAAGACCAACAACATCAGTTCTGGTGGAGAGGCATGAAGCACGACATTGCAGATTTTGTGTCCAGGTGTCTGACATGCCAGAGAATCAAGGCTGAGCATCAAAGACCAGGTGGTCTACTGCAACCCCTCGAGATCCCAGAATGGAAATGGGAACATATCACTATGGACTTTGTAGTGGGATTGCCCAGGACCAGGAATGGGTATGACGCTGCATGGGTCATCGTGGATCGTCTTACCAAGTCATCTCATTTTCTACCTGTGAAGACTACTGCGAAAGTTTCTGAGTTGGCCGACCTTTATATACGGGAGATTGTACGTATGCATGGGGTTCTAGTGTCCATTGTCTCGGACCGGGACCCAAAGTTCACCTCAAAGCTGTGAAAGCAGGTTCAAGAGGAATTGGGCACCAAACTAAACTTCAGTACAACATACCATCTGTAGACAGATGGACAGTCAGAACGAACAGTGCAGATTCTGGAGGATCTTCTACGAGCTTGTGTGCTTGATTGGGAAGGCTCGTGGGACCATTACCTGCCTTTATCTGAGTTTGCCTATAATAATAGTTATCATGCGAGTATTGGGATGCCACCATACAAAGCTTTCTATGGACGACCGTGCAGATCTCCATTACATTGGGACAATGTCGGAGAACACACCTTGATGAAATCTAAGGAGATGTAGCTGTATGCAGATGAAGTTGCACTGATCAGGCATAGAATGAAGCGAGCACATGATATGCAAAAATCGTATGCAGATGCTCACCGACAGGAACACCAGTTCAAGGAAGGTGATCATGTCTTTATGAAAATCCTACCTATTTGAGCTTTGACCAAGAATAAGGGAAAGCTCAGTCCTTGTTATGTGGGACCCTTCGAGATTCTTGAAAGGGTTGGAGAATGTGCCTATCGTCTTGCCTTGCCACCTCAGTATAGTGCTATGCATAATGTCTTTCATGTATCTAATCTGAAGCCTTAAGTCAAAGACCCCAGTCACATTCTGAATCATGAGCCTCTTGAGCTGAAAGATGATCTGACGTATGCTGAGTCACCTGTTAGAATTCTCGATTTAAATACAAAGGAGCTTCACAATAATCAGAGTATAGATATGGTGAAAGTTCTCTGGAGCCACCATGATCAAACCGATGCTACATGGGAGCTCAAGTCCGAAGTCGAGCAGAAATATCCACATCTCTTTTAGGCTGCTTGAATTTTGAGGGAAAAATTCTTAAAAGGAGGGGAGAATGTGACAAAGTGAGTTTTTATAATATTTTCTCTCTCTTAAAATCTTTATTATCAATTTTTTGATCAAAATACCCTTATATACTTCCCTCACTCAATTGAACAAAGATGAGTCACAAATTTCAAAGAAAATGCAAACCCTAATATGCTATGATGATAAAATACATGTGTTAGTGTATTTAGTAAATGAATATATAAAATATTGGAATTTGGATCTCAAACTTATACCACAACTTCATGACAACCTTATAAAACTACCCCTAAAATTGTATTGCAATTGGACCACCCAATTAGGAGATATAAGCATTTGAAATTATGTGTATACTTGCTTTGTTCTCAAACTTTAGGACCTAAGTTTCGATTTAATAGGCTTTTAATTGGTCACGCGGCCCATTAAGCTACTGGGTGCGGACCACTTAGCTAAGGTTTAACCCTAGCCATCCGATCTGAGGCAATCAGATTCCTGCCCTGATCCAAGGGTCAGGGACCCGTCTTCAACCTCGCGCAAAGGGCGGGGAGGAGAGAGAGGTCCTCAAGCAGGCTGTTTCGCCACCCTTCCACCTTATCTCAACTTTCCGCCGGACGAGCTGACCTTGTCTTGTGTTTGCGTGGCCAACCACCCCAACAAACACCGTGTTTCATGCACCGTTGTGCATCTCAAACCCCTGAGTCTCATACCTTCTCACTCTGGCGGTGGACGTGAAGCCCAGGACCCCCAACCAACCCTAAACCTACCCCGCACTACTACAGAAATGGCTTATAAAGTCACTTTTCAAGGTGTCGGTTGTATACAAAAACTGACACATAAACCCTACTGTGTCGGTTTGGAACAGAAACCGACATCCAATCCGTGAAGGTCGACCAGACACGGGTACCACTTTTATTAAGTGTCGGTTAATTAATAAAAAACCGACACCTAAAATCAACCGCCAAACCCAAAATTCCAGCAAAAAAATTGGCTCTAATATTTTACATATTGCGTCGGTTCGTAACTAAATAACCGACGAATAAAGGGTATTCGTGAGATAGGAATAGTTGTCAGTTGTCGTTTAATCAAAAACCGACGACTATAATCTAGTATAGTTGTCGGTTTGTGGCAAAGAACAGACACTGTTGGTTTAGTTGTCGGTTTTTTAAAGAACCGACATGTATTTTCAACTTAATAGCTCACCCTACCCGAACGATTCTTCCCATTTCCCTATTTCGTTCCCGATTTCCCTAGCTCCGACGATTTCCCTTGCTTCCTGCCGCCGCCGCCGCCGCTCCTTCCTCCTTGCTCGCCGCTCGTTGCCGTCGAGCGAGAAGCAGTCGGCCTCCCTCTCCACCCGCCCGCCGGCCTCCCTCTCCTCCTGCCGGCCTCTCCTCCGCCATCGGCCTCTTCTCCGCCCACCGGCCTCTTCTCCGCCCGCCGGCCTCTTCTCCGCCGTCGCCGGTAGAAGCTAGGTCTCCTATCCTCGCCGCCCTCTCCGCCGCTCCTCTCTTCGCCGCCGGAAGCTGCTAGGACTTTGCCTCGGCCGCTGCTCCTCTTCCCTCAAGGTGCCCTCCCTGCCTTCTTCTTCTTCCTCTGCTCATCTTCCCTCAAGGTGCCGCCCTACTGTTGGGCATTTTTTTTTAAATTTATTTACTTCTTATGAGAATCAGTTTTAATTAGGGCTCATACACATATTGATGTCTAACACCTAAATGAATATCTAGTTAGTGTATTTTCCTAGTATCGTGAAAGATTCTCAATCGTGTGTATCAAATGGGATTCTTATATATATTCAGATCTTAATGTTATAAATGGAAGACTCGAATGTTATAAAATCCCATCAAAGTAGGTAGAAACAACTTATATATATTCAGATCTTAATAATTCCATTAAGTGCACATTATCTTACTCAGGAAAAGTATGTGTATAATGTAGGATTAGTTCCATATAATGGTTCTATTTTAGTAAGCACCTAGAAACCCATCCAAGATTTACTCATTAGGAGCATTTCCTCATTTGTTCTCTAAGTACATTTGTAGACTTCTTTTCAAGCTATCATGTCTACCACAATAAAGTTGGTTATGACAAGCAATAAAAGGTTAACTGATGTTATACAACTTTTTCTGAAAATATATAACATCGTTATATGTACTTACACTTTGTTAATACTAATATTGTGCAGTCTCTGTCCATCCATAACAGTCACTATGAACTGGGCCTCTATGTCAATGTTAACGTTCCCTATTGAAGAACAATTGGACATCATCCTAGATGATCGTTCCTTAAACCAATTGGTCATACCCAAACATTGGCGTTTTCTAAAAGGAAGACACTACATGCCTGGTAAAGTGACCCTAACTTTTGGTAATTATTCACATGTTATCGAGGTTGAGTATGATTTGGCGGGAAATCTTGTATCAAAATCCGGTTGGCGTGATTGGATTGGAGAGCTGCATGTGGTCCGTTGGAACAGGATTTTTCTCCGTCCAGTTGGCGATAATTCCATCAAAGTTTGGATAACCAACAGCAACTGCAAGACCCCCGATCATCTTCTGCGGTATGAGCGCACGGCGTCGCATATCAGCTCGGACAAATCTGAATCTGAGGCCCCTGTCAGTTCAAATTCGTCTAAATATAGTGAGGAGCTTCGTGACACAGCTTCATCATCAAAAAGAAGTTACTGATGCATGCGGGACCATGTTGGTGTAGTATTTAGTTGTCTATCTATCTAGACTTGTCTGTAGTAATAGTTTTTTTAATTATGCGCATGTTTAGGGGTACACCAACCCCTTTGTTTAGTTATTGTTATAACTGAAGTGTGTGTTCCCATGAATGGAACTGAAAGTTGCTACATGAATGCTTATAACTGAAGTGTGTGTTCCCATGAATGTTCCCATTTGCATGATTACACTACTATTTTCTCATATTGTTTAGTCTATTTTAATATGACATACTTGCTTATATCTTGCTTAATGATGAACTGTAATGCACACATGTGACATGCTTGGAATGTAAATGATGAACTTTTCCCTAAATTGCCAATCATGCTTTTAAAGACATCAATAATCACCCTAAATTGAAGAACTAGGATTTTAGGTATAAGAATGACAATACATTATTTGTTGGCCTAGAAACCCGTCCAAGATTTACTCATTAGGAGTAAATCTTGGATAGTCCCCAGTTTGGGACTATTCTTGAACACCTAATCTCACTTAGGATGTAAGTGTATAATGTGTATTGGGTTTTCAAGAAAATTTTGGCAGCATTTCCCCGTTTGTTCTCTAAGTACATATGTACTTGGAAAACAGCGGGGAAATGCTGCCGAAATTTTCTTGAAAACCCAATACACATTATACACTTACTAGTGAGATTAGGTGTTCAAGAATGGATAGGTGGTACACATTTATTATATATAATAATGACATCACATGTATTTGTTAACCCTAGACCCTAATCTTGTCCTAATATATACTTGTTTTCTCTTTGATCATAGAATGGATAGATCATGGATGTCCATTCGCAATCGCTGCACCCCAGAGTTTATTTCTGGTCTTCACCAGTTCATTAAATTTGCCGAGGAACATAGGAAACAACCTGGAGATAGGTTCTACTGTCCATGTAGACATTGCGGTAACAACTTGAAAGTCAACACTGGTGACGAAATCATGACTCATGTCATGTGCAACGGGATTATACAAGGCTATACAGAATGACTCATGTCATGTGCAAACCCGAAACCAGTGGATGTCGATAGCAGTGCTTGTATGGAAGAAGAAATTGCCTACAATGATGTAGATGTGAATGAACCAGTTCCAGTAGACATCGTTGATGCGATGCTGGATAGTTGTGGGGTAGAGCACACCGATCCACCTCCCATTATTAGAAACATTGTGCATGATGCTGAGATGCCGTTATACACAGGTTGTACTAAGTTTACGAAGCTTAACGCTGTGTTGAGATTGTATAAGTTGAAATCTAACAATAGATGGAGCGACAAAAGCTTCACGTCATTGCTGTCTTTGTTGAAAGAAATGCTTCTTGAAGGAAACGAGCTGCCAATCTCAACATACCAGGTAAAGAAATTTTTGTGCCCAATGGGAATGGATGCCAAGAAGATACACACATGCCCTAATGATTGTGTATTATTTCAAAAGGACTATGCAGATTTGAAAGATTGTCCAAAATGTGGTGCGTCACGGTATAAATTGACGACTTCGGGGGAGTCCAAAACTGGTCCTGCCAAGGTGATGTGGTATCTACCTATAATATCACGGTTTCAACGCTTGTTTGCCAATCCGATAGATGCGAAGAATTTGAGGTGGCATGCAGATGTTAAGAAAATTAATGATGGGATCCTATGACATGCGTCTGATTCCCCACAGTGGAAGAAGATTGATGTATTGTACCCTGAATTTGGTGAAGAAGTCAGGAATCTAAGACTTGGGCTTTGTACAGACGGGATGAATCCGTACGGAACATTGAGCAGCCAACATAGCACTTGGCCAGTCATAAATGTTATATACAATCTTCCTCCCTGGCTGTGTATGAAAAATAAGTACGTAATGTTGTCGTTGTTGATATCGGGCCCTAAACAACCTGGAAATGACATCGATGTTTATCTTGAACCTCTAATTGATGACTTAAAGAAACTCTGGGGTGAAGGTGTGATGACCTATGATGCTTCACGAAGAGAGACATTTGGTTTGCATGCTATGTTGTTTTGCACTATTAATGACTTTCCAACATATGGGAATTTGTCTGGATATAGTGTCAAAGGAGCTAAAGCGTGTCCTATATGTGAAGAGAACATTGATTCAACAAGACTAAAACATGGCGGTAAGAATGTATATCTCGGTCATTGAAGGTTTCTTCCAAAATTCCATCCGTATCGTAGGAAGCGCAAAGCATTCAATGGATTGAATGAGGAACGCAGTGTACCTAAACCTATACCAGGGGAGGTTGTTTATGAAAGAATAAAAGACTTTGTCAATGAATTTGGTAAGAGATCACAAGGTACTACACGGAGTGACAATTCTTCATTCAAGAAGAAGTCAATATTTTGGGATCTTCCTTATTGGAGTTCTTTGACAGTCAGACATTGTATCTATGTAATGCATGTTGAGAAAAATGTCTGTGATAGCATCATTGGTACTCTGTTAAATATACCAGTAAGACTAAAGATGGGATAAAATCCAGACTGGACCTACGTGAAATGGGAATAAGGTCAGAATTAACAGAAATACGTGAAATGGGTAGTAAAAAAACATACTTACCTCCCGCATGTTACACATTGTCTAGAAAAGAGAAGAAAGCTTTTTGTGAATGCTTGATAAATGTTAAGGTGCAAAATGGTTACTCATCCAACATCCATAGATTGGTATCAATGAAAGATCTGAAGTTGATAGGACTTAGATCTCATGATTGTCACACTCTAATGCAACAAATATTGCCCGTGGAAATTCGATCTATATTGCTGAAGCATGTAAGGTTTGCAATCACCAGACTTTGTTTCTTTTTCAACAGTCTCTGCAGCAAAGTTATTGACCCTGAGACTCTCGATAATTTGCAAAGAGAAGTGGTTGTTACCCTATGTCAGCTTGAGATGTATTTACCTCCTTCGTTCTTTGATATCATGGTACATCTTATTGTCCACTTGACTAGGGAAGTGAAAATCTTGGGCCCGGTTTTCTTGCATTGGATGTATCCCTTTGAACGATACATGAGCATTTTTAAAGGTGATGTTCGAAACCGTTATCGGCCTGAAGGGAGTATTATTGAAGGTTATGTGGCGAGAGAGTTTATGGATTTCTGCAATGACTTTCTCAATGGTAATGACACTCCTGATAATGACAAGAATATTGACGAGCTATTTGGTAAAGGAATTTTGGGATCACGTGTGAAAGTAATCAGCCGTGAGCAGTTGGAACAAGGTCATTTGTATATTTTACACAACATTGACAAAGTGAACGTTTATATCGAGGAACATACCAATTTCATCAAAAGACAATATCCTCGAGCCAATACAATGTGGCTTGCTAGAGAGCATAACAAGACTTTTATTAAGTGGTTTGAAGATAAAGTCTTACATCAACTATCTCAAACACTAGATGATATTACTGAAACTATCAAATGCATCGCCTTTAAACCAAAGTTGACTGTTATGTCTTATGAAGGGTATGACATTAATGGATTCACATATTACACAAAGCGCCAAGATGATAAGAGTGTCGTCCAAAACAGTGGGGTCACCCTTCAAGCATCGACTATGTTTTTTGAAAGTGCAAAGGATAAGAGTCCACGTGAAGCTAAAATGTCATATTACGGTGTCATTGAAGAGATATGGGAATTTGACTACATAGATTTCAGAATTCCGCTCTTCAAATGTAATTGGGTTGATAACACCAAAGGAGTTATAGTGGATGAATTGGGTTTCACTTTAGTGAACTTTGAAAAGATTGGCAAGAAGGCTGAACCATTCATATTGGCATCACAGGCGAAACAAGTATTTTATATCGATGATCCTGCAAATGATAAATGGTCGGTTGTTCTTCATGGTAAAAGACAGTTCATTGAAGATCCTATAGATGAAGAAGAGTACTATGATAAATATGATGACTCCAGTCCATTCTCAGTTGGGTTGCCAACTCTAGAAAATATTGAAGCTAATGATGACTTATATGTGCGCGGAGATCACAATGAAGGATTGTTAATTGATAAAAGATCACAATTTTAGAGGCATGCATGTTTATATTTTTTTATTGAAGCTAAATGTTTACTTTTTTAATATCAATATCATTTTCTGATTTGATGTTTCATTATCTTCTAGTTAATACAAATGCTAAACATTGTGGGAGGGTGCTAAAGAACTATAGGACCAATATCACCCGAGATTACATACGCGATGCTGAGAGTATGTTCTTGATCTATTCCAATTCTAGACATTGATCAGTATTTCACTAACTCTACACTAATAATTTTTGTTTGTATTCTCTTTGAAAAATAAATATAGGAAGAAGGCTATGCAGGACGGACATGACATAGCTATGCATGATATGCAGGAAGAAGCCCCAATGAAGAGAAGCAGGATACAGATACAATATATAAAGTGCAACACACACAAGTGGTTCAAATTCATATAACAACATGACAGACTAACACATATATAGTGCATAACAACAACAGCTCCGAATTTACATACAACACTAACTTAGTACATATATAGTGGACTAAGGTGACGATACCACCTGCTAAAATAGGTTACCGACTACATGTTATGACTGGGAGGTCGTGATTCAGCAACGTATGCATTAGCAGGAGGACAAACAGATCACCATATGAGGACAAACATATGGTGATCTGTTTGTCCTCCTGCTAATGCATACTGTTGCTGAATCACGACCTCCCAGTCGTAACATGTAGTTTTCGGTAACCTGTTTTACCAGGTGGGATCGTCAGCTTATAAGTCCCACTATATATGTACTAAGCTAGTGTTGTATGTAAATTCGACGCTGCTCTTGTTATGTACTATATATGTGTTAGTCTGTCATGTTGTATGGACATCGATTGTATTGCTCAGGTATTATATAGTCTCATTAGTTAATATGAAATATATCAATCTTATTTATAGCTCATTAATTATATATATACATCATTCTCTTTATAGGTGTTTAAAGCTGACCCCACCACAGGAACAGACTTACCAGATGTACATACTCCCTATACGATGGGAGAATTAAATGAAGTAAGAGAAGAATGGGCAACAACCATACAAATAGTGGGGATTTTGTAAATGAATTTCTGAATTATAATATGTGTGAATGTTTCTACATGTCTAGATGTTTCTACATGTGTCTGAGTGAAAATGAATGAAAGTGTTGGTTACTATATGAATGTTTCTACATGTGTGAATGTGAATGAATGGAACTACAAATTTCTAGCTACATGAATGTTTCAAAATGTGTGAAAATAAAATGGAACTGCAGGTTGTATTGCTAAATGCATGTGTGAATATTTTTGTTGTTCAATTTGCAGGTTTGTGGCCTGTTGTTGGCTGATATCAATGGATGTCGTAAAACCTGCAGTTCAGTTAACTGAACTGCAGGTTTCTCATCCTGCGACCAGCCACAGCAGGTCTGTAAAAAAAAAAAACAATAAGCGTCAGTTATTTAGATATAACCGGCACCTATTTCCTGTGGCGCGAACATATATGGTGTCGGTTTCTTAATACAAACCGACACTGATAGTGCCCAAGCTGGCGCCAATAACAGGCGTCGGTAATTGTAAACAACCGACACATAACTTTACAGTGTCAGTTATTTAAATGTAACCGACACATATTCTTTTGGCGCGAAGACATATTTCGTCGGTTGTTGGCTTATAACCGACATTGATAGCGCCCAAGATGGCGCCCTTTCTGTGGCGCGAAGGGTTTGGGCGTCGGTTTCTTATCTAATAACCGACGCCTATAGTCCCCTGATGGCGCATTTTCGGTCACGCGCGAAGAGTTTGGGTGTCGGCTCTGGAACCGACGTGTAATGGGTGACCTTTTAGTGTCGCCCACATAGGCGTCGCTCGGAAACTGACACTAAAGGCCATAAATAACCGACACTAAAGGTAGGTTCTGTAGTAGTGCCGATAGCCTATAAAACCACCCCTCTATGTCGCCTCTACCTTCCTTTTCCTTTAACCCTAATTTTTCCGACCCTCGTTGCCACCTGAGATCTCTACTTGATCTCCAAATCCTAGTGGTGCTGCCGCGCTGCCTCTGGGTCGATCTCCTCCGCCTCGCCCTTTTCCTCAAAACCTTTGCCTCACTTGGTACCACGAGGTCACAGGGACCTTGGGTGGCATCTTTTCTGCCCTCGCGGGAGCCTGCTTCCCCCTTTTCCTACTTGGCTCTAGTGAGCTTCTCTGCCGCATTTTTTCACGATCTAAAGCTTGCTCGCATGAGGAAGCACTGACCAGACCGGGACCCAGGGCGCCAGGTGGACCACTGGCCGATCACCACATCAACCAGGTTTGTGGGTCAACAAAGACTGAAGAAGGGCCACTCACACAGATAGGCCAATCATCAATCGCCACATCAGCAACCCGAGATCAAACTCACAAGACCTTGGATTAACCTGGGCCGTCGATCCAGTAGGATCTGACCGTTGATCAAGGTAAGATCCTCTTCTTCTTTTTCTTTTTATTTAAGAAAATGGTTTATCTTAAGAAAATCATAGAAAATTCTAGGATTAGCAGAAAATATCGAACCTATATACTATTTTGATCAGAAAATTATTCTATATCCAAATAAAATGTTACCAGGACCTAGATCCGTTGCCTTTTTAAAAAATAGTTGCCTAAAGCCTAAATAACTTCCTTAATTATAATTAATTGTTGATAATAGTTTTCCTTGATAATATCTGACTGTCTACAATATATTTAACCCTAGATGAAAACCTATTTTCTAAATAACTCGAAACAATAGTCTGAGTTGATAAATGATGAAATTATTAGAAGAAACCCTAAATCTAGTTCTCTCTCTCCAAATCAAATAAAATGTACATCTTTATATTAAATCTAGTATTATTATATGATGTTTAGTGACCATGATTGGTCCTGAACCCTTAAATGAACCCTGATGTTATGTATGATTAATATGTTTAGGGTTGCTTTTCCCTTTTTTGAAACCCTACTTTATGGAAATCTTCTAATTGATTAATTAAATATTATATTTTAATCAAAATAGTATATGATGGATCAGACCTGATGCTATCTCTAAACCCAATTAAAATATGGAAAATCCCTAATCTGAATTAGATAACATAAAAGGAATAATAATTAAGAACATTTCTTAGTCTTAGTCACATGGACCAATTGTGATGTTGTACCCTTGCTTTCCCTTGTAGGGTGACTCATTTCTTGATTAATTCAAATCCTTGGATATCTAATCTAATCAAGCAGGTATGTGGTCTTATAAGTATAAGACTAGATTTCTGGTTGCCTATGCTATGCAATATCTTGAATGCTCATAATTGGATATGATTTCTTGGTTGTACTAGTATGAGTTATACTTCGCCAAATTTAAGAGAAACATAAATGATTATGATGGGTTGTAGCTACTAGAGCACATAGCCTGGTGTGGATGTATGTTGCCTAACATGGATGTATGATTCCTTGGCCCATGTTAGATGTATGATGATATTCTATTGCCCACACTAGATGTAAGTCAAGTGCAATAGGTGTAGTACAACCACATCAAAATGAATTTAACAAAAATGGTGTTTACTTGATTTTTGCCTTAAGAAATGGTTTTATCTCTCTTTCCTTCTTTTTCAAATAATTTCCTTTATGTAACCTTTTTAGTGTAACTTTTTACCACGTACCAACTTTGTTGATGTTTATGTTTCTCGTATTTTCTAGGTGCAAGGAACAATTGACAACAAAGTGAAATGCATGCTCAAAGTACCTGAAGGCATAAAATAATAAACATGGAGGATATATATTAGATAGATCTTTTCCTCTTATCTCATTTCTTACTAGATGTTAGTTTATTTCTTTTTCTAGTTGATGTTGAGGATGAGTGAGATCCTATGTAATAAAGTTATCTTTCTCTAGAACAATATTTTCTCTCCATATGTAATGAGTTTATTCTATCTATATGAATGAATGTTTGTGTGGCATTATATGATGATGTGGACTTGATCTTAGCTAAATCTCTATTTTTAGTTGACTACCTTAATCTCTTATATTTTCCCTTTTGACATCTATAGATATGAGTGCACACATATCTGTGAATGTCACTATGGAAAGTATATAGAAATTGGGGGACGTCACAGTTGGTATCAGAGCCAATGTTCACACATCAAGTCACATGATCTTCATTCTCCCTATTTTGAGTCTAGGGTAGTCCTTGAGTTAGGGATGTGAAGGGAGGAGGTGCCTAGGATCGCATCTGCCATGGGTCTGACTAAAGTCTCCGAGCCACTTAGCTTGGTAATCACGAGGCTACCTTTATGGCAGTATAAGTCTACCTGGACAATATCCTAAGTGTCCCCTATTCTTGGGCGTACCTTAATTTAGGAACCTTCTCATCTATAGATTTTCCCTCTCACCTCTTCTATAGGAAAAAAAATTCTCCCTCTCGTCTATGTTTTAAAATAAATTTTCCCTCTTACCTCTGTTATAAGGTTAGGAAGGAGTCTCTCTATTTAGAAAGTCCTAAGGATCGACTGATAAGGATTTTAGGATATCCTCCATAAATCATAACATTCAGAACATTAATTATTGACTATCTCTCGTGGTTACTACAACCAAAGATGACAATAGTTGTTAGAGGAACTGATTCTCAGTTGTCTGTGTTGTACTCTATGAAGCCCCCAATACCCCTCTTTTTATAGTAGATGCCAAGGTCAAAGTTCCCAGTTGCTATCTGATGTGGGATTAATGTACAGAAGTGGAAAGGACTAGAAGAACTCCAATTTTCGCAAAAATTCTAGAAGTTGCACAACCTACGACAACCAAAATGGTCATTTGGAAGCCAAATGGTCATTTGGCACACGAGATAGTCGTCTCGCACTTTGAGATGATAGTTTCATAGTTTACAGTTGTGCACAAATTTGGCAAATCAATTCCCATCAATGTTAGACATTGATTTCCATGTGCAACAAGTATTTCTCAAGTGAAACAAATAGGGAAACAACTAGAACCTTTTGTGACCAAACTAAACCATCTTTCCAATGCGAGACGGTCATCTCGATTCACCTAGATAGTCATCTGGTGATCTGAGTCGAGCACGCTTGTTCGGGTTAGTTTGTTCCATTGCCAATCTCAATTCACAGGCAGGAATGATACCCAGACGTCTATCTCAGCAATTGAGATGACCATTTGGCACTCTAGATGGCCGTCTCAACACTTGAGATGGGCATTTGGCAGTGTTGTCAGCCTATTTGTTGCCTGAATCAAATGACTAAACACTTTAGCACTTAATTCAACTGCCATTCATGATATGAACTCCTCTTCTAGGTCAAGACCTATGTGTGTGACCCTAGAGGTCCCATATTACGTTGATAGTGAGTGTCCATAACAACTTATGACATCACAAGAAAAGAGCAGTGCCAAGTTGCACATCATTGCTACCCAAGTAAATGGAAAAGTTGGAGAACAACTTCAACCAACAATCTGTGTATGGTGTTGTAGTGTTTGTATAGTTCCTTTGTCACAGATGTCCAGATTGAACTAGAGGCATGGAGAAGTCACCCTCTTTATTATTCAATCCTTTTCTTGAACCAAGAGCAGATTGTCTGATATATATGTAAGTTCAATATAACATATTGACTCACATGTGTACTGCCATGCTTTTCTCAGTCTTGCTTATCAAGAGGCCTAGGACATCACAATCTAGTAGGAGGGGCAAATCCCATATCTATCACTCATAGTCAATCCCCATGTGTCAAAGCCACCCATTCATCATTGTTATAATAACCCATGTTTCAGGACTACATTTGATGATGTCAAAATGTACCCAACAACATATGTTGAGTGTAGTGATTTTAGGTCTAAAAGCCACAACCACCACCATCACTATGAGAGATGACTATGACTTCCATGATGATGGCTTCCATGTGTCACTCTCATGGTGGGTCTGTCCGATATACTATTCTCGAACATGAATATGAGTGATTGGTTTGATATTTCCATATCATGACTAATGAGACTCAGTCATCAACTAACACTCTAATCCTATGTGTTATTTTTGTTTATCAACCTTCCCCATTAACAACTGATCACGGACATAATGATAATATATATATGTACTCTTAACATATGTATGATCTCATTTCTCAGGTCCTCAACCTGAAGACATACGTCATTGAGTAATATTAATCTCTAGACATTTATTATGTTATTTTGTTATCTCATAACTAAACAAATAGAATAAATTGGAAGCTTGCCTTTTATTAATAATCAAATCATTTTTACATGATATGCCAGTACAATCATCACATGATTGGCTCTCTGGGAATACATAAAAAACAAACTCCCACTTGCACTTAGACCAATCACCCACAAATCTAGTTATGAGTGACCTTACATGACCATCAAGCTTCTATTATGAAAGTGCTTTAGCAAAGGGATTAGCAATGTTGTTCTTAGTTGGTACTTTGAAAATCTTATCATCTCCTCATTATACAATTTCTCATATGAGATCATACCCCCTTTGTATATGCTTTGAGCGCTGATGCGATCTGGGTTCCTTAGCTTGCACAATAGCTCCATTGTTGTTGTAATATAGCTTGATTGTCTCACTAATGCTAGGAACGACCCCAAGTTCTGTGATGAGCTTCTTGATCCATACAACCTCCTTTACTACACTTGATGTAGCAATATACTCAGCCTTTGTTATAGAATCATCAATTGTTTCTTGCTTGGAACTCTGCCAGATGACAACTCCATTGTCGAGGCAAAACACAAATCCCAATTGTGATTTGTAATCATCTTGATCAATTTGGAAGCTCATGTCAGTGTAACCTTTTACCACCAATTCTTCCTTTCCACCATAGAGCAAGAACTAATCCTTAGTCCTTCTCAAGTACTTAAGGATGTTCTTCAAGATGTTCTTCACGTCTATCTAGTGAGCATCACCTAGATCTGATTGATATCTTCTCATCATGGTCAAGGCATACAAGACGTCTAGACGGGTACATAACATTGCATACATGATTGATCCAATTGTCGATACATATGGAATCACACTCATGTTTTCCCTTTCTTCACAAGAATTGGGACATTGAGATCTAGAGATGGGGACACCATGACGTGCATGTAGGTTTCCTCACTTTGAGTTCTCCATGCTGAGCCACTTCAACACTTTGTCAATGTATGTGCTCTGACTTAGTCTGAGAAGTCTTCTGGATCTATCTCTATAGATCTTTATCCCCAATATGTAGAATGCTTCTCCCAAGTCTTTCATAGAGAATGTATTTCCAAGCTAAGTCTTTACCTTTTGTAAAGTAGGGATGTCATTCCCCATCAATAGTATGTCATCTACACACAATATGAGGAATGTCACTATGATCCCACTGACCTTCTTGTACACACAAGGTTCATCTTTATTTTGAGCAAAGCCAAACCCTTTGACTATCTCATCAAAATGAAGATTCCAACTCTGAGATGCTTGCTTCAATCCATAGAT
Source organism: Alisma plantago-aquatica (assembly GCA_963693085.1). NCBI lineage: Eukaryota > Viridiplantae > Streptophyta > Magnoliopsida > Alismatales > Alismataceae > Alisma > Alisma plantago-aquatica. The sequence continues at coordinate 630,365,523 of OY856412.1, read as the reverse complement.
TGACCTTTGTAGCTTACAAACTTTATTAGAAAACTGTGATCTATAAACCCCTCAGGTTGTGTCATGTACACATCCTCAACAAGATTCTCATTAAGGAATTCAGTTTTAACATCCATTTGCCAAAATCTCATAGTCATGATAAGCTACAATAGCAAGCATGATCTTGATGGATTTAGCCATGGCCACTGGAGAAAAGATTTCATCATAGTCAACACCTTGAACTTGTCTAAAACCCTTTGCAACCAATTTTCCCTTATAGTTTTGGACCTTTCCATCCATGTCATTCTTCTTCTTGAAGACCCACTTGTGCCCTATGGGTTTTACCCCCTCAGGTGGATCCATCAAAGTCCATACTTTGTTGGTATACATGGATTCCATCTCAGATCTCATGGCCTCAATCCATTTATTAGACTTGGGTCCCTCAATAACATCTTTATAGGATATTGGCTCATCATGTATGACCAATTCACTGCCTTTCTGAGTCACAAGATATACAAATCTCTCATGTTTAAGATGTGTTGTATTAGATCTATGAGGTTCCTATGTCACCTAAGGAATTTGAGTCTCCACAACACTTTGTAATTCTCTAAGTTCATATGGTTCATCTATCGGTTCCGTGTTATCTTGTTGGTCTCAAAATTCTTTGAGTTCCACTTCCCTCCCATAAATTCCTTTGGAAATGAATTTATTTTCAAGAAATACAACATTTTTGGCAACAACTATCTTGTTTTCAGTTAGGTGGAATAAGTAGTATCCTCTTGTCTCTTTGGGATATCCAACAAAATAACATTTATCAGACTTAAGGCCAAGCTTTTTAGGAAACATTTTCCTAAAATAAGCTTCACATCCCCAAATCTTCATAAAAGACACCTCAGGACGTTTCCCATACCATATCTCATATGGTGTCTTTTAAACTGATTTAGATGATAAACAGTTAAGTGTAAACGTGGAGGTTTCAAGAGCATAACCCCAGAAGAAAGTCAGAAGATTAGCAAACTCATCATTGATCGCACCATATCTTACAATGTGTGATTTCTTCTTTCTGATACACCATTATGCTATGGTGTTCCAGCTGGAGTCCACTGGGATACAATCCCATGGGATCTTAGAAGGTCCTCAAACTCTCGTCTTAAGTATTCTCCACCTCAATCGAAACAAAGTGCCTTAATAATTTTTCCAAGCTAGTATTGTACTTTATTCATAAACTCTCTAAACTTTTAAAGAGTTTCTGACTTGTGTCTCATGAGGTAGACATAGCCATACCTAATGAAGTCATCAGTAAAGGTAATGAAGTACTTGTACCCACCTCTAGCATTTGTTATAAAAGGGACACATACATCAGTATGTATGAGTCCTAATAGATCACTAGCCCTTCCACTCTTTCCAGTAAAGGGAGTCTTGGTCATCTTGTTGGAGTCTTGGTCATCTTGTCCAACAAATAAGATTCACATGTCTCTATTGATTCAAGATCAAAAGAGTCCAGATAACCACCCTTATGGAGTCTGGATATGTATTTCTCATTTATGTGCCCCAGACGACAATGCCAAAGGTATGTTTGGTTTGAGTCATTGACATTTTGTGTTTTGGTATTTAAGTTATATACACTTGTCTCTATATCTATCAAGTATAGACCATAAGACATAGGGGCACTTCCATAAAAGTTCTGATCTTTACTAACAAAACATCTTCCATTCTTTATAAGAAATTTGAAACCATTCTTGTCTAAAGAAGATACATATATGATGTTTCTATTAATGGCAAGTACATAATAGGAGTTCTCTAACTATATTACAATCCCACTAGGTAGAGATAACTCATAGGTCTCAACTGCAATGGCCGCAACTATTGTGTCATTTGCAACACGCAGTTCAACCTCACCTTTCTCTAAAGGTCTACTTATTTTGAGATCCTTCACATTTGAGCAAATGTGTGATCCACATATGGTATCTAGTACCCATGATGAGGAAGTAGTGAGTTTAACCTCAATAATGTATACACTCCCTTTCTTCCTAGGTTCCCTTATCCATCTCCAAATTTTGAGTGCTTAAGACTTAGACCTTAGCTTAGCCACGTAATGCTTATTGGGCTTGCCTTTTTCCTTGGACTCAACTTCATTGATCATCATCATAGATTTGTCCTTCTTCATTTGTGCTTTGACACAAATCAAGATGTCAAGAAACTCTGACAGCAATCTAGCCATGTTACTCAAGCAGTAACACTCAATAAACTGGATATATGATTTAGGAAAAGATTTCAAAATCATATCCATGACCAACTCTTGACCTAAAGTAAATCTCAATCTCTCAAGATTCTTCATATGTCCAATCATATTGAGAACATGAGGATCTACTCAATATCCTTCTGTCAATTTGCACTCAAACAGAGCTTTAGAGACATTATACCTTTCATGTTTATCATGTTGTTTATGCAACTCATAGTTCATAGAGCCCGACATTTGGTTCTTGATGTTCACAACATCATTGGCATGCTTCAAAGAAGCATCCATGTTAGTCTTAGGAAAATTTCAAGTGGGTATTGGCACTGTTATTTAAAGATCATGTCGAATACTTCTCAAGGTCCTGAACCAGTTATGGCAATAAATTTCATTTAATTCATCCAATCACAATGCGGATTTGTTTATCATTTGATTCTATAAGAGAAAATTTGCATTTGTAAAAAACCCTTTTGATTTGATTTGATTTGATTTGATTTAAAAAGTCAATATTCATTTGGTCTTTAATTAATTATCACTCCCACTATTTTATTCAAATTGATAGCCCTCAATATCAATTCAGAATATTACATCGTATAATATTCTAGTGGGACAAGATCCTAATTTCATCCAAATCATTAGCCAGCTAGGGGTGTCACCCACAACTTGATTCTATCAGGTAGGAAACTTTTTCCAATTGTATCATATGCAACTTTTGATAGATGATATGCACAACTCTTTGCCATAATCATCTGGATGCCTCTAGGTGATTAATCAAATTAAGATCACCTAGTTAAGCCTGACCCATAAGCCAACATGATAGACTATGCACCCTGCTAGGGCACACCCACATATCTACCATCATACTTCTACAAGATAGATGGTGCACCACGCTAGGGCGTGCCCACGCTTGGTCGATCAAGCTTTTCATGTGTGCTACTTTATGGAAAGCATCTAAGACTTAATATTTAATTGATGCAGTTTGTTTTATAAGTATATACATATACTTTAACCAATCACCAGATATATAGAACGTATCATATACATGCTATATCCCACAATGAAAACATACAATAAATGAAAGAGATGGTTATGGCCAATCCTAATGTAATACCTTGGAGCCACAAAGAATTACGGTCATCTAGGTCTACATCACATGCAAAAACTTGTTGTTGATGGTGATCTATGCTTGCCAATTTGGGTTGATCAGTTCAACCTTTGAACTGATTGGCTCACCTCCTGGCTGGTTGTTAAGTCATCTCACTGGTTGTCTTATCCTTCTGTACACCATCAGTTGGCTCCTTCAGCCGATATGTCGGGCCCACCAAGTAATGAGTTCAACGTGTCCACCATGTCCTTCAATGTATTTCTTTTGGTTGACTCATCATCGGGTCACCTTCATCTTTGACATAACATGAAAGTAAACTATCCTTCTTTTACATGATTATAAGGAAACCTCGAGTTACATTTGAGGGGATTAAAGGTATAAGATAATTTGCTTTACATTGGGAAGATGAGATATAAGCTCTGTATGCAGTTCGAGATAAATGGATAAACCAACCACATACAACCATGCGTAGATAGGGTTAATTGGCCATAACCATGCTACACATCCATGTTTAAAACTTCTTTAGGGTGACGTGTGTAAATTGCACATATATATGTATATATATATTAGTTTGGGATTTATGTTGTATTAGATTTGACAAGATATTATTCTCATCGCTTGCAATAATAGAACGACAAAACTAAAATCCGATCATATCGATTATCTCGTAATATAGTAAATTGACGTTGGCTTTGATACCATTGTTGTGAAATATGGTATAGAGAATGTAGCGGAATTTAAAATTTTATTACCATATTCCCCATAAACAGTAGACCATGTCAATAACTATAATGCAGGAAGGATGGTTTATGGGATATACCTAGTCCTGGAGCAAGTACAACAATAATCCTCATCATTATAGATGTGCAACTCTAAATCCTAGTTGCACTAGGACACATCCAACTATTGCGCCTCCTAGTCTGCACCATGGATTGCAGCCATGAACATTATCTTATTCAGAAGCTCCTCTTATCACAAATTGATGGTTGACATTGTCCTCCAAGCGGTAAACAACGACTTCCTGCCTCTATGGTAGTCCACACGGACTGCCTGGAACTCTTGTCATCCTATTGGACTAGACAGGAAGGAGTTTTCCCTCCCGCTGGTGTACTAGTCACTAGCTTGCTCTCCCATCCTGACAACTCTCAATTGTTCTCTCCCTTGGCTATCCCTCCCTAGTCGGGTAGGACTTTCTTGGGATCCCTCGGTTACCACAACCAGAGAGGACAATAGTTGTTAGAGGAACTGATTCTCATTTTTTGTGTTATACTCTGGGAAGCCCCCAGTACCCCTCTATTTATAGTAGAGGCCTGGGTCATGGTTCCCAGTTGCTATCTGATGCGGGATTAATGTGTGGGAGTGGAAAGGACCAAAAGAACTCAAATTTTTGTAACAATTCTAGAAATTTCACAACCTGCAACAACTGAAATGGCCATTTGGCAAAGATAAAAGATTGTGTGGCATTCGATACAGTCATCTACCACTGTGAGATGGCCATTTTGTAGTTTCTAGTTGTGCACAAATTTGGCAAATCAATTCCCGTAAATATTAGACATTGATTTCCTTGTGAAACAAGTATTGCTCAAGCTAAATGAGCAGGGAAACAACTAGAACCTTCTCCGACTGAACTAAACCATCTTTCCCATGCAAGACGTTCATTTCGGTTCACCCAGATGGTCGTTTAGTGATGTGAGTCGAGCCTGTTTGGTTAGGTCGGTTCATTCCATTGCCAATTTCAACTCACAACCAGGCCTGATACCCAGATGCTCACCTTAACACTTGAGACGATGGTTTGGCACTCCAGACGGCTGTCTCAACACTTGATATGAGTGTTTGGTAGTGTTTTCTATCTGTTTGTTGCCTGAATCAAATGCCTAAATAGTTTAACTGTCATTCGAGATCTAAACTCCTTTAATAGGTCAAGACCTATGTGTGTGACCCTATAGGTCCCATATTATGTTGGAAGTGAGTCCATAACAACTTATGACATCACAAGCAAAGCGTGGTTCCTAGTCTCACATCTTTGCTACCAAAGTAAATGGAAAAGTTGGGGAACAACTTCAACCTATAGTATGTTTATGGTGTTTTAGTGTTTGTATAGTTCCTTTGTCACTGATGTCCAAATTTAACTAGAGACATGGAGAAGTCACCCTCATTATTATTCAATCCTTTTATTGAACAAAGAGCATACTGTCTAAGATATATGCAAGCCCAATATTGCATATTGACTCACATGTGCATGGACATGCTTTTCTCAATCTCTCTTATCAAGAGGCCTAGGACATCACACTCTAGTAGGAGGGAAAAATCCTATGTCTATCACTCACAGTCAATCCCCATGTGCTAAAGCTACCCAATCATCACTGTTATAAGAACCCATGTTGAGGATTATGTTTGATGATGTCAAAGTGTACCCAACGACATGTGTTGAGTGCAGTGATTCCAGGTCTAAGAACCACAACCACCACCATCACTATGAGAGCTGACTATGACTTCCATGATGATGTCTTCCATGTGTCAGTCTCATGGTGGGTATGTCTGATAGACTATTATCTAACATGTATCTTCATGATTGGTTTAATATCGCCATATCATGTCCAATGAGACTTAGTCATTAAGCAACTCACATTATGATCATATGTGTTATTGTTATCTATCAACCTTCCACAATAACAATGGATTAGGGACATAATGAGAATATATATATGTACTCTTAACATCCATATGATGTCATTTCTCAGGTCCTCAACCTGAAGACATACATCATTGAGTAATATTACTCTCTAGACATAATTATGTTATTTCATGATCATAACTGAACAAATAGATTAAATTGGAAGTTTTCCTTCTATTAATAATCAAATCATTTTTACATGATATTCCATTACAATCATCACATGATTAGCTCTCTGGGCATATATAAGCAACAAACTTCCAATTGCACTTGAGCCAATCACCCACAAATCTTATTCCAGTAACTATAGTTTTTGACATAAGTCCACAATTCATAAGTCATTTTTGGGAACGTCTGCATGTAGCAATGGGAACCCAACTGAGGTTCAACATAGCTTTCCATCTACAGACAGACAAACAGTCTAAAAGGACTATGCAGACTTTGGAGGATCTCTTGAGAGCATGTGTCTTATAGTTTCTAGGTAGTTGGGATATACACCTGAGTCTAATAGAGTTTTCCTATAATAATAGTTATCAGAGAAGCATGTATATGGCTCTTTATGAGGCTCTATATGAGAAACATTTTGGGTCTCCAATTGGTTGGTATGAGACCGGTGAATATAAATGTTTGGGTCTTGAGAAGATTAAAGTAATACAACAATAGTTGAGAGAAGCCCAGGATAGACAAAAGTGTTATGCAGACAATCATCATAGACCGCTTGAGTTCCAAGTGAGAGATAGAGTGTATCTAAAGGTTTCTCCTTGGAAAGGTGTGTTAAGATTTGGAAACAAGGGTAACTTGGCTCCTAGATTTATGGGACCATACCCTATCTTAGCTCTTGATGGAAAGGTGGCATACATGTTGGAGCTACCACCAGAGCTACATAGGTTAAATAATGTTTTTCACATTTCCATGCTAAGGGAGTGTCATCCAGGTATAGAGCAGACAATCCAACAATAGTGGTTGAGTTAGATGAGGATATCTCTTATGTTGAAGGTCCAGTGTTGATCCCAGATCAAAGAGTGAAAAAGTTGAAGAAGAAAGATATAGTTCTAGTAAAGGTTAAGTGGCATAATCATGGTGTAGAGTAATCCACATGGTATCTAGATGATGATATGTGTAGGAAGTACCATCTCTCATTCATAGGATTTCAGGGTGAAATCCTTGTTAGGGGTTTATAGTTGTCAGGCCCCTAAACTTGCTTAAAATGTTGAACAAGCTTAATTACCATAATTTAATGCTTATAACCTTAATATAACCTTGTTATATGATTTTTAATCATTATACAAGCTTAAATTTCAAATTTGGTCCTATTTGGACATTGTATGAATAAGTTATGCAATTTTATGTACATTTTGGACTTTTCCACAATTTACCCAATTAAGGGGTTTTATTTGCAAATTTTTCCATCCATTATGTTCCTTATATGTTTTATCATCATTTTTGAGCTTGTTGAGCCATGGGGTGCTCAATTGTACCTTGAATTGTAGGAGATTTCATTCTATATTGAATTAGGGTTTACCCCCCCATGGATGAGCCACCTTCAAGGCTATCAACTGATGGATTCACTTGCTTGGGCATCATCCGGTGGACAAATGTTAGTGTAACAGCCATTGGTCATCACCATTAGTCCCTAGGTCGATGGTTCAAGCTGGTTTGGTTCACTTATGGACATGATCAACTGATGGTTCACCGATCTTTAGATCTAAACCATGATCAAACGAAGGTAACATATGACCAACAGACGGTGGATGCCCTAGGAGAACATCAAATGATGGCCCAGAAGCCACAAACATCCGATGGACCTTCTTCTTGCTCGTCCATGCAAGGTTTAAGCCATGGACACATGGAGAGCTACTTGTACACCTCATGCTTCTTCTCAGCCTCATCCCCCAAGATTTATAGACTTATCCTTAGCCCCCAAAAACAAATATTTTTCTCTCAACTACTTCCATCCTACTAAGAGACTCATTCTCTCTCTATTCTTCTGTGGGAAACCTATCCATGGTAGAAGAAGAAGGTGATCTTCTTGGTAGAAGCATCTAGGGTTCCAATTTGCTTCCTCCTAGGGTTTTTGGAGCATCTTCTTCTTGAACTTGACCTAAACGAGTAAGTCATTCCTTCTTTCTTAAGTTTCCTTCTTTGTTCTTCTTCCTCCTACCTCTTTCCAAGTTGGAACCTTTCTTTTCCATGCTAGAAGTTTCTCTATAACTCAAGAACATATCTTATCTTGCTCTTTCTTCTAGGGTTTTGCTACCTTGTGGAGAAGGGTACCTATTTGACCGAGTTTAGATCTAAAACTTGGGTTTTGCTTGCCTTCTTTTCTCGAGATCCTTGATTCTAGAAGTCTGTTCTTATTAGTGTAGGCTAGTTTTATAAATTTCTTCACCTATATTGCTTACTCCACGCTTTTTTTGTTTATGTTCTTTTTCTTAAAAATGAAGATCCTTGCATATAGAAGCTATGCTTGCTAGGGTTTCAAATTTTATAGTGTTGCCTATTCTATTCCAGTTCTAAAACAAGCCTTTAAATAGGTTTACAACCTTCCTAAGGTAGAGGATGGTCTAGGACAAGTAAGTAGCTCAATTGATGGTGCTAAGCACCTAACAATCGATGGATTAAACTAGGGTTTTCAAGCCTTTTTCCTTCACTACTACATCACCCGAGGGTGACACCATGTCAACCGATGGTGACACCATGACAACCGATGGTGTCAACATGAAAACCGATGATGGTGACTGAGGGTGTCAATCGATGTTCACCCCTTGGGTCCAGTTTTGACTCAATCAGACTTAATGATAAATAGTTAGTGCCTTAATGGAGGTATAAACCAATGGTGGTAATAATGTAACATCCAATGGCGAGAAATGATAGTAGTAATGGTCCTATCAATCAATAGTGACCCAATATGTTAGAATTGATGGTGGATCAGGTCACCACAATCGATGGTGAGTCAAGCTCTTAAATGTAGCTTCAATTTAGGCCTAAATCAATGATCACTTGGTTCAATGGATCTAATGGTTGGACCTATACCCAAATTGATGACTTTGAACAATGAACCCGATCTAATGGATGATATTGCATGATTCAACATCTAATGGATTAGAGTGCCCATAGTGTCATATGTGGGTCCTAGTGATGAGAATTCGATGATACAATGCCTTTAATTAGCAGTCTTACCTTTGCCCTCATATGAATATATCTGATAAATCCCCACAACATGTAGATGTGTAACCTTAATGATATGTGGCTTGTTACACCAACTCTAAAACAATTGATTGATGGTGATTGGTTATAATTAGACCTCTTGAATGATTAATTTGTTAACATATTACACTCTTCTTGTGTTGAAACCACAATGTAATACCAATTGAATTTTATAGTGTCTTGCCATGTTTGACCTACGAGATACATATATGCTGATGATCTTTTGATCTTTGTTTAAGGCCTAGAATGATAATGATGATCTTGTAGAATGATAATGATGATCTTGTCAGAATTAATGTGATCGTCTTAATGACCTTTAGGCATGTTTGAGCCTTGATTGAGGTGATATCCTCTTCATGATCCAATAAGGTTGAAACCTTGGATCCTGTAATAAGTAATTGGTACCTTGTAATGGTATAATGACCAACATGGTCCATCAATTTGGAATGAATGATAGCATGTGGCAATGTGATCAAGATTTATACCTCAAACATTTTATATCTTCTGATGTTGCAATGTGTATACACTTGATAGAAATGAATTAGGGTTTGTATGTTCATTTGTTTGATGCAACCTTAATTCACCCAATTTGCAATAACTAATCAAGTGAAACCCTAATCATGTAGTGCCTTGTTCCGTAGATCCATCTTTAGTGTCAGAACTTTCTGGATGGTGAAATGAGTATTCCTAAGGGAAACTCAGAGCGCATACTATTGAGTATGTGGGGTGGCAAGATGATGATATATCCTTGTCATCCACAAATGCAGGTTATAAAGGATGGTTGTGGTCATACCTTAGATATTTAATGTGATTGAGGATAGTTTTGGTTGTACCTCAAATGAAAGGGTTTTTTATACCCTGGTTTCTAGTGTCATAACTTGTACCAAGTACAGACTAGTTGTTATTAGTTTTACTATATGTCATTGTTGGCAGTTTGACTAGTATGTCACTACAGTTTACTCATACTGGCCAAGGGGGAAGAGATCTTAGGATATTGCCACTCCTAGATCTTATACGGAACTGAATATCACTTCAAAGTGGTTAGTTGGACATTGAGTGGTACAAATCAAATTCTCCAGGTCATAATAAAATATGTAACACAAGCCGTGTAGTATTTTTGTTACGGTCAAATACATTTCACATTGGTTGAATTATCCCTTACCTTGCTTTTATACTACATAGTGTTTATAAGATGCTATCCTATATTATCTGAATAGTTATTTTTATTATTAAGTTTACTTGCTTAACTTGTTTAGTATGCTTAAACTATTTAATATTCTTAAATTTCTTATTTAATTCCCTATCAGCTCAGTTTATTTACTATTCATTAACCTATTATAATCAATATCTGTTGGAGAGAGTTATATCTCTTTTTGGGACTGTGTCTCACCGGTGGTCACCAAATCTTTTTAGGTGGTCGTAGACAGTCATGTTGTAGAAGAGAATCAGTCTGCATATCAATAGATTCAAAAGGTTGGTCAGCTGTAGATATATGTAGTAGAGTCCTAGTGTCATCCATGTACTCTAATGTCTGGGTATGGGAGGTGTTTTCTAGACAAGACACTTGTATTGACATGAAATTTTGATAGTATGCCAGTGTATGTATATATGGCATGAACATGTAAATGCTTCTTTTGTACACATGATGTGGTTGAGGCCATTGAGAACAGATGTAGATTCCTATCATAATATATGAGAATGGAAAATATGGACCTTTATGTATATGTTTCAGAATTTGTCCATGGTGTGAATTTTGGTTTTAATTATTCCACATTTTTAACCATGTGATTAATTTAGTAGTTGATCGTGTTTTGTGTTTTGAGTAATCTCATTTAGCGTGATGAGGTTTCACAAATACATATATAACACCTTATCAAGAAATATTGTAATTATTATAAACTCGATTGGACTCCCCAAGTCGGTGACCCAATGACCAATCAACAATAAAAAAAGGACATGTGATAGTGCATTCATCATCCTTCGTATAGTGAAATCTATCAAATACAATGTACCAGTGCATTCTCTTGATTTGGAAGGTTTTATTGAGTCATGGGAAGATACCATGGAGGTCATCCACGATCACCACTTATGTCAAGACTTGACTTTTCATTAATATTTAAGGGACCTTTAACCCCTAATTATATGACCTCCTAAAGTAACCTACCAACAGACTTTACTTAGATTTGTATAATTCAAACAATTGAATGATGGTGTGCAAGGTAAACTAGGGCAAGAACAATCCATGGATCAATCATCTACATTGTTGGAATCTTAGCAAAATCACTCCTAATAAAGTGAATATTCATTCCATGTTGGAACAAGATAATGATGAATCTATATCCAAAGTCCAAGCATTAGCTTCTATAGTCATTTTCAACTTTTTGAATTTTTTACAGAAGCACTGGCATCAGTCAATATGTAGAAGATTTGAATATTCTAATGCAGTGCCTAAAATACAACAGTGAGGATTTTATTGTATTTTACTAAGACAACATCCTTGTTATGAAAAAATGATCTCCTAGTCACATTAAAGGAAAGCTACTACAGGTTGTTGAACATTATGTCCTCCTATCAATCTTGGTTTCATCAAGATTTGGACAATGTATATATGTTTGGGCCCAATATGATGAATGATTTATATGCTAAAGACACTTCTAGGGGCGAAGATGTCTTAATACAGTGCCTTCAATTGAAAATGCCCAAATATATTTCCTTACCTATTCTTCATAACAATATTCAGACACTATTCACATTAATCTTTCGATAATGTTAAGCATTATTCTACCACATTTTTGATCATTTATTCAGCTTGGTGGGCCTCAAAAACTCCACCAGAGTAAGTAGTGAAATAACATGTCAAGTTAATATTTATTCTTGAGAGCCCATCACTCTTATACAAAAACATGGCAAGGGATATACCACTCACCATGGTAAAAAAAAAATGGAGAAAGATACAATCCTGGCACCACAACTCTCAACAATTATATCTATCTCATGATTACATATTTCATGACCTCTACTAGATGCATTTTGTATCTATATTTCAAATAAAGAGATGATTATCAAGCTAAAACCTATCATAGCATATGTTGGAATTATGCAATCTGGTTTTTGATCTCCATATGAGTAGACTTGTAACAAATACGTGCTTTTTGAAATCCCCCTTGTTTATATTTTCATCCTACTTTTCCACTTTGAGGACAAAGTGTATGATATGTGTGGGAGGATGTAACCAAGTGAGAGAGGTATAAATTATGTTTTTATTTTTCACTTTTCCATCATTTTTTTATTTTTAAAATTTTGTTTCTTACCTTACTATAGGCAAACTAAATACAATAAGTATGATTATCCAATGTTCCTAAAACTAGCTCTAAATTTATTTTGAAGCAATATTGTGCAAATCTTGTTCAGAGATAAAATGAGGTAGGATGCCTCTACATTTTTCAGTGACGAATGGTAATATTTTATACCATTCTCTTACCAATATATTACCATTATTACTAAATTAATTCTATCCCAAAAAACATCATCAAAAGATCTTTGCCTAGACTTAAAAAAAATTACAAATCATGTATTGTTCAAATAGCACACTCTTGGACAAAAAAAAATCTCATCCTCAGTTCCATAACTGTATTAAAAAATCCCAAACAGAGTGAGGACTAAACAAAGCAGAGTGTGAAAAAATCATGAGAGTTGTGCAAGATTAGAGGCAAAGAAATAATCTGAACAGTGTACAATTGTTCTCAAGAATGCATATATGTTGCTTTGGGTTATGTCTAAATCCAATAATACACACCCCAATTTTTTATGGTGGTAACTAAAGGCATCACAATCTATGGTAGTGTTATGTAGGATGTTCAATTGATGTGACTTTTACTACACATGAAAATTCATTAGGGATGAAATCAATAGAGTTTACCTAAAGCAACATACAATAATCACCACCCACAAGGGAACAAATCTTATCATAGAATAGCTTAGGATCAAACCCAAAGGAAAACATATTTAAGAATTTACTAATCAAAGTAATAGGTCAAGAACTAGTATTTATCATAAAAGGTTAATTGGTCATTATTCTAATTGTAGATAATTAAAATTCTAGATTAAGGTTGATTATAATATGATGAGAACACTAGTGTGGGATGGTTTTCTCCACTTCTACTAATCATTCATTCTATTATTGCATCATATTATGCATGAACATGTATATGTTGAGGCCATGAAAATACCCCTTTGAGAATTAGGATTAAAACCCAGATAGATATCACTTTAATCACGTTGTCGTGTTACCTAGAGATCATTCATATATCACCTAAGAAAATACCTATCTAAGGTTCTTATCAAGGGTTTAATAATGAATAATCAATATCCCAAATCTTGGGTTCAAGTTTCTCTACACTCAAGATCATGATAAGTAAGTAAACATATTGATCAGACAAGCATACAAGCATAAAACTATTGATTTCTAAACATATTACAATGCATACATAGTAGATTCATGTAAGAAAACAAAATTGGGAAGTAGGGCTACTCCCTCAACCTTGGAGAGGGGACTACTCCCTCATAGTAGCAACTATAGAAACAACATGGAAAAATATAGATGACATCATCATCCAAGAAGAAGAGGAAACCACAACCTTAGTATGAAGTGATGATTCTTCAAACTCTAGAATGAGGGCGTCCAGTGAGAAACAAGAGAACCTCCTAGATGTTCATTGGATATGAATAGGGAGTCACTAATCTCTCTTGCTTGCTATGGAGGTGGAGTAGGGGATGATGAATCGATGGTTGAGTGGGCACCTCGGTTCTAAATTCCTTAAAGATCAGAACTGTGGAGCTTTAGTGAAGCAGGGAATCTTGTCGACCGATAGATCAAAGAAGGTACCTGATGGGAGGGTTGATGGATTCTGGAGGTAGATGCTAGGGAGTGAAAATGGAAGCTTTAAAGGTGTAAGAGTAGATCCCTTTTCATAGCGGCAGTGGCCTTCCATTTATAGGTGGGGTCTATGGTTTGGAATCCTTCTCATCCACCATGGATACAATGGCTTGGTGATTGGAGGTAGACAAAGGGTCTCACTCCCCTTTAGTAGTGCCATTGGGGCTTTTCAATGGGCTAGAGTGTAGTAGTCTCGTTGATCATTGAGAATAGAAACTTTGTTTGGGGTCTTTCCACTCTTTGGGCCAGATTATAATCAGTTGATGAGTCTTCTTAGTGTTGGAATACTGTCGATTGATAGGTCTTCAAGAGGAAGGAATAGCGTCAATTGACTAGCAATGGGGAAGTTGAGGGTCCATCGGGTAAGAGTTTCCATTGATGTCATACTAGTAGAATAGTAGGGTGAGGGGGTCGATAGACTTATACCAGAATGCAACCCAGTCTGAGGGTTATTGCTATGGGTTGTCAGGGCTATGTTGACCGAACTTGTAACCAACAAAATATGGGTCAACAGTGTAGCCCACAAAACTTCTGTCCGACTAGTGGGACCATCACCTCTAGAAATCCTCACATGAAATGAAGTTCAAGCATTCAATGAAAACAAAGAATTTGAGTCAAAACATTATAAATTATCATTAAATTAATGCTACATGTAGGCAAGTTCCTTCTAAATTAAAATGATGGAAATGAATGCAAATTTGGAATAAAAATTCAACTACAACCAGGGAGTGTATGCATTCATCAACAAACATTGTTGTAAGCCAACTAGTTTAGACTGTAGGAATCACTTACTCACTAAACAAGTCCATCGTTGAATGACCCCAAAGGAAAGAAGGGGATATCCATCACACTTGACACCTAGGCTTATACTTTTCACCTTCCTTAGAAAAGAAGTGTGCATTAATAGACGATACATGAATAGTTATTCATACAAGCTAGTGAAGAATATCATTCAACTAAATTAAGTATCATTCATTTAAGAGGAATAATCATATAAGGAATGGGCAACCATCTTGATAAAAGGTTGGCATATAGACATTTGCAGTCTTCAATCATAATCCCCTTCTCATTTGTCTCAACATTTTGGCTCTAAAATTATCTAGAGGTCAATCCGGATTATAAGTTTTAGGGGGTTGATAACACCCAATTTTTTTGAATATTTCATGCCTTATTTTCCTAAAAATCAATCCAATTTATGCCCATAATAATTGTGTATTCATTATTTTGTAAGGCATGATTTTCAAAATGCTCTTTTTGTTGGTTTAAATTTCAAAATGTAGGAAATCAACTGTAAAAGAGTTAGGTCAATCAATCATACACCATCAACCTCCAGGTCAAATGACCTCTATTTGCACTCAAAGAGAGGCAATAGAAAAAACGAATGGTCAATCATCCTAATCAACAGTCTACAATCTACCAAAAATGATGATGATCAAGATCAAATCTTGATCAATTCCAGTCAAGGAACCTCATCAAAGCAATCAATCGAATAGTCCATGTTGATCAAGTTCAAATACCAATTGTCCCATTAGATCAAGAGATATAGATTAAACTAGATGGTTGATAGCCTCAATAACCATCACTTAGCATAAAGTTTGATAGAAAATTGAATCCATAACAATACATGTATCAAATCTACTTATTGAGACTAATGCATTGACGAAATGATATCGAGCCAACATATAAATAGTCAAAGTCCAACACTTGACCAGCACATAGACCAATCAGAATTGATACAACTTCGAGTTGTACCAATAAATAGGACCATATGAATTCACTTTCCAGGCATTTTGACTTGGACCAGAAGTAGAGACAACGCCACCTAAGTCAAAAACTAGAGTGATTGTGATCGACCATTTCCTTTTCCACTTAGTCTCTAGATGTACATAATTTACATATATTTTTTCTCACTCTTGAATGCACTTTCAATCCATCTTCTACCCCTATTTGCCTCTAATCATGCTAGATTTTCCACTTCATAGTATATTTACTTGTTTCATGTTTGTGATGACAAGTACAGTATGTTGACAAGGAAATAGGGTTATTCCAATCACAATTCAACTTTATTTGGATTCCCCAAAGGGTTGTAGAAATTTGAAGACATTTCTGAAGTTTCATACAGAGATACATTGTGTGGTTTACCAAACACAACGTGTGAATTGTAGGAAAAAGAACTCTTGCTCTAATATGAAGCACCGCAACGTATATGTCATCTAACTAATCATGTCTTCCCATTCAAGAATTTGTCAAAGCTCCATGTATTCCAACAATACAACCTGTCTTAAATGAATATGCCATGTTTTCTCAATCTATACTTGCTCATATTTACTCTACTTGTAGCAACACGACATGTCGACCAATCGACATGTCATTGATAACATCAATTTTTAGTCACTTTTCATAGTCTTTTTTCGTAGTTAAAATCATTAAAATTAATGTTTAGATGTTTATCTTTGTTCATTTTCACTTCCAATTTATCAAATACCAAGTTTTAATTAAGTTTGTTGATATTTGAAGAAATTCAATGCAAAAATTGCAAGATTTATGGGTAACCATAGACACTCTAAAATGATCTCTCAAGCTCAACGGGTTCCCGCTGACCATCGATCAAATAGATCGACAGTTCAACTTTTCCTAAAAAAGAATCAACAATGCCCTATCAAACTATCATCGACAGCCCCATCAAACTTTAACTATCAAGAGGAAGGGTCAACAAACTGATCGAGCAACCCTCTACAGTACCCTACCAATCCCTCATCGATAGTTTATCTCATAAACATGTACATCGATAGGTCCCCATCTTTTCAAATGCCTCAAACTATCATCAACAACCCTATCGATGATGTAGACCTCGATGCCTTCATCGAGAGATCAAATGTTGACCATCCTGTCGATAGATTTCTCATCGATCCTAGAAAGATCAACTTGCTCAAAGATTGATGATGACATGTCAGTTTGTGACTTCATCGACCATCAAGATCGATAGAAAGGAAGACGAAAGGTCGATGCCACATATACTAATCAGAGATCAATAGAAAGGAAGACTAAAGGTCGATGCCACGTGAACTAATAAGAGATTGATAAGGCACAAGTTAAATCCTATAAATAGGCCCTCAAGGTGTCACTTACAATAATCTTGGAATCTCTAATTCAACAAGCTGAAAGGTTGTCACCAAGTTCAAAGCCCAAGCATGAGTGCTATCGACCAGTCTAGATCGATCGAACTCTTGTTTGGTGGCTCAACTCACTTCCATCAACAGATTGATGGACCTGCTTCTATAAATCCTAGATAAGAAGAAGGAGTAGAGCCATCGAATTCTTGTATCGACCACTTGAGGTGTAGCGCAATAAACTACACGACGAGTTTAGTGCAAGGTATAGTACCACCTGAGGGTCTATCATATCCACTAGCATCATGACCAACCTCTGAAAGGTTGGTAGGTCGATCACTCGATCTACCTTTTTATCGACCTCTTTCCCTATTTTTCTTTATCATGACTTATTCAAGATGTAATTTATCTCTTTCTCATGCCATGTATGGCTAAACTCCATAACTTGGGTTGGGAGTATCCGTTAGGACCCCCAACCATGTAGTTGTTCATTCTTCTATTTTATGTCATATTTTATTACAAAATTTGTTTCTATACTCTTATTTTATTGCATCTCTTAATTATTAGCTGCCCTCTTTTGACGTTTGATATGAATATTATTTGAGAGAATAATTTCAATAAGATTTGGAGTATAGGTTAGCAACAAGACACGAGCGTGAGGAGGTGCTATAACAAAATTCATATGGTAATCCTTGGTCTTTTGGTTATTGTCTCGAGAGAGAGATACCTCTAGATAAAAATCTACTCAGATCCCGAGAGAAGGAAGGAGTAGATACCTTTTTATGTTTACAAAAGAAGGTAAGAATACATATATAATAGGAGTGAATGTTTTACATGGTTGGGGTTGGTCTAATTGGTGAAACCCAATCCTTGTTCCTTTTTATCATTATTTCATAATTTATCTTTAATTATTTTCTTTGATTTCCATAACTTAGATTTATTTCTTAATTAGTTAAACTTGTTCTTTAACTGGCATTTGATTCAATTAGACTAAGCTAAAGCTACTTCATTTTTATTCTATTATTCTCCTTATCCCTGTGTTTGACCCTGTATTACTACAAAACACTCTGTGTTGAGTTGTGGACATCTCTTATAGTCAGGTATAGATTTAAAGTCATATATCTTTGAATTGGACAAAAGCATGTACACTTTTGACTCATGAAAAAGAGCAATCAACTTTTAGCGTCGTTGTCTAGGACAATGTTCAGCCTTTTTATAATAAATTGTCTATTTGCAAATGTATCATTTACTTTTCCAGATTTGGACTCTGATCCATTCATTCTCTTTTCTTTAGTAGAAAACTATAATTTCCCTTCAACACTGGAGTTCCTTGCTGAATTTCTATAGGTGGATTTTCTCTACAACAATCCAATGGCTACACAACCGCCACTGGATGGCAATGCTCCTGAAAATAGGCCCTCACTCTAATCACTGGCTATTGGTCATGTCAATGAAAACAGGGAACCTATCGTCCTACCTTGCATACCCGTGGAAAATTTTGCATTAAAGCCTGCTTTCATCAACCTCATTCAACACCAGACTTTTGGAGTAATTTTTTCAAAGAAAATCCATATCATCGCATCAATACTTTTAAAAATCTCTATGACACCATCAAGGTGAACAGGGTCCCTCAAGACATCATCTAAATGAAGGGGGTTTGTTTCTCTCTAAAAGACAAAGCTCTGTAGTGGTACCTTTTGCAAAAAGGGATCACACATTCACAACAATTATCATAAGCATTCGTGAAAGATTTCTTCCCTATTGAGAAGACCCTCAGGTGTAAGCACAAGATCACATGTTTTAAGAAAAAACCCTTCGAGAGTCTTTATGATGCATGGGAGAGATATCAGGAATATCTGAGAGATTTCCCACAACATGTCTATGATGAATGTTTTATCATTACCACTTTCTATGAAGGCCTCACCTCCACAAAAAGGATATCACTAAGTGCAATAGTTGGGAGCAACTTTATGAAGCATGATGTTGAAGCCACTAAGGAGATCATCAACAATATGGCTGCACTTCAAGAAGGATGAGATTACGATAGAAGTTCTAGAATACCTATATCAGTCATCAGTAGTTCCTTAGAGTCAAATTTACTTGAAAGCCTGAATTAGAAACCTGACAGGATGGCTACTGATGTCCAAAACCTAAAAGAAGCAAACTCAAGATATTTTACTGAGGCACCAGTGAAATGTGTTACTTGTGGAGAAGGTGGTCAAGAAATAGATCATTATATTTACACTCATGAAGTAGAATATACTGAGGTGATTCTAGTAGAAACTGTGTCTTCTATCTATGGATTTTCCTATGGAAATACCTCTACTACACAAAATTTCTTCTATCTAAATCAAACATCTCAAGCCATGAGAAGGGGGCAATCTATGGGAAGATGAACTCCATCTGGATTTCAATAGAATAGACCTCAACAATAACAAAAAGAAGGAAACTTCATTGGACAACAAAGGGGGAGCTTATTTCAACAACATTAGATATCCATAACTGAGCTACATTTCCTGACTGAAAGACTAGGAGAATGCATGGTGAGCAACAGTAATCGGATGACAACATGAAAACACAATTGGGCAATGCAAACACCCAGATAAGTGATATGCAATAGCATAACTGGATGAGTGATCAACAATTGGCCTCCATTGTTGCATCTATCAGCCGACCAATAGGACTATTTCCTTCAAGTATTGAGAAAAATACAAAAAACAAAACTGCTAGGATGGCTACACTCGACTCTGGAACAACCTCTTTTACACTATCATCAGAACTGACACCTAGTGGAGAAAGTAATATCAACAAAGGAGAAGTTTCAATGATGAAGACATTATGATTGATATTTAATCCTATTTCCTCCCTTTGAACACCTGATATTCCCTCTAAAGCACCTTTTTCTCATCACTTCATTAAAGCACAACTTCATCACTTCATCAAAGCATAACTTGAGAAAAGATACTCCAAATTCTTGGAAACAATTTAGAAAATCCACTTAGAAATCCCTTTTCTAGATGTAATTGACGAGATGCCTACATATGCCAAGTTCATGAAAGATCTTCTTACAAAGAAGATGAAGAGAGGCAAGACAGAAACAATGCACCTTGCAAGAATGGTGTCTACCTTCTATCAATCTGCCATGCAAACAAAATAGAAGGATCATGGAGCTTTCACCATCCCTTTTCTCAATGGAAATTCTTCAGTAAGATACGACCTCATAGATCTGGGTGCCAACATAAGTCTAATTCCACATAGCTTGGCCACCATGTTAGGACTAATATATATTTTTAATTCCAAGATGAGAATCCAATTGGATGATAATTCCTTTACCAAGCCAGTTGGAGTAGAAGATGTCCAAATCACGATCAGAAATGTCTTTATCCCTTGTGATATTATCATAATCAATGTGGTTGAAGATCCTATGTGTCTGATGATCTTTAGGAGACCTTATCTTTCTGCATCTTATCAATTATAGATGTCACAGATGGCTAACCACTGTAAGAGTTGGCAACAAATCCATTGACTTGAATGTGCTTGATCATATGAAAGGACTTTCACCAATGGAGACAAGCTACTTTATTGACAATTGTAATCAGTAGTGTGTAGAAATTCAAGAACATGACGCCATTGTAGACCATTTAATGGAGGCACTTATCAATCCTAATCTAGGTATTACCAACCCCGAAGTTGAAGAAAATTTAGCTTACTTATAATCTTCTGAGGAAGAAGAATCCTAAGGATCCATTGAAACAACCAAGTATGTTTCTCTCCAGAGAGAACCAGGAGACACTTCTGCCCCAGGGCCTCTACTAGAGCTCAAACCACATCCTGAGGTTTTGAAATATGAATTTCTTGACGATGATAAGAAGAACCCAGTGATAATAAGCTCACAACTATCTTTTGAACAACAAAAACAACTCTTATTTGGACTCAAGATTCAAAGGTAGTCCCTTGGATATTGTATAGATGACATCAAGGGTCTCAGTTTGACTATTTGTATGCATCTAATCAACCTTGAAGAATATGTGAAACAATGTCTACAAGGTCAAAGGAAACTAAACAACAAAATGCGTGAAGTGGTGCGCAAGTAGGTCATCAAGCTATATGATGCTGGAATCATCTATGCCATTAGCGATAGTAACTAGGTAAGTCCAGTACATGTTGTCCCCAAGAAAGGAGGGATGACGGTGGTAAAGGATGGTGATGGAAAAGAACTGGCCACACACACAATGACTGGTTGACGTATGTGCATTGACTATAGACTACTGAATACAACAAAATGCAAGGATCATTTCCCACTCTAGTTTATTGACCAAGTCCTTGAAAGATAAGAACATCGGTCTCACTTCTACTATCTAGATGGGTACTCTAGGTTCTATCAGGTTCCCATTCATCTATACGGTCAGGAACATACCACATTCACGTGTCTTTATGGGACATACACATGATGTCGTATGTCCTTAAGTCTCTGTAATGCCTCAACCACCTTTCAAAGGTGCATAAAGATATATTTTATGATTTAATAGAATAAATCTAGGAGGTCTTTATGGATGACTTTTTAGTCTATGGGTCACCATTCAAAGATTGTCTAAAGAACCTTTCTCCCATTCTTTAATGATGTGATGAAAAGTAGTTTGTTCTCAATTGGGATAAGTGACATTTTATGGTACGGGAAGGGATCGTCCTTAGACACAAAGTATCCGAGGTAGGAATTGAGGTAAATAGGAGAAAAATAGAAGTTATTTCTAATAGAGAACAATAGTCATTGAGATCATAAGAGAAGATAATAAAACTAAAAAATCGAGACTCAAAAGATAGAGGAACAAACCAGGCAACTGCAATCATAGTTTATCAATGATACTAGCAACATGGAATGTCCAAGGGGTCTATTGTGTAGATAGCCAAAGCACAACAACATACCTGATTTGTCTTCATAAAATTAATGTACTAGCTACCAATAAACCAATAATGAGTGGATGCAACCAATAATGAGTGGATGCAACACTAACATCATTTTTAAAACCATGGGGTTTAATACTTCTTATAGAGTTGAATCTTTTTATTACTCAGGAGGCATATTGGTGATGCAAAAGGAGCATATAGGAAAGGTGTAAATCATTGCTCACAAAAAAAAAATTCTACCATGCAATCGACAATATGTTATGACTAACATTCGTGTATGCTAGCATAAAACAAATCAATAGACAAGTTCTATGTAATACCTCAACATTTTATCTGATGTATCTAACCTCCCATAGCTTGAGGTAGGAAACTTTAATACTATTTTGAACATCGATGAGAGGAGTGGAGGGGAACTTGTGAATGTCAGTAATAGTATAGATTTTACTATTTCTCTAACAGAAGTAGCCCTTGAGGATCTAGGTGCCACAACCCCTAAGATGACCTTCAAACAAGGCCTACTACAATAATGTCTTGATAAAGTAGTAGCAAACCAAGAATGGTTTACCTATTACCCCACACCAATGTTGAGAACATACCCATAATGAATTCTAACCAATAGCCACTACTATTACATATAGACAATAGCACAACCAAGAAACCCTTTGCTATCAAAACTTGTTCCACTTGGAACAAGAAAGCATTGTTCAAATTCTTCCTGCACTGCAACTAGAATAGCAACATCGAGTTCCATGAAGCAGGAAAATGATTCATGACAAAGGCAAAAGTCTGGGAAAGAAAGGAAAGATCCAACATGGATTCAACTAAACATCGCCTACTTGGAGAAATCACTAGAAACCAAATCAACTTGGCTCATCAGTAATCAGAATATTTGGGCACCAACACAACGAACATGCAAATTGAATATAATGACATCCTCATCCAAGAGATGGGAGAATGGCGAAAAAAGTTAAGGTATGGCTGGATGAATACTCGGGATGATGACACAAAATATTTTCACCCCATTGTCAAAGAAAAACATAGGAAAAATATAGGAAAAGTTTGGGAAAGAAAGGAAAGATCCAAAATGAATTAAATGAAACATCACCTACTTAGAGAAATCACTAGTAACCAAATCAAATTGGCTTATTAGTACTTGGAATATTTGGGCACCAACACAACAAACCTGTAAATTGAATATAATGACATCCTCATCCAAGACATGGAAGAATGGCGGAAAAAGTTAAGGTATGACCGGATGAATACTTGGGATGCTGACACAAAATATTTTCACCCCATTGTTAAAGATAAACATAGGAAACTTTTCATCAAGAAACTTAAAAACACAAAGGGACATTGGGTAGATGATGGTGATGAACTCAAAGAACTAGTCAAGAGTTTCTTCATGAAGTTGTTCACTAAATTACCCCAAAAACCAGATTCAACATGCTCCATGTATCTAGGAAGATTCTCACAACTTACATATCAAAAATCAAACATATATGGACATACGCCATCCATCAAGGAGATACACCAAACACACTGATCAAAGCTCTGGGTCCCAATGGCATAGATGCAAGCTTCCTTAAAATGATATGGAACATCATCAAAAGCTTTTTACTTCTAACAACCCCCAACTTCTTTGCATGATATCCAATCAATGATAGCATGGCCAGGTCCATCCTAATCCTCATACCTAATAGTAACACCCCAAAACATGTAACCAACCATGACTGATAGCACTGAACAACATCATCCTGAAGCTCATATTGAAAATTCTAGTTGAAGAATTAAATCTTTTTTACCAGATTGGATATCACCACTTTGAGGTTCCTTTGTCCCATGTAGAAAGATTTCTGATAACATTATCCTTGTCTACAAAATAATACATCCCATGAGAACCAAATAAGATAATATCAAAACATTATCTTTAAAACTTGATCTCTCCAAGGAATACGACATGATGAGTTGACCTTTTATCCAGGACACTCTTTGAAGAATTGCAATACCCCCCAAACAGATCAATTTGATAATTAATATATCATAGTTGGTGACATTAGCATCTCGTAGAATGGAAACACAATTCAAAATTTTAATGGGAAATGTGGTGTAACAACCTGGGCCCACTTCCCAAGGCTCTAGTAGAGTTTCAAGAATGACGACTGGCCCCAGAGACCACCACTAGCTTTAATTATGCACTTTATTCTCACTCACGCGCAAGCCAGAGTCAACTTATCAACTTGTCATCCATCCTAGTACTACTCAAAGCTTAGCACGCTTAACTACAGAGTTTTTTAGTGATGGGCTCTCAGAAAAGGAGGTGCACCTTGGTGATATGGGTAGTCCAATCATTCCTTTTAAGATCATTTTATTTGAGGCCTCAAATCCTGGGATGTTACAATCTCCCCCACTTAGACTCTTGACATCCTCGTCAAGGCTCAATTATAAGGCCTCATAATATTTCCCCATTTCATTACAGACCCAAAATGGCCTAAGGGCACCCAGCTTCTGATCATGGAATAGCAGTGCAAGGGTGGCTACATCACCATAGACAACCCTTTCCAATATACCAGGACCGCATGGCTTAAGATTGGCATACCACATGCGCATGTGGCCCCCACCTACTGGAGGGTTTTTGGCTCTGATACCATTTGTAACAACCTAGGCCCACTGCCCAAGGCTATAGTAGAGTTTTAGGATTGACGACTGGCCCCAAAGACCACCACTAGCCTTAATTGCACGCTTTATCCTCACTCACACGTAAGATGGGGTCAACTTCCTGACTGGTCACCCATCCTAGTACTATTCCAAGCTGAGCACGCTTAACTATGGAGTTCTATAGTGATCGACTCTCAGAAAAGGAGGTGCACCTTGGTGATATGGGTAGTCTAATCATTCCTATTAAGATCATTTTATCTGAGGCCTCAAATCCTGAGATGTTACATGTGGTGTTTGACAATGAGATCCTCTATGCCCATACATCTTTGTATTGTGTCTTGAGAGATACACTCAAGCCATCACAGCTAAGGAACAAGAAGGACGTTAGATACCATGCAAAATATAAAGGAATGGTACCCTAATATCTCATATGTGCTTTGTGGATGACATCATCCTCTTTGGAGAAGCGTCCACTCGGTGCACAACTGTAATTATGAACTATCTCAGAAGCTTTGAAGAAATTTTGGGACATACATTATTAAGAGAAAATTCTACTATCTTCTCCTCAAAGAATACTAAAAAAGGATTAAAAGATCCATATACAGAAGAATAAACATCATGGAGGCTTAAAATCTCGAGAAATACTTGGGGATTCCGGTTTTACATACACAGGCCAACAAAGAAATATACCTAGACCATCATGAAAATTGAAAATAAAGTTTCTTCTTTGTCTAATAAATATATATCACTTGCAAGTATAAAGACCTTGATTTAGTCACTCCTGAACTTTTCTGCAATCTACATTATGCAATCAAATCATGTGCCCACTAGTATTAGTGACAAAATAAACTAGGTAGTTAGTTCATTTTTGTGGAAAGGAAGTAACGTGGAAAGATGCATGAGTCTGGTTTCTTGGAAGAAGGTTGTTGTTGATATAGAAGATGGGGGTCTTAACATAAAAATGGCAAGGAACCAAAATGAAGCCCTACTCATGAAATCATTTTGGGAGTACATCACCTCAAAACCATTTTTATGATGCAAGGTCATGAAACATAAATATGGGAAGTGCAAGAATGGTGGAATTTCTAATGAGGTGAGAATGTGGAAATATATAGCTAAGAACAATGAAAACTTGATGATGAAAATGGGAAAGTAATATTAGATAGGTAGTCAAACAATGCTTGGGATGACAAGTGGTGCGAGGGACTACAAAACCCAAGTGATACAATCAAAATCCATCCCATAAGACATTAAAGATATAATAGTAGGATCGATGATAAACTTGCAAGGAGAATGGATTGAAATTTCATTTTTGAGTGGTTTGATAAAGATTCATGTAAAGTAATATTATCAGTGATAGCACCATCACTTGATTTAGGCAAGGAATTACACATACAATAATGATCCAAATGTGAGATTCTCATGCAAGTCACACTATGCTCATTTGAGAGATGGGGACTCATAAAAGATTGAGGGATAACAGACAATGATGTGGAACCTAAAGATATCCCAAAGAGTGAAATTGTTCGTATGGATGGCCATGCATGATAGCCTCATGAAAAACATCATTATAAATGTAGAGGTATCAATAAAAATCCTCAATGACTAGGATGAAACTTTGAAAATGGAACACTGATGCGTGCATTATTTTATTATGAAGTAATAAGAAAAGTATGGGATATAATTAGACTAGAAACTAACTACATTTTGATAAAGAACGAATCTATAAATAAGATCATCTCTGCAACTTGAAAAGAAGGAAAAATTCTAACGCGTCATATTTAAACTCATCTTTGAGAACATCAGTAGGACCACAAAAACATGTTCAAAAACATAAGAAAGGAGATATGTATCTACAACCACACTTTCTTAGTTGACCACCAATAGACCATAATGCTACAACACCAGAATCTAGCCATAAGCACATGGTTACAACCTCTAAGAGGTACTTTGCTAATGAATGTGGAAGCATCAATTAAGAAGAAGAAGAAAATGGTGGTTGCTATCAACTTTATTCTTAGAAATCTTGGAGACAATTGGATCAGAGGAGGTTACAGAAAATGTGACCACTTTGACATCCCAGAAGTTGAAATCCATGCAACTATACATGCCCTTCAAGTTTGCAAACAATTCCCTCAACACATCATCATTGCTATAGATAGTTAGGTATCCTACAAGATGCTTACAAAATAGATTCCCACCCCCTAATGTTTACACCTCTTTGCATGCACATTGAAAGCAACAAAGCTAACCAACATAACAATATATGCTTCATCAACAAAAGTTTTGTAACGACCCCACTTCTCGATAACCCCCAATTAAGGAATACTAAGAAGCTAGAGTCATTATCCCAAAATAGGATGACATGGTTTTGCAAGAAATAAAAAATAATTAATAAATTCTACCAAAGTTGAGCTTGAAACAGAATAAATTTTTTTCTTTTCACATACCTTTCAAAATATAGGATTTGAGGAACTTTACCCTAGATACAAAACTATCTATATACAATCCTCCAATCTTTATTTAGCTTTATTCATTCAATGTCACTATAAAGGATTATCCACTTTCTAATAAGCATATAACTGCATGTAACCTAAAACATCGACAAACAAAATGGCAGCCAGTATAATGAATTATATCGGTATGAGGGGGAACCAAAAGTTTGCATCTATTGGTAACAACATAATGTATCAAATTATTGCTTAACAGATCAAACTAAACGTCTTAAACATAACTACTCAATCCTAACATATCCTTGCCTATGTGTTGTCCCTATAGTGGACATGGATCTTACCTTTCTCATATGGTAGATCCCAAATAGCCCCTTTTGATCCTACCCTATAGGTAAACCAAGACATAGAGTTGTACAGTCGTATGATCCTACCCAAAGGTATACCAAACATCAACTCAAGATAACATGATGATCCTACCCCAAGGTTAGACCAATAACTAGGTTATCCATCTCTCATAAGTACTCAAAGCTACATAGGAGGACTAAGATATAAACTAGTTATGCACATATATTTATGGTGATAGCCATAGTCACTTTATAGTTGTAAGAATTAAAGTCAACCAAGCAGTTAATTTCAAGCAACTGGTAAAATCTCAGACCGTTGTGAAACTAGAGCGATTAATCATAAGCATAACCACATACCTGATTTCAAGTCTCAAATATAAGAAAGATATCCAATCCAATCAAGATGTCCAATCAAGTAAGTCAAGCAACCAATCAAGCAATATTGATCCTGAAAACATGTATGACCTAATTACTACATACTCATCATAAACTCATTTTATTGACTTGGGAATTCTTTCTAGGGTTTCTAGGTTGAATTAAGGTTTCCTTAGGGTTTCTTATATCACTTTCTCAATATGTATCTTTTTAGGTCAAAAAACCCTAAAATAACTTCCTACATCATAAAACCCAAATTACATCAATTATCCATGTTGAGGATCTTTATTCTCAAATTATCTTAGAATCATCATATCTCTATCTTATTCATGGGTTTTCAAAATAAAAACCATTAAAAAGTTATATTCACCTAAATTATGGTTTCTAAGCCCATTAATGCACTTTCATATACATAGAACCCTAAATTAGTCCAATTAAGCATTTCTAAGACCATTAGTGCACTTTCATATACATAGAACCCTTAAATTAGGCCAATAAAGAACAATGATCATCTTATTAGATCTAAATCTCTCTTTTATTAAAAATAGGATAATATTGACTGAAATTATCCAAAGAACTTTACTGAATCCAATTATCATCAAATCTTAGGGCTTTTCATTAATAAAACCATTAAAGATGGCATCTTGACATACTTTTCAAACTACAAGTAGATTCAGGCCTCAACTATATTTTTATTGGATTCTATGAATTTTTTATGATAAAAAACCATATAACTTATTGCAATCTGAGTTACCAATAATTAGCTATAATTATTTTAAGAATTCTTCATCCTAGCTAACCAGGCAATGACATGTCAGCATAAAGATAGCC
The DNA here is from genome assembly GCA_963693085.1 of Alisma plantago-aquatica. NCBI lineage: Eukaryota > Viridiplantae > Streptophyta > Magnoliopsida > Alismatales > Alismataceae > Alisma > Alisma plantago-aquatica. Next base: position 630,336,713 of record OY856412.1, on the reverse strand, counting down.
TACCTTATTTCACATAGATTAGGCTAAGCCAATGAGAAAATGCCACATCACCTTTGATCATCCACGTGGTGAGTCTCTGGTCAGGGTTGAAAGGACTCTTATGCCCTTACCTTGGTGTGTCGGCCTTAGGGGAAACTAGGTCGCTTCCTCGATCATCTTATCCTTCCCCCAATCCTCTTCGAATCACAAACTGATGATGTGGTCGATCAACCGAAGGGTTGACTCCTTCCTCCAGTACTTTGATTTCTTCGGCAATTGACCCCTATGCTTCATTGATCCTTCTGTGACTCCAGTAGACCTTCGTTGCTTCCAGTGGCGACTGGAGTTAGCCCTCCCGCAAGCCTTCCCTCGTGCCTAGAATAGGGAGAAACAAGCTTTAACTGCGACAGAGAAGAATACCCAGCCCGTCCAACCATGAGTAACAAATGTTCTGAGATGGTCTTGCCTCTAGATTCGAAGGCATGTGTGGCCTTATATAGGCATAGATTGTAACAGACCAAGGACTTTGGTATTTCCCTGGATTTCTAGTTCAATGGGAATTTGGGAATATCCCATTCCCACATAGAAACGACACAAGTTTGGGATGGCATAGTTCGGTTTCACACCCCTAATTCAATGGCATTCCTCATTGAGGAAGACACAAACCACCTAGAGAGGAAGTCAACAAGAGAGAAGGTGTTTACTGTATCCGAGTTGCCTAAACTGGCTGAAGGTAGGTGATAAGTCCTCATCCATTGGATGCTTGATCTAAGGGTCCACATTAGACGTGACATTCAAAGGGATGAAAATAGATTTTCTGGTTTGGAAATAAAATCGTGACATTAAATGTTATCCTCTTTACTTTAGGAAAACTCACAAAATTCATATTTCTCAAACCACGTCCAACTAATCCCAAATTTTAAATGAAAGTTCATTATGACTTAACGACATGTGTGCAAAGTTTGAGACCCAAACTCAAAAGTATTAGATACTTTTCTTCTTACGCAAATTATCACTTAATAAGTCATATTTTGTTCAAATTTCTCTATCTCTTTTCTTCAATATCCTTTATTTGGATTCCTTTCACCATTAGAAATCATGTGGATTCGAAATCTAATCCATGATGTTCAATCATACAACTTTTGAGAGAAGTCCACATATTTCTCATCATTATCTTATTTTCTTTTCCTTTTTATGATTTTTTTATTTCATTCAACTTTTCTTTCCTTTTTATCATATTGGGCTCACTAACTCATTAGGATCCACAAAATCATACATTTAAAGGAAATATTGTCAAAGAAATCCACTCATTACACATAAATCATACAATTTCATAATCATACATATTATTGGAGAAATTACATTTAAAACCATATATTCCCAAAAATTGGAGTTGTAACATCCTTCCCCTCTTATAGGAATTTTTCCCTAAAAATCCCACCTAACATACAAAAAATTCAGGATAAGACTTTTTCCATATCCATCATCATCTCCCATGTGGCTTCATCCTCTCCATGGTGCTTCCAAAGAACCATTATCATCTCTATGCTTTACTCTTGATGTTGCGGTGATGCCCCCCACCACAACGAAACAAGATTACTCAAAAGAAAATCATGGAAGAAAGATTAACAAACTTATTAGCAGATAACACTAAAAATTAAAACCTTTTTCATAAAATAACTATATAACAAAAACATTTACACATGAGCTCTTTCATGCCTCAAAGCATTCACAAGGCATGTTGTCAACCTGTAATGAAGGTACTATTCCACAACATATATACATGATTCCATCACATCTATTATACAAAGAACACATAAAGAGATCACATTCACAAAACATTTACAAAACATTCTCAAAGACCTGAGTGTACGGGGACGATTCTAGGACTCAACCAACCAAAAGACATCCATCACCACTTCCAACCTTATCAGCTACTTCTCCTCTAGATGCAGCTCAACCTCCTATGCACGATCTCTACTTCCTCATGCTCACCCACCTAAAAAGGTTGTTAACAAATGGGGTGAGACACACAGTCCTAGTGAGATATATAACTCTCTGCCAACTCTGTTATTACCACAGATAAGATAAACTAAGCAGTAGTATGACTACAACTAAAATGAAGCAGGTTATGATTATTAACTAGAAGGATAATTATTGTTGAATTAAAAAACATCTTAATTATTAAAAAGGAATATGAAGAACATGTATATTATCTATCAACAACATTGTATAAAGATCAATCAAGGCCTCAACCAATGTTTTTGTATTTGATCCTGTACAATTATACTACACGGCTGATTATGTATTCATTATGCACTGAGGATTTGAATCGTACCATCCAAATCCATTCATTATGCCCTAAGGGTTTTAATCGTACCATCCAAATCCAACCAACCACTATATGTATATATAGTCAAATCACTGCTATACAAGGTCTAATGGAAGAGTTGGAATCCACAACCTCACCTTCCTCGTTCTGTATGAGTGACCATGTAGTGACATCATGAGTCATATGATTCCAAAGACATTTTAGTCTAGCTGTTCATATTTAGCCCACCTTGGTACAAGTTAGGGCGCTAGTGAAATTGAGCTACGTCTTACATCAGTGCTCTTCCAAGATTTGACTTATAGTCAATCTTGTGATACAAATTCTAGGTATGACATACAGTCAATCCTATGATACAAATTCTAGGTATGACATATAGTCAATCATGTGATACAAATACATTCAGGATACAAGGTGGTGTTCCAACTTGCACCCCACATATTCAACAATATGTGTTCCGAGTTGAACGTGTTTCACCATTCAGCAAATGTTGACACTGAATGGATCTATGGCACAGGGAAAACTACTCTATTCAATTTCACTTGATTAATTAGATCAATTCACACATCTTTAAACATCAATGAAGTTATAATGTATAACCATTAAATAAGATCTACATAAACATGGAATAACTCATCACCAGAACATATTGAATCTCATCATCACTTTATGCCTGCTATTCATTATATATCCATTTCAAGGACCAATGTCCATCAAAAGGACCAACGTCCATCACAAGGACCAATGTCCATCTTAAGGACCACATGTCCATTACAAGGACCACATGTCCATCACAAGGACCAATGTCCATCACATCATAACTACAATAGCTCATACCTGGCTATGTACATCAATTGATATCACTTGCATGGTTAGAAACTAATAACAAGAAGGCAAGGCATCATCATTTCATAGAAATCATACTATACATTCACATCATACACTTTACATCACAACAATTAGGGTTTCACTTTACCAGATTAGGGTTTACAGGGTTGGATCATCAACCATCTTTAGATCATCATTTCTATCATTATTATGAAGTGTAATTAGAGATGTGGAAACATATTCCTATAACCATTGTGAACCATGTAAAGGGGTCTAACTTTCAACATCACACACATGATTACATTATAAGGTATCAAATAACACCACATGATGTCGATTAGGGTTAGGGTATCAGCCACTACAGTAAGATAGGGTATCAGACACCACACTAAGGTATTGTATCAGTTTAACATCTCTTAAATCAGTTTAACATCTCTTGTATCGATTTATCATCTCTTGTATCAATTTATCACAAAAGATATTGGCTCATTGTCGCTTTGTATCGGGCTCAACACCTCTATGAGAGGGTGTTGGCCAAGGCACAACAAAGGATATCGGTCTAGAGGTACAAGAGAAGGTGTATCACTTATATCATCTCTTAAGGTATCAATCTCACTATCCATTAGGGTATAGACCTACCCATCATTTAGGGTATCGGCCTACCCATCAACTAGGGAATAGACCTATGCATCCCTTAGTGGATCAGCCACTAGGGTTGGTTGTATCAGTTGAACCATAAGGTAGGTGTTCCTCACCTCTAAACAAGGTGTGTCAGGAAAATGTGTATCAGTTTGCAAGGTGTGCCGGGTTACATATGTATCGGATTAGGGTTACGCATGTCGACTTCCATACTCAACTAAAAGCATCAAGGTTCAACACTCTTCTTCACTAGCCATCACGAGATCATGACAAACCCAATCATAAGAGGTGTATCGATCTAGACAAGGCATGTCGGTTTGCATGTCGGGTTGCACATCATATCAGTTAGCATACCTATGAGAACCCGTTACACTAAATGAGATTACTGAAAACATAAAAGACAATCAATCACTAATTAATCACATACCCAAAAATATGGGTAAATTAAAACCGATTTCAATATCAACACCCACTCAAAAAATTTTGCATAAGAGCCCAACATCTTTCTTGTATCCATACGATGCCAAGAATTTGATACAAATTGTTCTATCATCTTAGCCACAACATATATATACAGGAGAACAATAATCATATATGCCACACAAACAAGCATTAATATGCTAACAAAAGTCTGATTTATTTGAAACACCATATACAAACTTTTCCTACCCGGACCTGAGAGTACAGGGACGAGTCTAGGATACACTAGACATATAATCAACTTTATCAAAGATTCATTACTATAGCTCCTCTTTGCTGCCACATGTTTGTTTTCGTCACTTCCGATTACCTAAAAAAAATATGTGGCAAACCACAAGGGTGAGACCCATGTCCCAGCAAGAGATATAACCTCCAACAATGTTTATTGATTACAACATTTTAAAGTAATTAAATAGTTAAGCAATTTAATCAAATATAACAAATAAAATCAACAGTTTGATGATTATCAAAATACTTAAGGAGCAGACAATAACTATCATCATTAGCCAGACTACCATCCTTTATCTTGTTGACAATATAAGAAATTCAGTAGCATATGCATATCTAGAATCATGAGCAAGTCTAGTAACATAGCATAGCTAATAACATGAGCATGTCTAATTGGTTGAACATATCAACATTATAAGAAGATCTAACAACATAAGAACAACTATCTAGATAAGCATGATTAGCAGTATATGCATCTCTAGTTACAAAGGCATGGCTAGCATGCTAAAGAGAACTAACAACAAGAGATAGCTAGCATCATGATTATAATCAAAAGTAGCAGTATAGTTATCAACTTAATCATGGCTACTGTATGTAAGCATCTACAATCTTAAGCATATCCACAACATAAATATATCTATTATCTCTTAATTTCACTAAGCATCATATTTATGTAAAGATAACAAACAAGGGTTATCATCCAATATGAAACGTTGTGTATAACCCTAAACAAATATGCTACACGAATGTATTACATCTTTTATTATGCCCTGGGGAATTTAAATTGTACCATTCAAAGTCCAACCGACCCCTGCAAAGGGCTATTCGGTTTCGTACAAGATCTAGGAGTGCCGGTATCCTAAGATCTCGTCCCCTCGGTCAGTACGAGTAAAAAGGCAGTGACATATTAGTCAAAGCTACCACTACAACAACATATAGTCAAAATGATAAACACTAGTCTGACCTTGGTACAGGTCACGACACTAAAAACTAGGGTATTCAAATCCAATCACTGAGGTACAACCACAATTGTCCTCTAATCACATCATGTTATAATCACCGAGACACAACCGCAACCGTTCTCAATCACATCAGATATATGAGGCATGACCATAGCCAACCTCCACAATCTGCATTGTAGATGACAAGGATATATCCTCAACCTGCCACCCCCACATACTCAACATTATGCGCTCCGAGTTTCCATTAGGAATACTCGTTTCACCATCCAGCAAGTTCTGACACTGAAGATGACTCTATTCTGACACTGAAGATGACTCTATGGCATAGGGCACTACATGATTATAGTTGCACTTGATTTGGGTGAATTAAGGATACATCAAACAAGTGGACATATAAACCCTAATTCACTAATAGCAAGCTTATAAATATCACAACTTTGAAAAGATATAAAACGTGTGAAACATAATTTCTCATCTCATCATCACATGGTACTATTCACTTGCCATTCATGAGACTACACTAGTCATCATACTATCACAAGATATAAATCATTTTCATATTATCACAGGGTATCAAACCTTATCAACATAAGAGGATTACACCTCATTTAGGGCTTAACCATGCCCAAAGGTAATTAAGACCATCATATTATTCCCTGCAAGATCATCATTATCTTTGCATGCCTTATAACAAGGCTCAACAACATCACTTACATACAATACACCAGATCAGCACAATATTGCATTAATGAGCTAGGAGATATTAATAAACAATCATAGGAGGGTTCTATTAAAATTAAGAACATTCCTTTATTACATCAACATGAAATGAATCTAGATATGATTAACTCTCATCATATTCATAATGCACATGTTTAGCATAAGAAAGTATCAACCATGCGGCAATGAGAACCACCAATTAACATATCAAGGTTATAATCATATTAAGGAGGTTATTCCACCATCATTCCATCATATAAGAATGTTAAACATGAATACTCATCTTTATCTATTTGCATTAGAGTCAGGTTCAACATAATAAATTATATCAATGTTACTAATCAACACTTCTACCCAACCCCTAACTCACAACATCCCCATTGGATCATGGATGCATAAGGTGAAGCATCACTATCGAATTCCATATTATTCCCAAGTATGAACCCACACATAAATCAAGGTGTAAACATCAGGTTATAGCATACTAGGGCTTCAACAATAAAAAGAGTGAACTCCATGATTGTATTAATCAATCAAGGACTATTCTTACCCAATTACCATCATTTAGTTATATTAAAGCTAGGTATAACAAGATATACCTCGTTAGGGTTACATATCAACACAATATGGTTATCATCCCTTCTATTCATATGAGTTAATAGGTAAGACTACCTTGTTAAGGGTAACCCTTCATTTGTTCCATCATCATTCAACCTGTATCACCATACCACAATATCACCCAGAACCATTAGATGTTTACATAGGTAAACACCTTAGATAAGACATCTATGAAGTCCTTGATTTGTTCTCTAGAAAGATTCAACTTATAACCCTAGACATCCCTTGATTAACAACAAAAAAAGTTCCATTGAAAGTAGGGTAAAACCCACAACCGACTGTTCATTTAAAACAAGATATCTAATGTCAATAGGTAAGCTTCTTAGGTTGAACATATAAAGGAAACCATCTAAATCACATTATTAGGACCAACATATTACATTAGCCATAATTCCACTTTACTGGAGGAATAAACATTATATCTTGACCATTGGGTCAAGTTCATATATTAAAACCATCAATTACAGTATATGTACGACCATTGCATCAAGTGACCCAAGAAACCATTGGTCTAAGGCTTAGTTGATGCTACAACTACAATGATTGACTCAAAATAGGTTTTATAGACCTGATCCACCATAATTAGTGACTATTAAATCACCATAGGTTGTTATATCAACACTATATTCATTAATCAACATCAAATATTAAGCTAATGTCATCTTTGATTGATAACATTAGTAGGGTACTTAATGGTTGATCAATAAACTTCTAATTAGTCCAAAACCTGACCTAATGGGGTGACCATAGGTTGTCACCATAATTTGACACCCTTGATCATGACCATCAGTTGTCATGAAGACAACACCATAGGGTTGTTGCAATGGTACCATCATCGGGTCATGGGTTATAGAAGAAATCAGCTTAAAACCCTAAAATTGGCCATTGTTTGATAGGTGCTTAGCACCATAGGTTGTCAAACCAACCTGATCCAAGTCATATTACACCTTAGGAATAACATGCACATAATCACAGGTTCATATATAACTGAAATAAGAACAGGGGACATTATAAAAATCGAAATCCAAGTCAAGCATAGCTTTTTAGTGCATGAATCATCATTTTCAAGCAAGAACATGATCTAGAAAGCTTATAGTAAGCAATAAACGTGGAGCAAGTTATAAAACTTGCCTTTAATAAGAATATTAAACCCCACATAGAATAAATCTCGAGCAGTTAGGGTAGAAAATCCAAGAATAATCTATGAATTCATCCATCTAGAACCTTTCTTCATCAAATGAGCAAACTCTAAGTATATGGAGCAAGAAAGGTAGGGTTTTAGAGCGTTAGAGCCAATTCTACCATGGAACAGCAAGGTTCCGACCTGGAGAAATCTAGGAGGAAGAATAAAAAAGGAATAAATGGAGGAAAGAAGGCAATTCTTACACTTTTAGGTCAAGATCACTAGAAGGAAGCTTTTTCAACCCTCAAATGAAGTCAATTTCAACCTTAGAGCCTTTCTCCAAGAAGATCCCCACTTTCTTCTTACTTGGGTAGAAAAATTCACAGATGTATAGAGGGAGAACGAGGTTGAGAGAAGGAAGGAAGTGGTCGAGAGAAAATGGCTCGTTTTGGTGCTTGGGGATACGTATATGACACTTTAAGATAAAGAAAAAGAAAAGGTTGAAATTCTACTATCTATCCAAGTGTCCACGGCCTTAATTTATTACAAATATACAAGCACACACACAAGAAGCTCCCCAATCATGTGTATAGACCTTCTTATATTTCCTTTGTCGAATTTCCCAGCCAATAAAATAATTCATTAGTTGATAGCTACTAAAGGTAGCTCATCCGTGAAGGGAAAAACCCTAAAATACCCTTGGAGAAAACACCTTCAAACCAAGGTTTAAATAGGCTCCCCAAGGCTCAAAAAGCTCAATAATTATGAGGGAATATCCAAGGAACATAATGCAAGTGATAAATTGCAAAGAAAACCTCTCAATTGGGTAGATTGTAGAAAAGTTCAAAATGTGCATAAAATTGCATAACTTGCTCAAACAGTGTCCAAATTGGACCAAATTTAAAACTTAAGCTTGTTTTATGATTTAAAAGCATATCACAAGGTTATATTAGGGTTATAAGCATTCCATTATGGTAATTAAGCTTGTTCAACTCATTATGCAAGTTTAGGGGCCTTACAATACCATATCGGTTTGCAAAGGGCAACTCATGTCGATTTGGTCATCTTCTACCTCAGGATGATGATAGTAATAAGGAAAAGGAAGGTGCAACTCATGGAATAAACTTAACATAGTTCTATTCTCAAAAATAGAATGTAAAGCTACCAAGAGACCTACTAGCATGCAAGCAAAGACAAGCTAAGAGCAACTAGAATGATAACAAGTAGAAAGGTGATAATAACAAAGTAGGTTTAGAGTTATATAACCCACCTCAAGAACAACCACCAAGATTTGAGCTCCAAGGTCAAGCTGCAAACATCCCAAGCTCAAGGTAGAAGAATATCCTCCTAGATTGATCTCTACAACACCTCCAAGATGGAAGATAGAACCATGGTCAAGAAAGAAAAAAAGAGAAAAGAAGGTACCAGGGTCCATGGCTAAGAAGAAGAAAGAAGGAGAGAAGGAAAGATAGAAAACCATGGCTTACCAAGAAAGAAGATGAAAGAAAGCACCAAAAGCTTCTACCTCACCCACCAAGCTCCAAGGGAGAGTGCTCTTCAAGCTCAAGGTCGGTCACCAAGGAGAGCAAGTAAGGATTGCTAAAAGGGTTCTCTTGCATGGGAAGAAAGAGGTATATATACATGGTCGATGAGAGAGAGAACAAAGGAAAGGTGTCACCACCTTAGAACCCTGGAAGACACTTTTCCAAGAAGAAAGGACACATGCCACGCCATGAAATAAGGTGATAGAACATATGTCTTGCCCACTAGGTCACTAAGGAAGGTCAAGGTCGACACACCCATCCACCCCCTTCACAAATTGATAGAGTTGAAACCCTAGGTCACAAACCGATATGCCACTCCTCCTAGAGTCACCACAACCTGACATGGTGATCCTAAAGGTTCCACAAGATTATAAGATGTACCTCAAGACACCCTCAACAAATACTAAGCCTCTTCAAGGCAACCAAAAATCAATACAGGGTCTCACGAAGGATCTCTAGCCTGCGACAACACTTAAAAGAGCAAAGCACACATCAAACATGTGTTCAAAACATCACTAAGGATGTCACCACACAACCAAGGACAAAACAAGGTACCCAACACTTCATCTCTCCTCTAGAAGATGCCAAGAGAGAGAAGGAACACTCTAGAGGTGGCAAACTTACACATCAACCCCTATCCCGGGTGACTTGTAGTTTGTACCAAAATATCTCTAGAAAACACAAACAAGCTCAAACAAGGAACACATACCTCCAACGTGCCCTAGTTACATCTTAGATGATTAGAGCAAGGAATTAAGAAATCATGCTTAAGAAAAACAAATTGGGTTAGCCCAAAATGTGGGTCAAGGTCCTTACAAGCCATAAACCCCTTACAGGGATTTTACCCCTGAAATCTTAAGAGAAAAGAGAAGGATACTTCCTCCTCATTCCCTATAAATCTCCCACATGGCTTCCTCAACACCACGATGATGCCAAATAACCTTCATAAGCACAAGGTCTTTCTTCTTCAACTTCTTCACCTTCTGATCAAGGATCGACACTGGACCTTCCACATAGGTCACATCCTCATCCAGCTCCACCTCTACAAGTTGTAACACTGCCTCTGTATTTGGATGACACTTCCTCAACATACTGACATGGAACATTGGATGCAACATGTGGAACTTAGGTGGCAACTCCAACTTATAAGCCACCTTCTCGACTCGTGTCACGACTGGGTAAGATCCCATAAACCTGGGAGACAACTTTCCCTTCTTCCCAAACCTCAAAACACCTTTCTTGGGAGACACCTTCAGATATACATCATCTTCCACTTGGAATTCCAAGGGCCTATGATGATTGTCTGCATATGACTTCTGTTTGTCTTGTACTTCTTTCAACTATTGTTGTGTCACTTTAATCTTTTCTATTTTCTGTTGAACAAGCTCGGGACCTAAAAGTTGATACTCCCATGTCTCATACAAACGCAATGGAGACCTACAACGTCTCCCATACAACACCTCATATGGTGCCATATCAATACTTCTATGATAGTTGTTATTGTAGGCAGACTCTATCAGACTAAAGTGTATATCCCAGTTTCCTGAGAATTAATGAACAAAAGCCCTCAATAGATCCTCCAAGATCTGAATGGTCCTTTCAAACTGACCATCTGTCTGTGGGTGGAAAGTAGTGTTGAACTTCAACTGCATACCCAAAGATGTGTGTAGTCACTCCAAAAAGTGATTTGTAAACTGAGGACCTCTATCAGATACAATAGTAGTTGGAACACTATGCAAACACACTATATCATCAACATAGACTTGAGCAAGCTACTCTGCTATGAACGTTGTCTTTATAGGAAGGAAATGTGTTGACTTGGTCAACCTATCAATGATCACCCAAATGGAGTCATAATCTTTAGCTATTCTAGGTAGACCAACCACAAAGTCCATAGTCACATGATCCCATTTCCACTGAGGTATAGGCAACTATTTCAATGTTCCTACATGCCTTTGATGCTCAATTTTGACTTGCTGACACACAACACATCTTGCAATGAACTCAACTACATCTTTATTCAAGCCTAGCCACTAATATATATCCTTCAAATTGTAGTACATCTTAGTACGACCTAGGTGCATAGCATACATATATGTATGAGCCTCTTCCAACACCATCTTCCTTAGGTTATCCGCATCAGGAACTACTATCTTGTGATAACAACATACTATCACATCTTTTGCTTCATAAAACCATCACGCTTCTCGCTGCCAAACTCTGATCTAATTTGTTTTGTCACAATGTCTGTCTATTGAGCTTCTTTGATATGTTGTCTTAGTGTAGGCTTCACTTCTAATTGCATCAACAAACTGGCTAACAAAGAGACTTCCAATTTGACATTCATCAGACACAAGGAGACCAATATGTCTTGCTTGTGACACATCAAAGAACTCAATTGACATATGTCCATAGATGAAGATTTCCTACTCAAGGCGTCTGCCACAACATTTGCCTTTCTTGGATGATAATCAATTGTGCAGTTGTAATCCTTGATCAACTCCATCCAATGACACTGTCTCATATTCAACTCCTGGTTTTAGAAGATATACTTTAGGTTCTTATGATCTGTGAAGATCTAACACTTCTCCCCATATAGATTGTGCCTCCAAATCTTCAATGCATGTACTACTGCAGCTAACTCCAATTCATGGGTTGGATAATTCTCCTCATGTTTCTTAAGTTGTTGAGAAGCAAAAGAAACTACTTGCTTGTACATCATCAACATGCATCCCAAAACATTCATGGGTGCATCACAAAAGATGATGTATCCTTTTCCTTTCTTATCCAAAACCAAAATGGTTGCACTTGTCATCTTCTCCTTCAACATTTGAAAAGCATGTTGACATCTATCATCCCAGACAAACGGTGCATCCTTCCACGTCAACCTAGTTAGGGGTAGGGTGATAGCGCTCAAGTTCTTAATGAACCTCCTGTAGTGTCCCACCAAACCTAGGAAACTGTGCACTTATTTCGGCGTCTTCGGCTGCTCCCATTCTATCACAGACACTACCTTCTTAGGATCCAAACATACTCCTTTATAGATATAACGTGCCCCAAGAAAGTTACCTACCTCAGCCAGAACTCACACTTGTTGAACTTAGCATAGAGTTGGTGATGTCTTAACATTATCAATGTCTGATGCAGATGTTGCTCATGCTACTGACTGTCCCGACTATATATCTAAATGTCATCTATGAAGACAACCACAAACTAATCAAGGAACGGTCAGAACACCCTGTTCATCAAATCCATGAACGTTGTTGGTGCATTGGTCACCCCAAACAGCATAACCATGAACTCATAGTGACCATACCTCATCCTAAAAGATGACTTTGGTATGTGATCCTCATTGATCCTCAACTGATGATATCCTGAAAGTAGATCTATCTTTGAGAACATTGTCATGCCACACAACTGATCAAACAGATCATCTATACTCGGTAAAGGATACTTATTATTTATTGTGACCTTGTTCAACTGCATGTAATCTATGCACAAACTCATAGAACCATCCTTCTTCTTCACAAACAACACTAGAGAACCCCACGATGATGTACTCGTCATGATGAAACCTTTGTCAAGTAGTTCTTACAACTGTCTCTTCAACTCTGCCATCTCTATCGGTGCCATCCTATACAGTGTCTCAGCTATGGGTTGCGTACTAGGAACCAGAATGACCTCAAAGTCAATCTTATGAGGTGAGGGAACACCTAGAATGTGATACCTCATCACGCTAAATGAGATTACTCAAAACACAAAACACGATCAACTACTAATTAATCACATAGTAAAAAATGTGGGATAATTAAAAACAATTCCAACCATGTAAATAAACTCTAGAACATTTACAAAAAGTACACCATTCCATTCTCATATACCGTAACAAGTATTTAGATATGGGTCCAAAGACCTTAGTCACATCCTGCATACAAAATATATTTCACATGTACATGCCATATATTTACAAACATTGGCATACTACCAAAATCTCGTGTTGATACGAGTATATCATCTAGAAAACACATCCCATACCCAGACCTGAGAGTACAGGGATGACACTAGGACTCCACTACTAACATCTACAACTAACCAACCTTCTGAATCTATTGATCACCAGGTTGGTTCTCTTCCACAACGCGACCTTGACCTCGTTACCCGTGACCACTTAAAAAATATGCGGCGACCATGGGTGAGACCCGATCCTAGTGAGAGATATAACTCTCTCCAACATATATTGATTATAACATATTAATTAATAGTAAATACATTGAGTAGTTAGGATATTAAATAAGCAATATGAACAGATTGAACAGTTTAAGCATACTAAGCAGTTAAGCAAATAAGTTGTAACATCAAGTAGAAGTACACAATTTTCATAAGTCTGCATCATGTAAGAACTATGTAATGTAAAGACAAGACAAGGGTTAATCAACCAATGTGATATGTATTAAACCCTAGAAAATATACTACATGGCTGGTATTATATCTTTTAATATTATGCCATGGGTAGTTTGAGTCATACCACTCAAAATCAAACTCGCCACTGCGAAGTGCTATACAGTTCCGTATACGATCTAGGAGTGTCAGTATCCTAAGATCTCTTCCCCTCGGTCAGTATGAGTAAACTGTAGTGACATACCAGTCAAACTGCCAATAGTGACATATAGTCAATTGATAACAACAAGTTCATACTTGGTACAAGTTACGACACTAGAAAACATGGTATATAAAACCCTCTAATACGAGGTACAACTGCAGCTGTCCTCAATCACATCAAATGTCAGAGGCATGTCCATAGTCATCCTCCATAACCTGCAATTGTGGATGACAAGGATATATCCTCAACTTGCCACCCCCACATACTCAATAGTATGTGCTCTGAGTTTCCCTTGGGAATACTCATTTCACCATCCAGTAAGTTCTAACACTGAAGATGGATCTACGACACAGGGCTCTACATGATTAAGGTTACACTTGATTAGTTAATGTTACACCCCGATCTCACAATTACCACTAATCATGACATTAGGGCATAAATTGAGGATTTAACGTATTACAAAGTTCACTCCCATCTTTTTCAATATCTTTGTTTTATCGCATTCAATCACATAAACAACTTTACAAGATAATTAAACCTTGGTTACTCTAATATGATGTCAACATTTATGATACACATACATACATTCATTCTATTTCTCACACTTCCATGTACATACTACATGATAACTAGATATGTACTCTATTATTAAAGAAGAAAAGTTACACTTTATCATTTACAACTCTCTCTCAACTCTATACAAGGATCTAGAGTGACAGGGACCGACTGAACTTAACTAATCTTATACTTAACTCATGTGGTAGATCTACTCTGATGCTTTGACCTTCTTCAAGTCCACGTGGTTTCCCAAAAAAAATGTGAGTAGAGGGGTGAGCGTACTCGCTCAGTGAATGAGTACTTCAAAGAAACAGTCTAAAGCACTGATATAATTATAGATATACTTTTGAGCATATGATATCAATAATAACAGCAGTAAGCTTTAAAGAGATTGATCATAGACAATCATAAATATGGCAGAAGTACTCTAGATATCAACAAGAGTAAATCAATATATGAGCATGCTTGATTAATTTCAACGAGAACTAATAATTCAAAAACATACAAAGAATAATTGATGGGAAACTATACTCAAATCTTTCTTAGCCTTTCTTACTTATAAGAAACTCTGTAACCTTATATGAACATATTTTAACTTATGCCCTGATCATATGTTGTGTACTCTACATATGAAGACTTGAAGCGAACTACGATCTCACCGTACAAGACTTAGATGACACCCCGAGATAGCTAAGTCGGACTACTCTCTTGGTCTGCAATAGGGAAACTGGCTTTCTGGCCTCAGCATTCCTATTGTGCCATAACTAGACTCCTCCTCTAACCTAAGCACACAGGCAGAGAGTCAAGCCGCCTATTGTCTTTTCTATACTCTAGTGCCACCAGGACTTCTGGTTGATGTTGGACACGCTTTTCTGTACTCTAGTGCCACCAAGACTTCTGGTTGATGTTGGACACTACATGTTGTATATTAAGGATACTTCCACTAGGGCTTTGTCCCCCATACCACATGTTGGTACGTTCCGACCCCATATACTAGATGCACCACCAGGGTTAGGTCGTTTCATCCCTAAGGTGTCGACCTATCATAGGGATTCTACGGTGTTCAGGGCTCTTAAGTCTATTATTTTATTATTCTTGGAAAGCTCTTACTATATTGTATCTTTTCCCATACTTATACTTGACTCTGGTATCTCTATGGTACCATGTCTATTTATTTGAAGTTTATAACACAACATGTATATAATGCTTAACTTGGCAGAGCAGTATATTCAAACATTGTATTATACTGAGAAATCAACATACTATACATGTAGGTAGACCGAAATACTTAAATAAACATAATACATGTCCATTTGGCACTTATACACTAGAATCATGCAATTAAACATCTTAATATATTGATAAGAGCTAATTACTTGGCATGCGAGTAATCATCATTTGCACCCATAAATTATTTGCACTTTCTTAGAAAACGTGCACATCGACCCAAATCCTGGGTTGTGCATCTCATACTAAGAACATGGTAATAAAAATGCTTAATTCATTGAACACCCTATCCTTAGGGTTTCATTTAACTCATTCACTTATCACATGTCTCTCATAAGGATTTAATATGTCTTAAACATCCACTAAATACACATTGCTTTAAACAAGTCATATACAATCAACATATGTATGAAATACTTGAATTGAGCTAATTTAGGGTTTTACATGCCATTCATTGAGATATTATGAATCAAGAATAACATTGCATAAATAGAGTCTTTGATGCCAAGAAAAACACTTCAAATGGATTTCACCATATTTATTCACAAATTTACAACTTTCCACTCATACAGGGCTTCACCCTCTTTATGAATATATCACACAAACACTATTCACTTCACATGAAATCCAAGATAGTATCTAACATATATGTACTATGCATTCAGATAAACAATCATTCATAACCAAGAGGATCCGGATAAACAAATTTCTCTATTTAATTATACAACAATTTCAGTCATAGACAAATTCCCTATATTTCAGTTTACTCTTATAACCTTTGTGAATACTTAGGGAATTCTCATTAGGATGTATTGTATACATTTCAATATGAATTTATCATATGAAATTCAAGCAAACAGAGAAAGAATCCATTTCTTATCATTTTGCAACAACTAAGATCAAATAGACAATTTAGGGTTTGTAGTCACATACTAAGCAATTAAAGATTATGGATGATTTAACCAATTTTCGTGCAATATACTATTTAAAGAAAGTTCCCACTCACCCTAAGGTGTGAAAACACCTTAAAAACACTGCTCATCCCTAAAAATCGCGATCTCATATCAAATCCCTAGCAATTCACCGGATTCTTCTTCCTTTCAACTCAGAAACCCTAAAAATGAGGGATTATGAAGAAAGAGTGAGAAAAGGGAAAGTTTTGACACCATTTCAGATCAAAATATAGGAGGGACGAAATCTTGGCATGTGAGAGAAGATTCACCATTAAAGTCTATACAAAGAAGCTAAACTTACATGATTTCATCATTCCTCAGACCGCAAAACCCTAGGTCAGCATCTCCATCAATTTGTCCTCTCAAACCCTAACTCTCCCTCTCTCTCTAGGATTTCGTTTCTCTGGTTTGAATCATGAATTATGAGAGCTCCTTGTGTGTTAGGTTGACCATAAAGAGAAATTGAGCTGCTTGGGTCAATTGCACATTGACTCCTCACTATACTTTTTCTTATTTCAGCTGAATTTTCTATCATAAAAATATTACTGTAATTCATCTACTGATAAGGTCTAAATGTATCCAAAAATTATTAAAATTTTACATGTTTTTATGATCGAGTTTCAGATCTCTAATTAAAATTTCAGATCATTTAGAATTACCAATAAATAATTAAAAACAAAACACTATACTATTGAAAAGCACTCTATCAGCATTTTGGTTGAAGTATAGTTCCATCGATAACCACATTCAAAGAACACTCAAATATTCTGAACTTTTTCTCCAATATGCATGATTGAGTTATACATATCATACCCAAAATTCAATTGAATATAAAATTTGTAGAAAATATGAAAAATCATTTACCACACTACTTTCCTGATCAAATTCCATATTTATGTACTATCAAAACCCTAATTTTTGCCGATTAGGGTTTACATTTCTCAAACCCTAATTCTTCAAACTAAAATCATAGTTAGAGTTTCTTCTTAGGTTTGAAACATCACAATTGATCTACTATCATTAATCAAGTCTAAATGATATTCAATCTAATCAAGCATGTAATCATTCAGGCAAACCCTAGTTTACCAATTAAGCACAAATGTGGTCATTACAATTCTCACCCCCTTAAAAAGTTTCATCCCCGAAACATAAATATGAAAACAAAGTATATTTAAAGTTTATTTTAAGCTAATGAAATCTTACTTGTCATTATATTCTTGTATTTCATACTTGAATGCAGTTTTCAACATTATGTCCTTCATTTCTTTTCTAAGCACAACATGTTTGAAATAGTTCTCATTGATAACAAACAAATTCTCTATGCCACAATCAATCATAGCATAGAAAGAAACAACCATTTCAATATTTTCATACTCTTGAGGTGTTACCTCAACATTGATAATCCGATCCAACTATCTCAATTCATACGACTCAATATGTACTATTTTTATGTATTACCTCTATGTCACAAAAGAGAGTTCACCATGTTGTTTTGAATTTTACTATTGTGCTACTCAAATAGCAAAATAGTCTTCAGTTGGAAGACTAGATTCAATAGCAATTGTACAATACTACTCATGGCATACCCATTGCATCATGGATGCATAAGGTGAAGCATTACCATCACATTCCATATTATTCGAAAGTATGAACCCACACATAATTCAAGGTGTAACCATCGGGTTACAACATACTAGGGTTTCAACAACAGTAACAAAGTACTCCATGATTATATTAGTCATTCAAGGACTATTCATACCAAATTACCATCACTTAGTTATATTAAAGCTAGGTATAACAAGCTATACCTCATTAGGGTTACATATCAATACAATATGGTTAGCATCCCTTCTATTCATATGAGTGAATAGGTAAGACTACCATATTTAGGGTAACCCTTCATTTGTTCCATCATTATTCAACCCATATCACCATACCACAATTGTACAATACTAAGATGGATTACTGGTATGAATGACTACAACTATCATACACCTTTAATTAACATATTGCTTGTACATGTACACTGAAATCATACGTAGAACCAATTTACATCCCTTAATATACCTTCAACAAATTATACTTCTAAAAACAAATTCATGTATTACTAAAAGCCATTGTTTTCTCTTATCTCTCTCCTCATTCACTACTACTTACTTTTTTTTACTTATCCTTCTCATTTTAATCATGTAGATTAAACATTTCCAAACATACAAGGTACAAATAGATTATTCATCATTCTTGATATCACCACAAGAATTTATATCATATCACACTTTACTCATGTTGTATTTCTCCTTTTTTTCAAAACACACTTGTTACATTTCAAATTTATACCTTACTCTTTACTCCGAATCATTTCCATATTGGTTATCTACCTTTCAGATTAGCTATCTTTAAACCCTAGATTACTATCAGTGCTAGTTTACTTCTCATAGTGCAAATCTCATGATCTTGTTTTATAGATATGCTAGTATTCAAGGTCAAATCACTAGTGATATCCCTTGAACTAGTACAACTCTAAACATTCTAGGGTTTGGTCCTCATCAGTAACATGATGTTATTATGATATGACTTTACTCCCTTAATTTGAAATCCAAACTTTGGATCTCACAAGTTTTACTAAAGTCTTCCTTATCTCATCACTTGAATTTCCTTTATCTTACTTGTCCATTCAGATATATTACATTCTCAATTTACCCTATTAGGGTTTCATCATCATATTGTGTGTCATTATTACATTCACTAGATGTCTCTACCATGGTGGTTATGTATCATATATGATTCATTTTCTTATCACTTCATTCCCACATTTCTCTAATTAAGGAAGATATGAAAGAGAAGATGATTCTGAGACTTAGAATTCTTATCTTCAAACATTCCCTTAATATATTTGTCGTATGTAGGTTTAATTAGTTATCAATAAGGATACTTGACTAATTAGCACTTGATTGAATCTCCTAACCTCTTTCTTTTATAATCTATATTACTCCACCATGTTTCAAACCCTTCCTTATTTTCCATAATCCTCTTACCATATACTATTCTTCCACCTGTCATCTTTAACTTCTAGTTTTCTCTTATGATCATGTTTCTTCTTTTATGTGTATGATCATGTATATCATGTTGCATATATTTCTTTTTTTCCTTCTACTAATGTGAAGTTGAAGTTCTAAATCAATAATCTCTCTACTGGTTTCACCTCATGTTTGATACATTGCATATCCTTCATTTTAAATCAAATGGCTCATGCATGGGTTAAACATAGTTTCTCTTTCAATCAAGTTTTTCCTTCTTGAATATAGTCTACCTTTGTATGACTTATTCATTGGTTAAGCTACACTTTTGTTCTTCTTTTAGAAACTAGTTTGTTGTTCTATAGAGACTTGGAATCCAAAGGTAGTAAGGATGAAGGTATTAACTTCACAATAAAGGTATACATTTCATGTTCTCAATTATAGCATAACCCTCACTTGTTAATCAAGATCATCATTTCCAGCATTTGTCTTTGTTTCAACTTAGATTCTTATCCTAGTCTTATGATTTACATATTCATCTAATTCTCTTTACTTTAACTCTTCTGAAGACTCTTCACTTATATGTACTTATTGTCGACTTCACTCTTTTCTTTTATTTTCCCTTTGCTTTGGAGTACATAAAAACATTGTACTCAATTATATAGTCCATTCCTCATGATTGATTCTTACTATCTTGTCCCTTACATACCTTTTTCATTTTTTTTCATATTTCATATTTAAAGTTCATATAATACTAATCATTAAACTTAATCTGTACCTTATGTCGTGTTCCTTTATTCCCAATTATGGGTTTCTCAAATGAGGCCCCAAAGTTGGATCTCAAATATCAGTTCCAACTGATTCTTAGTTATCCCAGTCTTTCCCTCGTACTTCAAAATCTTAGAGTATATACATTCATACTAGAATTTGGATCTAATCTATCCAGAATTTACTCTTGTTATGTTACTAATAGGAGTCATTAGATCCCAGTAATGCATCCTGCTAGCCGTACCAGGCCAAACCCGCCGTCCTGAAGCCAAGAGCTACTCAGGATTACTCAACTCCTATTCATCTCAAATGTGTGCAAGAAAAGTTATCCACTTAGGAAAGATCATTCAAAGATCATTTCTAGTCTACTTGATACAAAGAATGTAATCAATAAATGCTACAACTGCATAGTGTACAAAAAATCTTAAAGACCCATATATATTTCAAAATATTGAATATCTCAATTCAAACATATAAGAGTTTTTCTATTCATCTCCAATAAAACAACAATATGAAATGAAAGTTCTATCTTAGTTTATATTTATGCTCTTAATTCATGTTACTTATCTTGTTTCTAACCCTAATATTTCTAGGTTTCCTCTCTAGACCATCCTTCCACTGTATATCTGGCCAGGGTATACATGAAAGAATAGACAGAGTAGCTTGATACTGGTTGATCCAAGTACTCAGGTACCCGGCCAGGATATCCAAATACTCAAATCCCTAGATCTAACATCATAACATCTCCTATCTGCCACACTTATAACTCTGACTTTCTATCCTAATGGTCCCTGACAACTCATCCTAAGCTCTGATACCAAGTTGTTACACCCCGATCTCACAATTACTACTAATCATGAGATTAGGGCATAAATTGAGGATTTAACGTATTACAAAGTTCACTCCCATGTTTTTCAATGTCTTTGTTTTATCACATCCAATCACATAAACAACTTTACAAGAGAATTAAACATTGATTCCTCTAATATGATGTCAACATTTATGATACACATACAAACATTCATTTTGTTTCTCACACTTCCATGTACATACTACATGATAACCAGATATGTACTCTATTATTAAAGAAGAAAAGTTATACTTTATCATTTACAACTCTCTCTCAACTCTATACAAGGATCTAGAGTGACGGGGACCGACTGAACTTAACTAATCGTATACTTAACTCATGTGGTAGATCTACTTTGATGCTTTTACCTTCTTCAAGTCCACATGGTTTCCCAAAAAAATTGTAAGTAGAGGGGTGAGCCTACTCGCTCAGTGAATGAGTACTTCAAAGAAACAGTCTAAACCACTGATATAATTATAGATATACTTTTAAGTATCTGATATCAATTATAACAACAATAAGCTTTAAAGAGATTGATCATTGACAATCATAAATATGGTAGGATACTCGAGATATCAACAAGAGTAAATCAATATATGATCATGATTGATTAATTTCAACGAGAACTAATAATTCAGAAACATACAAAGAATAATTGCTGGGAAACTGTACTCAAATCTTTCTTAGCCTTTCTTACTTATAAGAAACTCTATAACCTTATATGAACATATTTTAACTTATGCCCTAATCATATGAAGTGTACTCTACATATGAAGACTAATAGCGAACTACGATCTCACCGCACAAGACTTAGATGACACCTCGGGATAGCTAAGTCTGACTACTCTCTTGGTCTGTAATAGGGAAACTGGCTCTCTAGCCTCAACACTCCTATTGTGTTGTAAACTGGACTCCTCCTCTAACCTGAGCACACAAGCGGAGAGTCAAGCTACCTATTGGATTTTTATACTCTAGTGCCACCAAGACTTCTGGTTGATGTTGGACACACTTTTCTATACTCTAGTGCCACCAGGACTTCTGGTTGATGTTGGACACTACATGTTGTATATTAAGGAGACTTCCACTAGGGCTTCATCCCCCGTACCACCTGTTGGTACGTTCTGACCCCCATATACTGGATGCATCGCCAGGGTTAGGTCGTTTCATCCCTAAGACGCATACCTCTCATAGGGATTCTATGGTGTTTAGGGCTATTAAGTCTATTATTTTATTATTCTTGGAAAGATCTTACTATATTGTATCTTTTCTCTTACTTATACTTGACTCTGGTATCTCTATGGTACCATGTCTATTTATTTAAAGTTTATAACACAACATGTATATCATCCTTAACTTGGCAGAGCAGTATATTCAAACACTGTAATATACTGAGAAATCAACATACTATACATGCAGGCAGACTGAAATACTTAAATAAACATAATGCATGTCCATTTGGCACTTATACACTATAATCATGCAATTAAACATCTTAATATATTGATAAGAGCTAATTACTTGGCATATGAGTAATCGTCATTTGCACCCATAAATTATTTGCACTTTCTTGGAAAACGTGCACATCGACCCAAATCATGGGTTATGCATCTCATACTGAGAACATGGTAATACAAATGCTTAATTCATTGGACACCCTATCCTTAGGGTTTCATTTACCTCATTCACTTATCACATGGCTCTCATAAGGATTTAATATGTCATAAACATCCACTAAATACAGATTGCTTTAAACAAGTCATATACAATCAACATATGTATGAAATCCTCAAATTGAGCTAAATTAGGGTTTTCCATGCCATTCATTGAGATATTATGAATCAAGAATAACATTGCATAAATAGAGTCTATGATGCCAAGAAAAACACTTCAAATGGATTTCACCATATTTATTCACAAATTTCCAACTTGCCACTCATATAGGGCTTCATCCTCTTTACGAAGATATCAAGCAAACACTATTCACATCACATGAAATCCAAGATAGTATATGACATATATGTACTACAAATTTAGATAAAAAACCATTCATAACAAAGGGGATCCAGATAAACAAATTTCTCTATTTAATTATATAGCAATTTCAGTCATAGAAAAATTCCCTATATTTTAGTTTACTCTTATAACCTTTGTGAATACTTAGGGAATTCTCATTAGTATGCATTTTATATTTTTATAATATGAATTTATCATCTGAAATTCAAAAAAACAGAGGAAGAATCCATTTCATATCATTTTGCGACAACTTAGATCAAATAGACAATTCCGGGTTTGTAGTCACATACTAAGCAATTAAATATTATGGATGATTTAACCAATTTTCGTGCAATATACTATTTAAAGGAAGTTCCCACTCACTCGAAGGTGTGAAAATGCCTTAAAAATGCAGCTTATCCCTGAAAATCTCGTTCTCATATCAAATCCCTAGCAATTCACCCGATTCTTCTTCCTTTCAACTCGGAAACCCTAGAAATGAGGGATTATGAAGAAAGAGTAAGAAAAGGGAAAGTTTTGACACCATTTCGGATAAAAATAGAGGAGGGAAGTAATATTGACATGTGATAGAAGATTCACCATTAAAGTCTATGCAAAGAAGGTAAACTTACACGATTTCATCATTCCTCGGATCGTAAAACCCTAGGTCAGCATCTCCATCAATTTCTCCTCTCAAACCCTAACTCTCCCTCTCTCTATAGGATTTCGTTTCTCTAGTTTGAATCACGAATTATGAGAGCTCCTTGTGTGTTAGGATGACCATAAAGAGCAATTGAGCTGATTGGGTCAATTGCATATTGACCCCTCACTATACTTTTTTTTTATTTCAGCTGGATTTTCTGTCATAACAATATTACTGTAATTCATCTACGGATAAGGTCTAAATGTATCCAAAAATTATAAAAATTTTATATGTTGTTTAT
Organism: Alisma plantago-aquatica; assembly: GCA_963693085.1. NCBI lineage: Eukaryota > Viridiplantae > Streptophyta > Magnoliopsida > Alismatales > Alismataceae > Alisma > Alisma plantago-aquatica. Next base: position 630,312,354 of record OY856412.1, on the reverse strand, counting down.
TATTGAATTTAAGATCTCCAGTTAAAATTTTAGATCATTTGGAGTTACCAATAAATAAATAAAAACAAAACACTACACTTATGAAAAGCACTCTGTCAGCATTTTGGTCGAAATATAGTTCGACCGATAACCACATTCAAAGAACACTCAAATATTCTGAAATATTTCTACAATATGCATGATAGAGTTATCCATATCATATCCAAAATTAAATGAAATAACAAATTCGTATAAAATATTAAAAATCATTTACCACACTGATATCCTGATCAAATTCCATATTCATGTACTATCAAAACCCTAATTTTTTCCGATTAGGGTTTACATTTCTCAAACCGTAATTCTTCAAACTAAAATCATAGTTAGAGTTTCTTCTTAGGTTTGAAACATCAAAATTGATCTACTATCATTAATCAAGTCTAAATGATGTTCAATCTAATCAAGCATGTAATCATTCAGGTAAACCCTAGTTTACCAATTAAGCACAAATGTGGTCATTACAGTTATTGTCAATTGAATGCATTAAGGATTTATAATACAAGTGGACATTCAAACCCTAATTATTGTTTAACAAGAGTATATGTATAACAACTTCAAAGGATATAAAAGATTTGAGATATAAATCTTAATAACATTACTACATTCTATCATTCATTGCAAATTAATGGACCACACTTATCATCATACTACTACAAGATACCAATATCTTATCACAAGTTCCAGGGTTTTAACCCTTATAGGAACGTGAATAGGATTTCACCTCAATCATGGCTTCAAACATGCCCAAAGGTCGTTAAGACTATCACATTATTCATAGTAAGTTATCATCATCATTCCATGCCTTAAACAAGGCTCAAAAGATCATTATCACATATGTGTCCATAGATATTAACATGGCAATGCATTATGATATTCAAGTAATACTACATTGTGGTTTAAA